>WAAD01016600.1:258747-442925 GCA_013389945.1 Fregata magnificens
GCTCCCCGCGCTTAACCCTTCCCCAGCCTCGGCGCCGGGGAGCGGGGCTCAGCCCGCCCGCTCGGGGAAGCGCGTCCGTCCCCCCCCGCTCGGGGAAGCGCTGAAACAAAGCCCGAAAAGGAAGCGGGGAGCGGGCAGCGGCGGGGGCTGCCTCACCTCGAAAGGCTGCGCGTCCCCGGGCACCGGACCTGGGCTGGGGGCAAGCGGCGGTGGAGTCACAGGCTCCCTCAGCTGTGCCCTCAGCTGTCCCCCACCGCTTGGGTTACAGGCTCCCTCAGCCCTGGGAGGGAGGGGAGGGGAGGCTGCTGGTTTCTGTTCTCAGCCCCGACCCCCCGCACAGCCCCGCACGCAGTTCTGGTGGGGAGAGTGACACCTGAGCGCTCTGTTCCTCAGTTTCCCCATCTATGAAACGGAGTTGACAACTCAGTTTTTCTGCCACGGCCACGTCGCCTCCAGCAGAGCAAAAGCTGGACGTGTGCTGTAGAGCCCCTGAAGCCACCGGCCTTCACGCCTCCTGGCCTGCCAAAACCGCGGGGGCCATGGCCGGCTGGGACAGGGAGCCCTGCGACCGCCCACTGCTGGGAACCAGGGGATCCCTCCTTGGGATCGAGCGGCTCACCACAGAGCCACCGCCTGGCCTCTCCTGCTGGCCTAGGACAAGCGTTTGAAAAATACCTGGAAGCTGTAGGGTACCCAAAGTGAGGAGCATCTTCAACCACCCCTGAGCCACACTGGTGATCTGCATGGGCCTACAAGGGCTTGGGAACGCCTGCGAACAGGGAGGCAAAGCCAGCCCCAGTGCTGCAGCAGGACAGCACGGCCACACTGCTCGAAAAACCCAGAGGCACCATGGTCCAGCTGAGCCTGCCCCAGCAAGGCGGCGTGGGAGCAATTTTGAGGAGTGTAACTGGTGGAGGGAATCAATAACACGATGGATTGCTGTTTTCCATTTCTTGCCATCAAGAACTTTTAACAATTTATTTATTACACATTGGAATATTTGCGAGAGAAAATTATAGCCATCATCCTGGGCCTCTTCCACAGTAAACCTAAGTGACTAAACCAACCCAATCTACTTTTGGAAAGCAGCACACAGGGCAGTTCCCCTCCAGCCCCTCTCACCTCCGCTGCTGTTAGCATGGCTACAGAAGTGGCCTTGCTGCATCTTCCCCTGGTTCATCTTATGGAGGGACACGCCTGATGCAGCGCTTGGTGTATGTTAGCAGGACCCTGCAAGAGCAGTTTCGGGGGCGGAAAGACCCAATTGCTATTAGTTTTGCTGTTTGCCCCCTGTACAGGAGCCTCTTGCAAGGGGGTCTGGCAGGGAATGCCTTTCCATCCTGCTGTGCAGCTCCTGATCCTGCACTTTTCCCCCTCCTGGGAGGGCTTTAAACCAGAGCCTGCGCTGCCCCCTTTCCAGGGAGAAAATGACAGGTTACCTTGCCTGTGTTCCTCCCCATCCTCATCATGTTTACCATCCTTCAGAAAAGGAGTTCCTTTCCAATACTGCCTGTATAACCATCAGCGGAGCACGGGCGTACCTCCCTACACATCACAGTCAAGCATCCAGCCCCATTCCCGTGAAAAGGGTCCCCTCGACTTCACTGGAAGCTCTAGAGCAGGGGATTTTGACATCCTGGAGAGATACATAGGTTGCAGCTGTTTAGCTCAGGAGAGGAAACAGAAGACACTCAGTGGATGGCAGCATTGGTTCCTTAGCAAGCTTTTCTCTTTCGCTATTCTGTCCCTAATACATTTACTGTGTCATGCATTCACAGCGACTGGTGCTAAATTCTATTACAAATACCATCCTTGGTTAAATGCGCATCCCACTAATGCAATTTCTCCTTTTGCAGAAAGCCATACAAGGCAGGTCAGAGTGTCTCAACAACCATTTCTCTCCTCTTTGCAGGACTTTCTGCATCCTGTCTTCTGTTTATTATTTATTGATGGTCAATTATGTTCCTGTATGGAGAGTCTGTCTCAAGCTAATTACAGGATTGCTCGGCTGGGGAGCAGCCCAGAGACTTGCAGAGTAGCTCATGCACAGGGCATGTGAGCAAAGGGCTGTTCCAGCATGGGGGGAGCGAAACAAAACAGGTGGAGATTCACCTGGGTTTGCTGAGGTGATGGATGTGCTGCTGGGCTAATGAGTTGTCTGTGTGCTTTAAATATTAGCAAGCTCTTTGCTGAAACAACTGGTGGTGAAATCCTTCTGTGGATATTTGCATTCACCTTTTCCTGAAAAGGGGGACAGGCGTAAGTCTTGGAATCAAAGTCTGGAGCCATAACAGAAGAAAGGACCTGCCTCTAATTCAATCAAATACATATGGTAACAAATGTATAGGATGCACATACATGTAAGTGTGCAGCCTACATCCACAAAACTCCATGCAACCTCTGCACACATGCATATTTACGCACACTCACAGTATCCCCACACAGAGACACAAACTAAATAGCCAGGAGTCCAAATATTAGTCCATGCCTGAAACTCCCCACCACCGTATGCATCTGAGCACCTGACGCTGGTGCTGGGGGACAGAAAGGGCCCTTGGACCGTGCAGGGATACGGCAGCGTGGGATCCACCTGGCTGCCAGTGGCTGCGTCCTTGGCAGCAGGGTCACCGACACATGCACCCGCGTCTTTGCCGGAGAAACCATGGGCAGCGCCGGTGTGGGCGCAGAGCCCCTCAGCCCGTCTCCCAGAGAGCTCTGAGCTGTGACACGAAGCAAACCAGGAGCTCAACAACCGTTGGTCAAGCTGGGAAGATCAGCTATAAAGCCATCTTTCAACTCTTGGCATGCAACTTCTCGTCCCCATTTTCTCTGACATAGGAGCTACTCCGAGCGCTCCTTTTCTGTGGGGCAGGATCCGGACCGCAGATGACAAAGCAGTCTTTAAGCAGCTGGTGAAGCAAGGCATCAGTGAAAGATCGGTCTCTGTTTCTAGCCTGTGTATTCTGTATTTCTCTCTGTCCTCATCTTTGATAAACTCCTTTGCTTCAGAGCGCAAGGGTCATGAATCTGTCTGAGCCGTGTGAAGCGATGAGCCTTTCAATCCTTCCAGCAGCCGGCTCTTCGTATTCGCTAAAAGTCCTGGATAGCGTGGCTTTATACATTGCCTCTGGCGCTTCTCTTGGTGCCCACAGATGCAGCAGGACCCAACATCAGTATTTGCTCTGCATTTGCCATTCCCAGGGTAGTAAAATAGATTCTGCTCTTTCCTAATTTCTAAAGCAGGAAAATATCTCCCACCCCCCCCCCCCCCCTTCCCTGCATCCATTTAGGACAAGCCGCTGAGTCCAGGAAAGCACAGTCCAGGCCCCTGATCCCCAGCCAGGACTGACTTGGAGCAGCTGCTGAAGCTGTGCGAGGGGAAGAGCACCATCTATAGGCACCATCTATAGGCACGGGATGCCCGGCTGCTCGCCGGCGGAGCATCAGTCGATAGCGCAGATGCCAGCGGCTGACAGCTTTTAGTTACTCGCATCGTATCTATCCATGCAATATTCAGCAGAGCTAATAATTATTCAGCACTAATCACTACAATAGAAGAATCATAGGCAGTTATTTAGAAATGATTGTTTCCACTCAGTTATTACCTATGACAGTGAAAGGAAATATCAAATAGTCAAACCCACATGTATATGGGAAGCTGAGTGAAAGATCAATGGGAATTTAACCAGCACTTTATGCTATTCTTCCTCTTTAGAAGAACCTTGTCAAGTAATTTTTTTTCTCCCTACTGTTCATAATACCTTCTTGGAAAATGAAAAGGATTTTTCTGTTCCTAACGCACCTTATCCTTTCCCCCCCTCAGATTTTCTCATAAATGTGAGCTTCGGTTCCTGCTTCTGTATCCCCCGATTTGAACTGAGCTGAAATTAACTCAGAAAGGTTTTTTTTCTTTCTAAAACAAACTCTGTTTTCATTAAGTGCAAGGGCAGGAGAACAGAAAGTCTCCAAATCCTGAGCTACAGAGTGTCTTGTTACTGTCAAGAACACAATTGCCAACAACGTCTGTGCTGAGGTCATGTCAGAAATTCAAGGTGCAGGCAATATGCCATTTTTAATCGTCTTCCTACAGCTAAGAATTGCCTCAGCTGAAAAAAGGGGGATCATACAGGGAAGAGCACAAAAGTAACCCTGCAAAGATACTAGTAAAATTTAGCGATTTTAAAAAAACACATGAAAACATTGGTCATATTGGCCCATACCCAGCAGGTAACTGGATCGCCTTTGCCAGGCTCTCCCTCTGGCTTCCTTTGGCTCCGCAGCATGACCACTCAAGGTCTGCACACCACACAGCTCCCACCTCTTGTTTTAAATAAACATTCTGCTGCATCCTTGTGTCGCACACTCCTGGGGCTGCACACCTCCCTTCGAACGCACTGCCAGGAGCAGGGAGAGGTTTTTCGTCTCAGTCGCGTGCTAAGCCAAACAGTCCAACAAAAGGTTGTCTGAAGAGGCTGTCAGCTCGTTGTGGCACTCTGGTCTGACTCTGAAAGAACTGTTTTCAAAAGCATCATCAAAGTGATTTGCGAGCCCATCACCATCACGCAGAGCTGGACAGAGGCATCAGGACAGACGCCGGGACCCGTGGGTGCCCAGGAACAGGGAGCAAGGTCCTTCCCTGGAGATGGGCTGTGGGGCTGGGCATCCATCCATCACTTTTGGAGCCGTTACCCGTCCCAGCTGCTGACCCACGGTCAGCTGTGCTGCCTTGGCCCCCAGAGCAGCCCCTCCAGCTGCTGAAGCGACACTCGAGGCCAGGAGCTGCTTTGCTGGAGCCTCGCGGGGCTGCGCGGGGCCGGGCTGCACCTCCACCCCGTGCTGCACCTCCAGACCGTGACTGCGCAGGGTGAGCGATTACAGCCCATTGAGTCAATTATCGACCCTCTAACAAAGGAGTCTCCGCACAGCCGTTGACATGAAACAGAAGACCAGCGCTACTCCGGCCTGTCACGTCGAGAATTTACAGCTTAATGATTTCCTAAGGGCCAAATCCTGTTCTGACATGAGCGCGCCTGCTTCGCCATCGATCTCCAGTCACGTTCTCCAGTGAGGAAGGGACATTTCCCTGCTCGTGGGGTTACTTCTGAGCTGCACACCAGCACCAACCACGCCTGGTTGTCTTCACTGGCTGAAGCAGATGCAGCAAGAGAGACCGTGGAGTTTCCTGTCATTGGTTTGTCTACATTACTAATCATGTACTAATAATGCAGTTGCAAACAAGCCCACTGTGCTTGAGGCTGCCTTTGAAGATATCCAGTCCGTGTTTGTTCCAGTAACAGGGGAAAAAGTCTTTATTGCTCTGAACTCCAGACACTCACAGGCCAAGGCGCATTATCCACTGTTATTCCAAGACGCTGGTGACCGACATGGTCCCATTTCCCACCACCTCCACCCCAGGCTGTTGTTGGTGAGCCCTCTGGGCAGCTTTCAACGTTCCTAGCACCCACAGCTAGGAGAAGAGTTGCAGAAGTCCTCAAAAATTGCAGCAGGGCCCATTGCGACACAAATGTCCGGTGTTTTAAGAGATGGGTATCCAAGGCAGGGGGGCTTTTAACAGCAAGCTGTCACTGCGGTTTTCCAAAATCTCTGCTCTAAATACCTGCATCTGAGTTTCCGCAGGACCTGCTGAAGTTTGTTTGCAGGGTTCCCATTTCCCCAGTACACTGAAGGGGTGTCTCGGGTGAGAAGCATCTATGCAACTCAGTTACTCACGTTGTGAAGCCTGAAAGGTGGTTGCTGTGATTAACAAGCTGTTTTAGCAATAAATCTCCCCAGCACGCTCATTGCAGCATGTTCATTGGAAATCTTTAGTTCCTTCATCATAAAGAAATGAGTATTTCAGGCTCCCTGTCCTAATGAACATAAAATACGGAGCATATTGTCAAACACGCTGTGGCTCTGCCTTTTATTCTACAATAATCTTTTTAATTTTTCTGCAGGCAGTGTGTATCACTGACAATGCAAAACTAAATTAAATGCAAAACTAAATTATTTTAAACCTTAATTTCATCTCTTTTTCCCCTCTTGTCTGAGGAGATTGAGATTTTCTCCCTGCATAATGGGTGGGAGGGGGTGGAGCTGGAAATCCTTTGATTTGTGGGTCTGTGACTGTTAATCTGCTGCTGTGAATTCTGCAAAGCATTTTGTAAGTGACTGAGGAATGCGGAGCCTGAAGTCTGCTTATCGTTTCTTACTCTTTTCAGTATTTCTTAGGAGTTTTTTTCAGGAAAGGGAGGGGAGGGAGATGTTTGTAGTCAAATGCAAACTCGGAAGTTTATAGCAACTCCTTTCTCTTCAGGGAGTTCAGCCGAAGTCAGAGAAAGGCAGAACAGGTACAGGTTCATTTTAAACATTCTTATTATCAGTCTTGATACAATCACGAAGAACACAGACTGCCAAAAAAAAAAAAAAAAAAAGGATATTTCAAAAGCACCAACCTTTTAATTTACCTCCTAATTTAGCAGGACACCTTTCCATCTAATCTGCTTCTCCAGAATCTCCTTCTAGCTCTCTCGGTGCACATGTGCACATGTGCATTGGGCAGGGTTGTGTGAGGAAAATACGGTTTCATACCTCCAGGGAGATGTTCTCCTGGAGACCAGGCTGCCTAGGCACCGAGCGTGAACCGGGGCTCCCCTCTCCTGCCTTCCCCCATTGCATCTCCTCTGCAGAGAAGTCTGCCCTGAGTCGGAAAAGATGTATCATATGGAGTGATTTATTTAATGTGTGTAAGTGATTATTGCAGAAAGGTCTTCGGCTTAATTGATGTATTGGATCATGTATGATAAGTGTATCGAGGGAGTTTTCACATCACAGGCAGATGTATAGAGAGGGACCTCCTCTGGTTCCTTTCTTTGCCTCAATACCCAGCAAGGGGCCCAGGAATATTGGGGGATTAATGTCACAACAGAGGGAAAAAGACTGCCATTCAATCCATTTAAACATTTTATTTCACCAGTGCACCAATTAAACATTCCCTGTCTGAAGAGACCACGTATTAAAGCAATAGCAATGCTGAAAAAAATAATAATCTCTTTGGAGATCTGTCTACAGACGGATCTTTTCTCTCAAATGATCAAGGAAAATATATGAAACTGAAAAAAAAAAAGACCTCTTAGAAGTAAACTTTAGGGCTATGTGAATAATTTCTCCCTTCCTTGTCTGTGCTCCCTTTCATGAGCTTCTTTTACTTTCACTGGCACCTTCTCCCTTGCAGCCCATTTGCATTGCCTTAATTAAAGGGAGCTGGCAGCGACGGCAGCTCTGCAGACGGCCGCCTACTGCCCTCAGTGGGGTCTGGATGAAGTGTTTCAGATGCTGAGCCCAAGCGCTCAGGTCTGGGAGAAGTAGATGAAACCATGCTCCGCTCCAGCGTGGACAGTCCTAGTTCATGCTGGGATCAAACCTACGACCACAAACCAAGGAATTCCACTTCAGCTCACACCAAGACCCCAGGAGAAAACATCGGCTTTCCTCCCGCGAGAGCCCCGCGAGCTCTCCCAGGCGGTCTCTGCTGAGCTGGTGTTGTCTTAGCAAGCTGGTCTGGTTTTAAGCAGCTTCCTTCTCACCACGGAAGGACCAAAAGCACTGGCTTTTTCTCCCAAAAGGCCACTCAAGGTGATGGCAATGGCACCTCCCCGGTGCCAGCCTGGTGGGCAGCGTATCCTTGCTGACTGGGATCTGTGATGAAGTACCAGGGAATAACAAAAAATTAATAAAACGCCTGTCCAAACCCCTGTGTTACTCTTACGCCATGACTGACACCAGAAACAATACCATGTGGTTTGCAAGCTGTGCACCTGCTGGTCATCTATTTACGCAAAGCAACTCACGATTTCAAATTGATAGGAACGGACTAGATCAAAAAAAGGAGACCAAGTGTATTATTTTTCCCAACTCAAATCCCTCCAGGGCTGTGCCAAGACCTACATCCAGCTCCTCTGTCTTTCTTTGGATAAGGGGAAGGTTTAAATGAGAAAGTTTTCCTTGGCAAATATGTATTGGCAGTGGAATCGGACCAGTGAAATATACCCAGCCCTGACAAAAGGAAAAGACTGTTTCTCATTATGAATGCTCGTATTTTTCTATTCCATGATTTCTGATGTTGCTTGGGCCAGAGATTTAACTCAGGGAGAGGGGAAAGGGGGCAGGGGGAAACCAAATACACAGATTTGCCAATATCTGGTCGACATCTCTGAATTCCTCAGCACCGCTGGCACCGCAGCATCCTCAGGTCGCACCTTCCATGGCATTTTCAGGGCTTGAATCATTTCAAGTTACTCATGGTCACTCCAAAAACAAGTCTTAGAGCCCACTTCTCTGTCTGATGGGGTAATTCCCACGCGAGCAGAGCCCTCACCTTGTGTTTGGCCATCCAGGTGCCGGTCCAGGAGCCCTTGCATCCCTCGCAGGCGGCACCAGCAGTTTTCCCGTGAAGGTATGACCCTTTCCTCTCTCACCTCTCAGGATGCAGAGAGGAACAGAACTCCTTTGCAGAACTCCTTAGCCTAGAAGTAATTCAAACTAAATTTAAATAAGAAGACACTTGAGCAGACTATCCATAAACCTGAATACCTTATTTTAAGATTATTTTATCATTTATTTCTTCTGTGGCGTCGGACACCAAGTGTGAGAGATACTGGGTACCCATTTAGCAGTTATGGCACTTGCCATAAACAAGTGAGTATTTACTGTCTGTTGAAGAGGCTTTAGAAGAATTACCCCAACATGCTGCAGTGAATGCTTCATGGCAGAATCCCAGCTGGGTCTATATTCTGCATTGATAAGCTCTGGGCTGTATTTCATTACAAGGTATTTCTTAGTGAAAAGCAGAAGAGACTACAACACCGTCCCTTGCAAACAATAAAGAAACATGTCATTAACAAATCTAAACAAAAATAATAAAACACAGCCAGAAAAACTGAATGTGCTTAACACTGAAGAACAAAAGAAACGGGAACCATTTGTTACCTAATAAAGGAACTGGAAAAGAAAGTCTTTGATGGTAAGGAAAGACGATTTGCTCTCATGGGCCAATGAACATCCAAATATATACAAGCTGTTCGCAGCAGACTGATTGCAGCTAGGCCATAATGCTATTGAACATGCTCTAAAAAAAAAACAAGGGGGGGAAAAACACTACCACAGAGAGGTACTTCAGAAATAGATCATGGTCTCTTCATTAAAACAGATTATTTTAGTGAAATCTATTTTTCCCCTCTCTTTATTGCCATGTTTTCTTTTATGTTAATTTTGTGTCTGTTTAAAGTTGAATTCCTTGATCTGCAACATCTTTAGCTTTAATTTTTTTCTCTTCTCCTCTTACCAGTGAAATGAATTCAAATCATTTGCATTTATTGCAGAGAACATACAGCCTCATCTGTAGCCTTTAGTCTGACTGAATCGCTTTTCTGCTTCACAAGGCACACAGTGTAAGCTGGAGCATTCCCCCTCGCCACTCTGCTACAGCCAGAAATAATCTAGTTGGCACTTCCATGTTTCTGTAATATTTATCATATTGATCATATATAAAATAAATAAGCAAAATTATATTATTGGAAGCAATGATCTGATGAACCTATGGACCAAATCAATCACTTGGCGGAGACTTAAAAAAAAGCAGCAGCTTGCTCTCAACCATTTCCAAAGTCAGTTTTCCTTACAAATAGGTTTCTCATCAACCTAAGCACCCTAGAGAGAGAATGTGTCCTTTGAAACTAGGTGTATTATATATGGATGGTATGCCAAATCTAACTTCTTTGTAAGTATATACTTCCATGTCTTTAATTAACTTTAAAATCTTCTTTAAAAAAAATGATGTATTCGTTTCATGGATCTAGCTTAAAGAGAGCCAAAATACTCAGAGGGAATCACAAGACACGAAAACAGAGCTGGCTTCAGACTAGGCCTATTTGTTCAAATAAATTTGTAAAAACTATGGATACAAATACAGAGAATTTGCACAGCTTGTATTACATTATCATCTCTTGTGCTACTGGAACAATATTCTTCCTGCAATCCTGTATGGCAAATGGATAACTGCTGGAGCTGGGGGAAGGAAATTGGAGACCCAGATTCAGACCATATGAAAACTGAACTCAGCAAATACATCATTAAAGCGTTAAGCTTGTTCCAAGTGGTTCTCTGCAGCTCTAAAGCCCTGAGTGCTCCATTTATCATAGAATCATAGCGTCATAGAATGGTTTGGGTTGGAAGGGACCTTAAAGATCATCTAGTTCCAACCCCCCTGCCATGGGCAGGGACACCTTCCCCTAGACCAGGTTGCTCAAAGCCCCATCCAGCCTGGCCTTGAATGCTTCCAGGGATGGGGCATCCACAGCCTCTCTGGGCAACCTGTGCCAGTGCCTCACCACCCTCAGAGTGAAGAATTTCTTCCTTACATCTAATCTAAATCTGCCCTCTTTCAGTTTAAAGCCATTCCCCCTTGTCCTATCACTATGTGCCCTTGTAAAAAGTCCCTCTCCAGCTTTCTTGTAGGCGCCCTTCAGGTACTGGAAGGCTGCTATAAGGTCTCCCCAGACGCTGCTCTTCTCCAGGCTGAACAACCCCAACTCTCTCAGCCTGCCTTCATAGGAGAGGTGCTCCAGCCCTCGGATCATCTTCGTGGCCCTCCTCTGGACTTGCTCCAACAGGTCCATGTCCTTGTCTCCAACAACTTCCAGCTCCACAGCCTCTTCCTTGGAGAAACTGGCTCTGGAGCAGAGAAGATGAAAATCGCTAGAAGTGATTTAAATGGATGGCAGGGGAACCCTGACACAGCGGTGGATCCCCAAAGAGAAAACACACTAAAGCGTGTGCCTATGTTTAAGCACAGGCATTCTGTTATCTCCAGCAGATGCTACATGGCCTTGGTAAATAGAGATGGACCTGAGCACATGCCTGAGTGCATTGCAATTAGGGTCAAAACGGAGTGGCCGAGGCACACCGAGGTGGGTGACAATTGCTCCAGAGCATTGCTGCTAGCCGCTACCCAGCGGATGGCCGACGCCGTCGAGGGGGCAGCTGAGGCTGATCCTTTCCCAATTCTTCTAGCAGCTTTATCAGCAGCAGCAGCAGATGCTGCTATAGTCAGATGGAAACAACACAAGGAACTTTCCACATGGTGTCTAGTCACAGAGAAAAAAGAGGATCTGCTAGAGGCTGGCTGGGGCTACAGGGGAGTCTCACTGAGGAAAGCAGACGCAGCTATTTTCAGGTCAAGCTTTCCCTGCTGCAGTGCCATGTATGCCATGGTCCCAAAGCGCTTTGGGGGCAGTACGAGGTCCTGGTTGTACCTCTCTAGCCGAGAGCTGTTGTATCTATTTTGTTGACAAAGAAGCAAAAGATTGAGGCGGGGAAGTGACAGCAGGAGGGGATGCAGGCAGGAGAAAAATCTGAATGTCTTGGCAATAATCTCACTGCATATTCTGTACTTGTAGTCTGTCTAATGCCATGGGATTCATATTTCCTATAACTTCCAAGTTGACATATTTAGAAGTGGCATTCGCAATACCTCAAGTGGCAATATCTTGGTCTTAATCCTTCCTTCCTATCTGTCCCTGCAAACCTGGAGTACCAGCCAGTGAACCGTGCCAGATTCTTTACAGTGTCACCGAGATCCAAACCCTCTCCCATGGTCTGCGTGCGGTCGAACTCCCACTAATGGCCTCGGTTCTCTTCTCAAATAGTCCACAGTGAAGGAGAAGAATTCCGTAAGAAATCAGCATGACTGGGGAAAGACCCGAAGCTATTGATTCCAGTATCAGATGTACGCACTAGCGGTAGTTAAACACCACGTAGGCTGTGTACTGGTTGTCTGCCCTTGGGTTTATTCCATGAATAAACTGCAGACGGACAGACTGCTCCCCCAGTTGTGGCTGCAGTCTTGTGGAGTACGAATAAATTAATCAAGCTTACCTCTCTTTGCAAGAAAGCCAATCAAGCTGGCTTTTCAAAGTATAACTGCTATAAACCCTGTGTAAAAAGGGAAAAAATACAGCTAGGACATACACATAGGCTTTTTAACAGCTGTTTGTAAATATGTCTAATAATTCATCCTGTCAACATGCTCACTTTTCCATTACAAGGAAATATTCATAAATGGCATTCCCAGTGCTGATGGATCCATTTCCTTAATGAAATACACATAGTTTACTTCAGAAAGTTTAATTGCTCAAAGGACGAGTGTCAGATTTCTTTATTCGACCTGTGGTACTGAAATCCTTCCAGCTCCCATGTAGAACAAGTAAAGAAGTTAATGGAGCTTTTGCAGCAGTGGCTTAGTAGCTAAGCCACCTTTAAGCAATAATCCCAGCAAATACAGATGGAGATGCTGGAGTCTCCTGCCTTCTAGGAGTGTAGATGTTAAGTAATATGAAATTCAGTCCTACTAATTGACTGAGCAGGAGATTTCTATAGGGAATGCCTATAGCACTGAAATCAAGCCATTGATTACATTTCTTAGATATGAATGTCTGCAGCAGGACTGCGCAGGGAGAAATGCTGAGCTGGGAAAGGAACAAACTGGATGAGAAGTCATCAGGGCCACGCAGGGATGGGGTAACAGCATCGTACAGGGTTATGTGGGCTGAATTGTCGTATCAGTAATGTGCACACCAAATTTCTGATGTTTGTCAGCTTCCACCTATTATCCATTAAATTTGTGATATACGGAAGGCTGAAATTACTGAAATTACTGGAGTGTCTCTGTAGCCGTGACTCTGAGTTAGCAGAGGAGAACCCTGCATTTTCCCACCAGGAAGATGCCTGAATGTCATCAGGGATCTCAGACCATGAAAAACCACCCCCAAATGGGGCAAAGCACTGAACTGAAGGTGTGGTTTAGCAAACGAATCACCATGCACAGGACCTGCACACTGCAAAGCTCCTTTCTGTTAGCATTTCTGGCTAACATGGTTCTCGGTGTCTGTGTCTTCCTGAGATGGAAACGGTAAGCTATGTGCACACACTACTAATGATCTAATCATAGAATCACAGAACGGTTTGGGTTGGAAGGGACCTTAAAGATCATCTAGTTCCAACCCCCCTGCCACGTTCAGGGACACTTTCCCCTAGACCAGGATGCTCAAAGACCCTGCCAGCCTGGCCTTGAATGCTTCCAGGGATGGGGCATCCACAACTTCTCTGGGCAACCTGTTCTAGTGCCTCACCACCCTCAGAGTGAAGAATTTCTTCCTTATATCTAATCTAAATCTACCCTAATTTGACCCCAAACAAATGGAGAGACATTTAAATCAAAGCCTGAAACACATCGCTGAGCCAATTGTGGTGGTGTGATTTTTAGAGACATTCAAAAATGTTACTAAAAGCTAAACAAACTCATTTAAGTGTGATGTCTCTCCTTCTGTATGCTGATATGGAAAATGGAAAGTAGCCTAGACAATATTGTATGCTTTCGACAGCAGGCAGGAAGGTTAGCTGGATGCCAATACTTAAACACGATCAATCATTTCTAAGAGTAGTCTGAGCGTGTAAGCAAATCTCCCTGCATGCCACAGCAGCTTTACATTACTGAAGTTTCTCCAGTTATGTAAAATTAAGCTAAAGACTTACTACTGACTCAGTCTGTGAGGTATATGACAGGAGCATAGGTGCAACAGATTTCCCATTAAAATGAAATATTATGCATTAAATCAAATCCTGACCGCAGCACTTCCTGGTACTGTTCACGACCTGTTAGCTGGACTCCAGGTAAGTTTTTAGATCATGTAGAGATTTTGCTCCACGAAGTTCCAACTACTGTCAGAAGAAAATGCTGGGGGTGGTTTTTTTTTTCTGAATTTTTGTAAAGTATTGTTGTTTCATGATATTTCACACTGGAGATGACTGTTTTGTCAGAATAGGTCCAAAAATTTGTCGGGATCTCACAGGACAAAGAATGATATAGACATATAAGTTCATTCTTTCATGCAAACTGCATGTTCTCCATTTCCACCTTGGGGTGGGCTCAGGAAGGGATGAAAGCCGAACGACACATCCATCTCCTCTCGCCCTCTGCGTAGGACGGGGTCCATCTCCTCTGCTCCAGGATCAGTGAAGTCTGTGTTGTCGTTCCCCTTCTGCAGCAAGATCCGGAGAGCTCTGCCTCACGGTACAGCAACAACCATGAAGTGCCTAAGTAGCCATAGATTAGTTACAGTATTTAATCAATTTGTGTAATGTTCACAGAGCTGTGAAAAGCCTCAGTGAAGCTCTTGGGCACGTGAGTAGTTTTAACACACTTTTCAGCTGAACACAAGGGCTAGTGACAGAGGCTGCCTGGCGAGCAAGCTTGCCGGACACAATGGTGGAGAAGCGTCTCCTCTAGCCCTGGCTGCTGGGGGAGAAGGAAGGTGTCCCACAGCATGTCAGTTTGTCCCGCAGGTAAGTTTAGCACAGGGATACCTATACTGTAAGTACAGGGGGATGCTCCTGCTCTAGCAAATAAATATCCATGTGCTGGAACCACCACGCTCCTGGCTGCCGTGGTCCTGCTCCTGCCAGAGTGGTCCTGGGGCACGTTCCCCACACATGGCAGAGCACCAGCTCCTTCCAAGCCCTGCAGAGACCCTGTCAAGGGATGACTGTGCCCCTGATGGGGTCTGGCCACATCGTCCCCCTGCTCAGCAACGTCTGTGTTGTGTGTGCCCGGCCCTTACGCAAGAGGAGGGAGGTGATCGACGAGCATCCCCGAGGGGCAGCCCCACAGCACAGCCTGGGGACTCGCTGCTAAAGGGGTCGGCAACGGGAGGGGAAGGGCTCGAAGCCTCTGCAGGAAAAAAGGCCAGAGGACTGTGTATTAACCAGCATGGCGGTTGTATCAGGGAATAGAGGTCTGTTTTTACTTCTGTCTGGCTCCAGCAAAGCAGAAGTTGATCATATGTCAAAGAGCCAGGATTTGAACAAGATCTCAGACAATAAAAAGGGCAAGACAGAGGACCCTGCAGGAGGAAGACTGATGCGGTTTTATTCCCAGATGCCCAAATGGAAGCATTCTCTGCTGCTTCAGATGTTAAGGTCAGAGGAGGACAGATAACTGAATCCCCTTTTAAACCTCATAAGGTGAATGACCCTCATGTAGCACCTCTCTGAAGGGGACAGACTATTTTTCTATGAGCCCTCATAGACGTACATAGCAGAAGCAAGGCTTCATCCTCTTGAAAAATCAAGCGGCAAAGGTTTGCTCTGCTCAGGTTTCCAAAAAAGGGGTGTGGGATCTTCCCAGGACCTGGCTTCCAGCCCACTGCGGCAAAGCCGGCTGCAAAGCAAGGTGCCGCTTGCAGCACTCCCATCCCGCAGCCCAGACGCTCCAGCTACAGCCTGAAATAAGGGATCCAGCTCCCATATTTTTGAAAAAGAAGTGCTGTTCAACGCAACCAGCACAGGAGGCAACCTTGGCTGAAAGAACCGAGCAATCCTCCGCCACCGACTGCAGTGACAGATGCCGGTTGCTCTGCCTCCGTGCAATGGTTTGTACAAACTGGCGCAGGAGCTCCTTGCCTGCCAGCACCTGCATCCACGCAATCTGGGAGGCAGCTGGAGAGGAAGGAGCTGGCCGAGGGGATTTTTGGAGTGGCCATCTACAAGCATCCGGCTGAGCATGGGCACGGGGCAGCATGGAGCTGGATGGGCTGCTCTGCTCTGGTGTTGGGCTGCTGAGCTGCCTGGGAACTGCACAGTGTGGCTCCACTTGCCTCTTGGCACGAGAAGGTTCTGCACTGCTCCCCCAGCTGCGTCACAAGTGCTCAGGGTTGTGCTAGGGCTGAAGGTTTTGTATGTCTATTTGATAAGAAAAACACCCTATTTCCCCCTTCCCCTGCTCTTACCCTTTCGTCCCATTCCTCTATGCTAAAGTGACACCAACCTGCAGAAATAAAGCACATCTGGTGATTTACAGAGCAGTAGGGAAAAAAAAAAACCCACAAGTACTCTCCAGTTTGGGCTTCCAGACCATCATACAATGCAGCCATGAAGATAAACACATGCTAATCCTTGACTGGGTGAGAGCATCTGACAAGATGGATTTTTTAAGCCGAAAAGTGTATCTGTTAACAATAAATCCTGCCGGCTTTGCGTGATCCTCAGAGCCTCTCCTCAAACAGGCTCCCCCCACCAAGCAGGGCAGTAGACAGTCACCCAGTTCCGCAGCAGCCGTGTCCCCGGAGCCAGGCTCCAGAAGCCCAAGGACTCTCCATCTGCCGCTGCAGCACGGAGTCACAACTCAGCTACACGTGAAAATGGGCTTTCAGGCTCCGATCTGATCTTCAGTCTCATTCTGAGGCAAAAGACCAAGGGCTGGAATAACAGAGACTGATCATTTTTGCCTTCATTAGGTGGGCACCTAAAGCTTCATTAGGTTTACACAGTTAGTAAAGCCTTCCAAGTGCCTGAATACTTTTGTCGACCTGTCCCCAAATATCAGACTCTGCTGTAGGCAAATGCTGCAATTTCCCACGGAACCTTTTCATCCATTTTTTATATGGCTCACTTTCTTCAAAGGCAGACTGGGGCTGGATGTGAGAAGGGAAACTAATATTTCACTTTCATTCTGTTGTGTTTTAATACTGAAGTTTGGCACTTGGCTGAATGCTGCCCCAGTTTGCCAGGGGAGACATCAAGAGTCAGTGGGTAACTGAGATCAGAGTCATTAGTGCAGAAGAGGACAGAATCTGGTTAACTATATTAAAGGTTATTCAATTTTTTTCCTTTTTATTTTAAAATTAAGCTTGCTGTTTGATCCTTCCCATGCCACCAAGTAGTTGTCCCATTTGAACAAGGCAGGTGGTTAATTATGAGCTATTTTGTTTTACCAAATAACACTCTTCAGGGAAGAGAGAATGAACTGAGCACCGAAATGTTTAGAGTGGTGATCCCTAACGTTTACATAATTTAGCTTAATTTCCTTGGGACTCTGGCAGGGCTGACAGATGACTAGTCTCCACCAGGAAAGGGTTCCTCGATGGTAAAGCAAGGATAATGCTGGTAGTAGGTTTTATCTTTTTGGCTCTGGTTCCGTATAAATTATTGTTCAGTCTGAACAAATCTCGCCTTGGTGGCATGATATCATATCAAAAGGCAGACGTGGCGAGCACACTACCCAAACAGAGGATTATTGCAGTGGTGACTGGCAACGCAGCTTGGCAAGCTGCAGACACACGGTCCTGCTCAGCGCCTGCACACCAGCTGCACCGTGGGTCCTGGTTACAATATACCCGTGCCTTTGCAAATGCCTCTGGCACCCGCTATCACATGCACGTTGGCCTCACAGCAAAACTAACGACGAGATCCTCGCTGGCTGTGAGTAATACAGCTCCGCTGTAGTCAGCAGAGTATTTATGGAGGAGTATTTGTGCCAATTGAGGATCTGCCCCTGTAGGAGCAAACCTGGGAGCAGCCAAACATCCTCGCTCCAGAGATGCTCGGGCCAGGCTGCGGCGTGCACTGCTGCTGCTGGCAGGGAAAAGGTGGATTTGATGGAAGGGGTTAAAAACTTTACAGCGTGCTTCTATGAGTCTTGCAGCTTTGTTAAAGGTTTTCCACTTCCGATCTTAGAAAGCTGGGTGTCTCCATCAAGACAGTTAATCGAAACAAAACCTCACCAGTAAGAGTTCAATCCCAAGAGGACACAGAAGCTAATTACAGTTTTGGCCAATCTGCAGGTTTTTTTCCCTAATATAATTTTATTAATTTCATGCAGACTTTCAGTTATGGGTAGTGTATCAATCTGGGAGGATATCTTCTAGCAGATAAGCTATTTCATCATTTAAAAAAATTGACTTTGTTTCTGGCTTGTGTAACAGTTTAGATTAATGTCCTATCTCTTCAGTTCAGGAACCTCAATTTAAGTGCTTTCCTGTTAAACTTGATCAAGAAAGAATCCAGTCTGGTCCTGGCACAGAAATTAGGCTGTACAGTCTATGTTGTTAAAAATTAATTTTACCTGCTGGCTCCTCAAAGCTAAGTGAAAGGCAGCCAGGAGTTGTGCAGAGCCCTCCTACCTATCACTACCTTCCGCTGCTCTCACTTGTCCTTTCTCCTCATCTTCGTCACTTCTCACTTCTGTTCATTTCTTTTAAAATGTTTTGGTTTTAATTAATCCCATAAACAGCTACAAACGAACATGAAGAAAGGAAAGATTAGAGTCTGTTATCTACTAAGTATAGTCTGTATGAGATAGTTTAGATAAATGAAGAGAGCACATCTACAGAGCTCTTCATACTATATTAATTCAGCAACAGGGTTACACCCCGTGTGGGTTTTCACATTGGGCTTTTCTTTGCGGCACAAATTTGTCACCTCCTTCCGCCCTCACAAAGAGCCTCATTGACTTCTACTCTGAGCAAAATAAATCTTACTTGACCTGAGTGTTGTTTTCACCTCCGTGCAGAATTTATTTCTCCTGCCTTTCTGATCAGCATCACCACAGGCTTCAAGCATGCGGCTGGGAATCCGCGTTCTTGTTTTTTATTGCTGCCTCCATCCCTGACATCTGACTTATGATGGGCCAAGAGTGACTTCTCCATTCTCATCCTCAGCTTGTTCTCTTGTAAAATGAATTCTAATTAATAAATGTCGGTATGTCAGCTTGAGTTCCTCAGATGGAAGGCAGTAAAGATCTACAAGGTGTCATTAATTTAGAATTAGTTTCAGAGACATCATTTCTTTAACTTTATAACTGTCTATCCCTTCACCAATCCATCTCTACGCAATTTTACATCATGATCATTTACCAAAATATCCTAGAGGCTGTTATATTTTAAGCCTTTTCCATTTTTCTTTGTGGTTGCTCTGATGTGGACTCAGGAAAGACAGATTTGCCAGGCAGTGAACGGACTCACTGTCAGGCAAGAGGTTGTCTTCTTTAACCCTGCAAGAGCCATACCAAGTTACAGTCCTGTGCAACCAGACAGCGTACGGTCATTGTTGTTTTTATCAAAATCCTGATCTATAATTCATCTTAAAATGCTTTCCCTCCTTGTCACTCCCCTTACATATCCCTCCAAGAACACTACAGTATGTATATTTAATTGGGGAACGAGAGAAGTGCTCACGTTCAAGGTGAATAACTTTGAAGAAGGGAGGACAAGAAAATTGAAGCACACAAAGTTCTCGCACTTATTGCCCAGACTTGCCTAAACCAAAGCAATAGGATGGGAAATCATCACACTGCTGCAAATAAACAAAATCACGTCAAAAGTTGCTAACATTAGGTAGGTAAAATAGCCGCAGTAAGAGCCTGTTGTAGCTATTCCCTGTTACAGGAGGTTACAGCAACTCTCTCAGAGCCTATGTCGCTACTATTTTCCCTGTTTTTATTGGTTTTATCTGTTCTTAATAAAAGGGGCTTAGGAAAATAAATACAAATATTTCATAGAAAGTTTAGTATCTGGAGAAACTGCTCATGCATGCATTCATGTATTAAAAAAAAGGATGATTAATTGATTGCAAATTGGCAGATCTTTTTGCAAAAACCCAACCAACTCTCTCCAACATTCTCCCCCTACCCCCACCTAATCTGAAATCCCTTTTGTTGAGTTAAAGCTGAAATTCAGAATACTTTTTGTAAAGTGACACCCCCTCCCTCTAGTTCCTAGACAAACTGTTTGTTGGAACTGGCAAATTTCTGCAAAACATTTAAATTAAGTCTCCTCACCCCCCAAACCACTGAACCCTTTGCAAGGCGCTACAGGGGTTTGTTTTCAAAACTCCACATGAGCAAACAAGCCTGCAAGCAGGACCAGGAGAGAGGCGAGGCGATTTGGAGAAGACGGAAAGCTGTCCTGCCCTGGGCTTCCGTCACTCGGAAGAGTGATATTACAACGCAAAACCCTTTGCAGAGCACCCCGACGTACGGGTGTGAAACAGGGAGTTCCTGAAGGCCTCGCACGCTCTGTATTCGGTCCCAGCCACACCGACGGGGACGCATCAGCCTTCCCATCGTTTCCCCCATCGGCCACCCTTCCCACCCACGGTTATCGAGCAGATCCCGGGGCTGGCGCGCAGCCAGCAGTGCCACGGCCCATCGGAGCAGGTCTGCAGCCAAGTGAGGGACATGAGCAGGACCCGGGCACGTCGGCTTTCCTGACAGCTGATCTCATAGGAGAGCTCCGCAAAACCAGCAGTTTTGTTCCTTTTTTTTTTTTTTTTTTTGTGTGTGTGTGGGGTTTTTTTGGTTTTTTTTGTTTTTGCATGTTTATTTCTCTTTGGCAAAGCAGTTTTAGAGACAGCTGCAGGATGTGGAAAAACTCACAGGCGGCCATGCTCCATCCTGCCACGTGGAGGACAACCTTTGGGGAACTGCACGGCACAAGCCTCCAAGAAGTTCTGTTTAATGAGAGAAAAACTGACGCTCTCATGTCTCTTCAGTTGAGAGCTCTCCTCAGGGGGTTTCGTCTTCGCTTCTCTGGGAAAAAAATCAGGAGAGTGGAAGGGGTGGTGGGGATACATGTGCTGCTGTCGATATTCGGAGGTTACAAAAATCTTTACAAGAGGAAATGCCCAAAGTGCTTGTGCTCACTCCGTGTAGCAGGGGCAGCAACACCTCCTTCACCCTACCACTCCTTTTTATCTTTTTTCCTATTCTTTTTCTATCTCCCATTCCCCTCTATCCTTTCTCCCTACCACCATCTCCCTTCCTCCTACGGTCCAAGCGCTCACAAACACAATTTTTTTTCCTTGCCAATTTTGGAGATTAAGTTTCCCAGCCAACTCCCAGGGAGAGACGGAAATGGGAAACGCACCCAACAGGGATGTGACAATGTTAATAGGAAGACAAGTCACTCACACAGCCTGCCACCGGCACTCTGTCGCATTGCCCTTTCATGCTTGACCCTATCTCATCTTCGGAATTTAAACAACTTAAGACCACGTAGCATAAATGTATGCCTAATCTCATTACACTAATAACTCATAGGTCTTGATCTGCAGGAGTTTTGCAGATAAACGGGGAGAGTTTTATAAAAGTGCCCATCATCTTTAAGAAGTCACATTTGGAACGTGTCTGCTGGATCATCCAGCAACGGCAGCTCTTAACCCATGCCACGAGGCTTCATCCTTTTAAGTGTCACATTTTAAAAAGCCCTTGAACTAAAGCAGCAATCAGACAGCACCTGGGTTTGTGTGCTGGTGAGAGCTGCAAGCAGCTGCGCAGGGTGAGACCCAGAACTTCCTTGGGATGCTCCGCAGAGTTTTGCCCACACTTTGTAGTACACTTTATTTCCCAGTTCTCTATTCTCTAACTTGTGTTTGCAGGAAACAGATCATTATCACATCAAAAATTACCTACACAGGGAAAACAGTGATCTTTATTGTATGTTTCTCGTGATTTCTATGCTGAAAACCAGGCAAAAATTCTCCTGGGTGCAGTGAAACCAGGGTTTGGGATGAGGCACTTGGGGCTCCTGGTTTGGTACCTGGCTAATTGCTGCTGGTCAGAGGTTTTTCTGTTACTGCAATTATAAAAAAACACCTTAAGCCATTCAGGAAATGTGACCATATAAATTTAAAAGGTTAAAACAAAACTGAAGGACACTCAGCGTGTACCAGAAATACCTAGAGAGACTTTTCTGAAATCTAATGTGTCCGCTGGGGCTTTTCCTCTATTGCAGTCCCCAGCTTAGACCCATTTATAGTAGTGGGGGTGCATTTGCTTTGGTTGCACACCAAACACCTTCATGAGACGCAAGCGCTCTGTTTAGTTGAGCAATTTGAAACTTTCCTTGCTGCTCATGTGTGTTCGTGCGGCAATTACCGCTCGGTCAGGGAGGACAGTTACGGGGGGGCTGTTCCCTGCGTGGGCTGTAACAGGCTCCAGGTTTGCCTCTGCAGAGCAGCCTGACCCAGGACGGCTGCTGCACGGTTTGCTCAACACATTAGTCAGTTATTTATTGGCTTTACAAAAGCAGGAGCTAAATCCTGTTCTAACATTAGGACACACATGTAGTACAACTGGTGTCACGTAACTGCTGCACAGATAAGGCGAAATCTCGGCGATTATCCCGGCCTCAGCTGAGACCAGTCACCAGCTGCAAACTTGCAGGATCCATGGTAATTTATGTTGCCTGGAGATCTGGGCGTTTTGTCTGACTCAGAACCAGATAAATATTGAACAAACAGCTCAGGAATTGTCCCAGTAGGTGGGAATTATATTACATCCAAGCTCATAAAAATGTAGATATTAGTAATGGGAAAGCAGCAGATTTTTTCCATTTTAGCCTCCCAGTCCTAGCCCCCAGTCCTAGCCCTGGACGGTTTTCAAATGCCTTTGGGTAGCACGATGTGTACATCTGTACATGTATGGCCACTTCCCACACAATCCCAACCTGTGGAGACACACAAATACAAAAGCAGTCAATCTACCCAAAGAAACAATTAAAAACTGATGTTATTAGCCTACACTAAAACTGCGTAAGGCTCAGAAATGAAGGAGAAATTGCTTTGCATTAGTTTCTCTGCATGTCATCCTGTTCCTAGCAGGGTTTTAATAATAAGCATACTTATTTGAATAGTTTGCTGATCACACTCATCAATCCTAAAATGCAGACTCCTGCCAGAAGAATTTATAACCCTTTTAATACGATCTGACACGGGAACGCATTCAGACTCGTGTGAGGAGAAACAGGCGGCAGTGCCCTGGGCAGAGGCGTTGGCTGCCACCGCCACCAGCAGCATCTGGGACACACAATCCTCTTCCAACGGGAGAGAGAACGGGAGCCAGAGATGCTCACGAGGAACAGCGATGGTTACCTTCCAGGGGGCACTACCAGAGAAATGGAATAAATTGTTTGTTAAAAAACAAACCAAAGCAAACCCAGATCTTGTTGTTGTTGTTTTTGAGAGTTTGCCTGTTTTCTTGGTGAAGACTTCAGAGGCAGCAGAACATTTTCAGGCTCTTTATTACACAAAAAATACTTCTGGGAAATAGATAAAAAAAAAAAATCTTTGCTCTTAAACTTTAGTTCCTTCTTAAATGTTGCCAGTATAGCACAAAAATACAGGAGAACGGCTGCAGACTTAAAAAGGAAAAAAAAAGTGGTTGTGTATAGACCTGGAAGCTGTCCCTGGCTCCAGTGACAGCACAAGCATTGTATCACCCCATCACATCTAGCCAGAATTACTTGTCCCCGTTGGCTTTTTTCCCCTCTTAATCCTTTTCTGCAGCTTTACTGTGTTCTTTACATTCCTTTTATTATTTCCGGGGTCTTAAGTCAAGTTTTAAGTCAGGCTTTAAAGGGCCTTATACTCTTTGTGCCTGTAATTTCTAGAAACCAACGAATGCCAGAATAAAGTTATTCGGACTCTGGAGGAGCCATTTGGAGGGGTAATTAGACATTCACAGCTGCAACTGATCCCAATCATGTTTCCAAATAGTTGCAAGGAAAAATATTAATCCCCAGATGATTTGTATGTGCTGAGGTTCTACACCAAATTGGGATATTCACACCTAAAGATATTGCCGTTGGTGAAGGATCTCACCTCAAACCTGATGAAGTCAGTAAGATCATTGTAATGAGCTTTCAGCCGCACAGACTACGCCATGGGAGCACCTGCTCATGGCTCAGAAAGACGCCTGGTTGCATGGCTGAGCCAGATGCTATTAAATAACCCTGGTTTTAAATCATTTAAGAAGGTGCAGTAGGGTCTTCCTTAATCCAGCACTTCAGCAAATGCTTATTTTTAAATCCATGAGGTCCAGTGGCCCCTGCCGGAGTGGGCACAACCAGCAGCCCCTTTCTCAGCAGCTGGCTGAGGTTAAACAGCAACAATGCCAACAAGCAGCAGCATGGAGCAAGGCACTCATGTCAATAAACGCACTTAGTTGTTCCTCAGGTGTGCTTATTTTTTAATTATTAATGAAGATGCTCCATACAATGCCAGTAGGTACCCAAGAGCCTCTTTTGCAGCATGGCTGGCGGCCAGGTCTCTCAAGGACAGTGCTGTCTTCTCTTACATTTCTGCTCAGGAGTGGGAATAGACTATTGTTCTCCCTCTGATAAGTTCTGAGCTCAGTGAAATTTGTTTTTCATGTGTAATAAAGTTGCCAGTGGTGTGCAATTTGCATTTAAGTTGGCTGTATACATGCTGACTGGGACTTTTAACCGTTGTTCACAGAGCTAAAATAATGCAACAGTTCCCTGTCATTTCAACCCCTTCTAGAGAAAAGAATCCATGAGAAAATAATTTAAAATATAATATCACCAACAGATCTTCTGTCTTGTATTAGGTCCCCTTGACAGGGTTTAGAGCAACTCAGAAATTGTTAATAACAGGCAATCCCTATTTTGGGGCTTGTGGAGGAGCACAATAACGTGCTGCAGCAGTGGGACAATGAAGGAGTTGCTGCCTTTTTTGTGCTGCTGGATAATCTGGGACTGAGCTGAACCAAACCTGTAACATGCAACCTGTGCCCAAGAGCCTCTCGGACAAGGCCTGTTTGCAAAATCGGGAAGCGTAACCCCACGTGGAGCCCCACAACCAACAGAAGAGAAGGGACCAACAGATCCAAGAGCACCATTTTGCTCAGAATAATTACGTGCTCATATCACGGAAAGACCCTGTGGTGCAGGTCTGGAGAATAAGGTCAAGACACCAACGACTGTTCGAGTTAGTGTTCCTGGGAAAAAGCCATGACCCCTGCTGCTGCTGGAGAACGTCACCTCGTCCTTCAGCCCAAACCACGGCCAGCTGCCCTCATCTGAAAGCAAAAGAAACAGGGGAGAGGTGCTCCCATCAAACCAGGCCAACAACTGAGAGGTTTCCTTTAACAACAACCGGACCCTGACCCACACACGGTGCCGCTCGCTGGAGCTCTCTGCCCACCCCTGCCTCCCCAAGCCCTGCCCTCGGAAACCATCTCCATTTCATTTGCAAGCTGATTTCATGATGGAGCAGAAACGCCAATCAATTGTACAGCCATCAGCATGAGAGCATCCCCAATCTGCATTAGCCAGCTGGGCAGCTTTCCAGAGCATCATCTACAACACATGAATTATTACCCAAACATTACTGCTGTCAGCACATTCCTCTCTATACAACTTCCTATTATTATTTTTTTGGCGGACAACCCTGAAATTTTAAACAGCTCAATCTTGCTAAAGTAATGCAACTGCCTACTGCCTCCAGGATGAACTTTTCATAAAAATCAACAATAATCCTTCTACCGAGAATAGCGACAAACCCCCCCCCCCAAACAATCCTTTTATTTTTTCTTTGTTGGTTTTGGTGTCTTTAGCAGCTCTGACTTTCATTCTAATTTGCAATAACAGCCTTTTATTTGTCTTGCAGAGGAAAAAGAGACTTAAGGGATCCTTAAGCTTCAGTGACAGAGTATGAAGCAGCTTATAAATCAGGCCACAGACGGCAGGGTCAGCGGCACTGCTGCTTGCATCTCAGCTCATTAAGAAAAATGCATGTTGAGTAGCATTTGCTTTGAAACTGTTTGTGCTGCTGTGATTCATTCAGAGAATGCAAGAGTCCAAGAAGCACTAGAAATAGTCTTAAAAACCCTGAAAATAGGGTTGGTAAATCAGTTACTCAGTCATTACTACTCCTTTCCATGACAACTGCAAAAAAACTAACGGTTGGAGTGAAAAGTGAACCTTTGTGCAATGCTGCGAGTGCCGCGCAGCAGCTTGGCGAGCCCTTCCTTGTGCAGTGTTTGGACAGATGTAAACACCTGCAGCATCCCAGCCTTGGGCCTGAAAGTTAAGCTGAACACTTCAGTTGATATAACAGATATATAAATGAAATAGAGCTTCTCAATACTATACCCAGATCTCCCAGGCATTCCCAATCCCCTGTGAAGGATCATTCCTTACTTCCCATGTCTTATTTATTTGAAAGGAAGGAAGAACTATGGAAAAAAGTCTCAAAGGTAGAGAGCTTGCCATAATTACCTGAATCAAAGCTTTCATTTAGTTTCAATAAGCAAAATACCTTGCTAACTCTTCTGGTTATGGAAAACAGATATATGTATTTCTTCCAGGTCCTGAGCAGCATATGTGCTATTACATAATTGATAGATTGCACATTTCTTTTTTTAATCAATCACGGCTGAATTTACAATGCAAACTTTTAGCATAACAAAAAATGTGACTGATTATCCAAAAATATGCATTCAAGATCAAAAAACATGTAGCACATGAATATTTTAATAAATATTAAATATTTATCTCTCCCTTCCAAAGCTTCCCTAACTGGGCTTGTAATTAATTTGTCATTAAAAAATTTGTAGAGCCAGGTAAACTTTTAAATATTACTGTTAAATTATATCTTTAAGCTTCAGGTATCCACTTCTTTCTTGTGCCAGCACGGAGCAGGATGAGCTCTAGCAATGCCAGGGAGGCTGCACATGAACAGATTCTGCTGCAGTCCAGGAATGGATGAAAACATGTTCCCAGCCTCTTTCACAGCAGTTCACGAATCACAGGGATACACCGGATTAATTAGTATTTGCATTTTCCTACAGCATGGAGACGCTCCCGGAAAGCCGGAGGCCCTGTTTACCAGGAGAGGCACATGCTTGGGAAGAGGTGGAGGCTGAGCGGCCACAGTGAACGCCACGGTGGGCACTGGTCGGAGCAGCAGCCCAAGGCAGGGACACATTCTGCTCCCCCCACCTTTTCCATCTCTCCCACACATGGAGTGCTTTAGTGCCTCCTTCCCTCCTCCGTAACCCTCTCCCACCTCACAGAAAACGTGAGCTCAAGGGACAGATGCAGGATCTGGGATGCATTCCCAAATTAATTTTTTAAGGAGCGAGGAGCTCGCACTGGCTATGCTATCTCTGCCTCTAGTCTATAACATTGCTGCCAGCAGCAACTTTGCAGCACTGCCCGGGCTCTGAGCCTGCTGCGCAGTGAGGAACCAGAGCCCCCAGTGCTGGGGCCATCCGGGTGCCCAACGCAGAAAGGAGGAGAAACTCTGGTGAGGAGCAGCCCTCTCTGGCACAGCCGAGCCGGCCGTTCCCAGAACAGGTCGGAGCAATCTATTCCCTGCACATCCACAACCTCTCGCATCGTAGAGATGTCTCTCCACTGTTACAGTCACAGATTGTGTTTGCTGGGACAGCAATGCCCTGATTTGGGCAGATGACAAGAAGCCCAAGCTGTCTACATCTGCTTGATTGCACTGCGAGCTGGCACAGACGAACCCTTCCCGCTGCCGAGCTCCAACACCGCGCTGGCCGCCCAGGTTAAGTAGGGCACATCCACCCTGGCTGGCGTGGCACGCCGGTCCCCATGCCAGCACACACGGCACCTGTGCCAGCCCGCTCCCCACACCTCCCCAGCACCGCAAGCTCGGACACCGGGCTTTGCGAGGATGCATTTTCCTTTTTGTAGCCCCCACAACAGCTCCCAGCAGGAGCAGCTCGGCGCCAAAGGAAGGTCGGCCAGAGTCCAGCTCCATGCCCAGGGATCCAAGGAGACAACGCCACGTCTGAGCTCAGCTTGGCAGCGTCGTGTGTCGATACAACCTTTCGCTGCTTGCCACAAACCTGCCTAAATTTCTCCAGCAAGCTGCTGCAAGGAAAACAGAAGTCACCTTTACTCAAATCACAGCAAAGGAGCACACTCTGCTCACTCTGTACTTATTTGACCTGCTGGCAGCCACAGAGTTGAAGGAGAAAGAGATGGAGTCAAGAACTGAAATGCTGAAGCCCATTATTTTCAGGAAATTGTGCTACTGGAAGCCCTCGTAGCTTTTGTAATCAACTCCCTGTGCCACCGAGCAAATTCAATTCAGCAGCAAAAGGTGGTCACGGCCATGCAAGCAGACCCTGTGCTTTTTCGGGGGGATGCTGAGTAAGAGAGAGCAGCAGTTACCCATCCTAAAACAGGGAGGGACTGGGGTTTTTCGTAAATTATTAGGAGACCTGCAGTCAGGTTTTCAGCATCTTCTATTAACTTTAGCTGGTGTTCACGCGATATTTTGGACAAAGACAGCATTCCTCATTCCTTGCATTTTAAAACTCCTGTCATCTGTTACAGAAATGATGTCACGTAGCATCCAAGTGCCAATGACGGACCTCCAGAAAAATCCCAGAGACTCCAGATCAATAGGTTGGCCCCAGTAAGAGACTTTGGGTCAACCCACAGGGCTAACTACCACATAATTGAGATCTTTTTGCCAAATGAGCACTGAGATAAATCCCTAATTGTACTGCCCGGCACATAGCTTGGCCACCTGGCAATATCACTGCCCTCAGAGGAGAGAAACAGATGCACAGAGCCCAGATCCAGCTACGTGACTTCCCAGGAGCTCCACTGGTTTACTCCCGTGGGACTGCAGCTAAACATTACATCAGCCTTCCACAAACGGGAGAAAACAGGACTTGGGATTTTTGGCTAATTGCAGAGCCACTGGGTAGTTTTTGCACAAGCAATCCAAGTCAGTCCCGTCCCAACTGATTTGCCTGCATGGAAGCATTCCTCTTCTTACACCAGTTTTCCTTGCCCTATAGGGCAGTTAGGAGATTAAATTCTGTATGTACAGGCAATGTACCTATGGACCAGGAGGTGCGTACCAGGAGGCAGCACCACGGGGCAGCGACCACCATGCACTGTGTGGTCCAGCCACTGCAGCTGGATGGGTTGCCCTCACCTCTCCAGCTCTGCTCCAGGGCATGCAGCCAGGCTGCGAGGAGGCGGCACAGAAACAACTCTAATGAAGGAAGTCAGAGCTGAAGCCCTCTGAGTTACAAGGAAGGGCTGGGCATGGTTCAAGGAATCACTGTTCATAGCCCTGCTCTTTTCCCCCTGCTCCTGCTTGCCCAGCAGCAGATAACCCTCAGTTAATTGTTGCTGGCTTAATTACCTCTTCCCAGAATAAAAGAAAGTTCACTTTACACAGCAACTATCGGAAGCTTCATGAAAGGAAATGTTCTTGCCTTAGGTACTGTGTACACCCTGCTTTATATAAGGCACCTTGCCTTACGTACACCCTGCTTTCACTCCGGGGAGGATCTGCATTCAGGGGGTGCTGGCTGAGGTTCCCAGCATGTTTTGTGAGGACTATCAGAGCAAGCCCTTCCCCCCCAGAGCGCTGAGCACGTCCGTACCCCCCGGGGTGCTGCGGGCCAGCCCTCGGGGATCAAGCCCGTCAGTGCCCTCCCTCGCCCCTGCCAATGGCTGGAGTCCCCCAGCTCCCTTGGCTGCTGTCAGCACGCTTGGTACAGGCAGTCGAAACAGTTTGAATGTGTCTTCTTGAATGTGGTCAACACTGATTTTATGATATACTTAACACCCTATCCAATAGCTATTAGTTTTACTGTCAGGCACACAATGTATGCGATCCATCTTTCTTCTCAGGCGCACCACGTGTCCCCTCTCAAACGACATTACACTACAGCAGTCTTTATTTGTTACCGTGGGGTTTTGAAGCACTAGCATTAAAGCTCTTATCTTTTTGGTTTGTTTGTTATTAACGGCACATTTTATTTAATCGTGATCCGCCCGTGGTTCCTGTTCAGACACTGCAGAGAATGGCTTTGATTTCCTCTTTGGCAAGCAAGGCTCTGCAGCACAGAGCTCCTGCCACAGCGCTGCCCTGCGAGAACAGAGCCTTCTCACTGTCTGCTTAGAGGCCACAATGCAGGGAACAGCCAAACCCTCCAAAATCCCATGCACAGGCTGGAAAAACCTTATTTCTTTTGCCACTGTCAACCCTCTTCTTTGTGCACCACTGCAACAGAGGGGCACACCGCCATCTGTGCTTTTCCCTGCAGTAGGCTTTGGGCTGCAGGAGTCCTGCACACCCCTCACTTCTGGGCTGTCCGGAGGGGAGGTGACAAACTGCTCCAGTGAAGATGAGAGCTATGGCCTTCCATCATCCTGCATGGTGGTATTAGTAAAAACCACCTGTAGTGACAGCAAGTACGCCCCAATTTCAGGATTAGCCTGCATCGCTTTGTGCCACAATCCCCAGAGAGAAAGAGGCGCCGGGAAAGCAGGGTCTAGCAAACCAGCATGTAAAGCTTTGCTACCCCAGGCCTAAATGAAGTTGTTTGCAGCAGAAATCACACTGGTTCTGTTTACATGCAAAAGCATTCAAAGTTGTACAAATGTGCACCAAAGCTCAGTCTCAGACTCCATTAAACACTAGGGCTGTCAGCCAGAACATGACCACATCAAAAGCCTCCATGAATTATTTCAGAAGCATTAACAGAATAGTTCTCTTGCAAAAGTGTTCAGGCTCTCTGAAAACAGTCTTAAGGGGCATGAAATCTTACCCTTGCAAAAATAACAGATAACACTTGAGCTATCAGTCCCTCAATCCTATCTGCACTTACTATAAGTCAACCAGCAACCAACAATGCGGACAGAGTTAAGACAATTTACATCAGAGGAGGAAGTGTTTATTATCCTCATTTATTTTGTTGTCCCATCTGAGTTTGTCTCCACTGAAGACCCACTCTACCATTGCCTGCATCAGAACATCCCGAGTAGCAACCGACGTGATATGCTATAAACATCACCATACCTGTATGTGCGATTGCATAGTCTCTCATTTATGGACACACACTTCTGTACCGCAGGCAAACGGTGCTGCTTCAAAATCTTTTTACACGGAGGATGGTAGAGAAAGCTTTGTATGGACAAAGTACTCAGAATATTAAACTAAATAATAGCAATTAATTAGGCTTGTGTAAAGCTATTAACCTTCAAATCCCTATGGAAATAAGAAGTAATGCTCAAATCCTCTGGGATGCACATGATATTACCCCATTCCATAGAAGAAGAAGCAGAGATCCAGAGCAGTGAAATGATTTTTGCGCAGGGCAATGCTGTAGCAGGGCAGGGGAGAGGCTGTAATCATTTCCAGTTCCACAGACCAGGCTGTTGCTTTTGGACCACACTTGGGTGGGTGGATGCAAGCGATACCTACAGACACACATGTTTGGAGATCCCCATTTTTAGCTGTTTATTACAACCTGACACACTATGTTTGCAGAGTAGCATTTGCATCATATGGAAGTGAGATTTTCTGGAACAGGTGAACCCTGCGATATTTTTCTTCTCTAATCCCCCCTGCAATCCTGTGCAGCTGATCACGACAGTATTTCTCCCCACCTCCTCCTCAGTGTTAGCATTGCACCCATATGGAAAATGAGAGATCTTAATCTTCTCCTGAGCACTCTTCCCAAATGCCTTCCTCAACCTCCATAGGTAACATGTAACACAAAAAGCTGAGCATCAGCTTAAATTCAGAAGTCTCTCCAGGGCGTTACATCCACAGCACCAATAAATCTTGTAGGTTTTTTTGCATAGCATCTCTACAATTCAGCCTTCCCTGGGGCACGCAGCTAACCTTCTCCAGGTTTTCATCATCTTGTGGCCTAATTGTTGCAACAACCACAACATTTTCATCTTTGTTCAGAACACCAGTAGGCTTTGCTTGCATCACCCCTTTCCGCACATCTCTCCACTGGCTCACCCCTCCTAATTGCATCAAACACAGGTTGCCTCAGTTTTCAGAGCCCTTCACAGCTTGGCCTCCCTTTCCCACCTTTTCTTCAGCTTGGCCCAGGGTGCCAGGCTCTATTGCACATTGATTATGTTAAAAGCTGCCTATAAATATCCACAAAACCACTTCAGTGCTCTGCTTCAAATCTTGTCTAAGACCTCACTTGCTGCAATGTGTGAAAAAGGCTTGAAAACTGTTAGATTGCTCGTGTCCCAGAACCATTAATTTTAATGTTGGCTCATAGTGCCACTATTTTCTAGACTAGTTCTCTACTTATCTTCTCACAGATTATAAGCATACTTGTAATTATATTATGCCATTGCCCGTTCTCTAGTTGGGATTTTGCACAGCACTTACCAACACAATGGTACTCCAGCCTGCGACTGGGTTCCCTACGTGCTATTATATTAAATGGGAAATTAATAACAACATTCCCAAAAGCTCACAGTTTCCTGGGGTGGGGTTGTCTCTCCAGTGACACTAATGAATCCCGAGGTGGACCCTCACGCTGCTGTCTACATGGAAATCACAGCTCCCAGCTGCCGGCCTCCCATTACGGGGCAGGATGAGCTCTTTGCTGGGGTACCTTATTTGCCTTTTGTGGTGACTCAGTTCCCATCAGAAACAATTGTTCTTTCGTCAAAAAGTCTGTTCAAACCTACCCCAAAGACCCTATAATTAGCTGGCATGATGGCTTCCAGAAGAAAGGAGAGATACAAAATGCAGCTCAGGGCATCTTAACAAGGGGAAGACTCAGCTCTGAAAATCCTTGCTCTTCAGGGGTGCAAGATATCCTGCTTTACTGTAATGGAAGTCCTCTTGTCCAACGTCCTCCAACAATCTGCCTTTAATGGGGTTACTATTGCAGAGGTAAAGCATTTTATATGGAACCAGGTTTACATTATCCTGCTATTCGGAGATCTAGCTTGCAATGCTGTTCAAATCCTTTAATCCATAAATAGGATTCCAGCCAGAGCTGGGCTGCCTTCCAAAACTGTAATCTCCAGTATATGAATTATTACAAAAAGATTAGGGTGTTTCGAGTAATAACATTTCAAATAAATCAGCTTTCATGGAGGAACAACAAACTAATATCGGAAATAACAATATAAAGACATTTATATAGCCACTTGCTGGACTAACTTCACTAACTGGAGGGATTCTTTTCTCATTTGCATCATTTTCTTTGAGAAACGTGCCTTTGCCTTTGTCCCTTCGCTACTGGGCTCTGCTGTGGAGCAAACGCTGTGCTCCTGTCTCATACATCAGCCCCTTCGAATCACCAGGTTTCTGTTAGTCAGAGACTGAGAGGTACGTTGGTGTTACTGCAGATGATGCTGTTCTCTCCAAGCCTTCAGCTTTACATAATGCTGTGATAAGGATGGGCAGATAATCCTGAAGGCCAGAAACGTTCCCCTAACTCCATTTCAATAATGGTGAGCTGTGAGTTTAATTATTATTCCTAGTGCATTTGCAAAAGCTCTCCCTTCCACATACACAACGTGTACATACATGCAAGGACAGCTAAGTAACTATCCCTTCTCAATTATTTCCTGCCTCTTTCGGCAATACTATCACATAACAAATTTATTGTGCTTTTTCTTCCCTGCAAACTGTATCAGCACAGTAAGGAACCATGTCTATGGAGTTCAAAACAGTACGATGGAGAGAAATTAAGAGGCACAGGATCTGGGCAGGTGAGATGGCAGAAAAGGAGAGATGGAAACGAGCAGAGCTAAAAGCCCACTGTCCCGTGAGCTACCCGGGGACTGGACAGGGGCACGGGCTCGGTGGTGGACAGCAAACTGCAAGTCTCTTTTGGTCTGAAGGCAGAGGCTTGGGCTGGGAAAGCGAGGGGATGTGTGCTCAGCACCACCGCCAGCCGTGATGCTCCAGGTTGCTTAGTGACAGATCTGAAGTCCGAGGTGCCCATGGATTTATGGTGCCCCTCCCCGCCTTCCAAGTGCTATGAATAAATGACACATCTCAGTTCCTTATTTATCCATTTGTGAAGCTTAATGGGCAGTTGTAGAGAAGAGTAGTGAGCCTTTTATGGGGTAGGGCAGGCTAGTTTTCTGATTTACACTTGCATCAATGGAGTGTGGAATATGGACTCTGCAAATCTTATTTAGCTTTTCAGAGAAAACAAAGAAATCCAAAGAAACAGCAAAACTGCACATCCTAAAAAATAAACTAAACCTGGTGCCAACTAGGAGCCCCTGGTTTGAATTCAGACCTGATAACACTACCAAAAAGGTGAGAAAGCTCCTGCCAGATGCGGTCCCAATCCAGTGAATGGGCTTGTCCCTGCAGAGACCTCACTGCAGCATCGGGCTCCGAGGCTGCAGTGCCCAAGGACATCGGGCAGAGAGACCCCGGTAAAGACCTGTAGCTCACAGCACAGATACATCCAAGCACACACTCGGCTTTAACACGCTCATCTGCCTATTGGAGTCAATGGGACCATTTTAAGAGGTGGAGTTAAATAACGTACATAAATGTTTTCAAGATCTGGGACTAAAAGTTACAGGTGGTCCTTGCACTGTATATGGGCCATGTTATTGCTGCGTGGCATAATGGCCAGCGGCCTGTGCAGGGCTGCGGGGATCGCTGCCCACTGCTGTCTGTCCTGGGACAGCCAAATGTACAGATTAGCAGTTGTGGAAAGTTATCTTGGCAGCCCGTTTTCGTCAATTGTCCTTATTCTCATAAACTAACCCCCTGAGACCTTCAAAATCCAATCACACCTAAAGCTCCTGAAATTAGATCTTTAATAAAAGATACCCAGTGTACTATCAGAAACAGCTCTCAGACATTTTATCATTAGAAAAGGTTCGATGGTCCCCATCATTTTTGGCAAGCTTCTTCAGATATTCAGCTGTGATTTACACAGGACATTTTGCTCTCATATGATAAATTACACTAGGACACAAAGGAGAGTGAATAGCAAGTGAATCAGTGCATCTGATGTTCAAAGTTCCTATGACAAGGAAAATTATAGCCAGAATTAATTAATTTTTCAAAAATGCTGTGGATTTAGGGAAAACATTAAATCATGCATCTGATTTTCAAAGCAGCACTACTGTAAAGTTAAGAGTCCTAAATTCTTCTAGTGCAGACCTTTTTTTTTTCCCCTCCAAGTGGTCACACCATCATCAAAACTATTTTTTTTTTTTTTTTTTGCAAGTATCTGAGTTATTCCACGGGATCCCAGTCTCCTATTAACTGAGAATAATCTCAGTTATTCCAGATTGAAACACTTTCAGTGCAAGCCTAAAAAACCTAACAAAAACCCACAATGCCTTTTCTCCTTTTTACTTCCTAATGGACAGTAACACAATCCATCCATAATCACATGAAATACAGCTTTTTTTGCCAGCCTGTAAGTTTTTCTGCGGTGCATTAAGGAGGAGAGCAACACCTTGGTTAGAGACTGTCAGCACGTCCACTACACAACCAGCATTATTTTTCCCCTGGAATTCATCTTTCAACCATTTCAAATTGAGCTGAAACTTTGACATGCAGGCTGTCAGTTCAGGGAAGAATTATTATTATTCCCAGAAAATTAAATAAATCAGGTCAAACTTTATGACCAGCTTTCCCACCCACCGTGCATAAAACTCTCAGTTCCTTCCCTCCCCCTGTTCAGCCGCTTCTGAACACCTTCAATTTTAAACAAAGCACAAATGCTGTTTAGTACCGACTGAGGTAGGGTCCTCGATGCAAAGGACTGCAGTGCTCCGGAGCTTGCCAGAAGGCTCCGGGCAGCACGTTTGCAGGGCACGGGCTGTACAGGTCCCTGCGCAGGGCAGGCTTTATCCAGAGTGTGTACAGTCACCTTTCCGAATGCAAACTGCAACAGGAGCTTTTCACAGAGAACACGGTAATTCAAGCTAAGGAAGTCAATGAAAAAAAAACTCCGAACCCCACCAAAACCCAGAAATAAGGAAGCACAAGTATTTGTTGTTGCAATAGCTATAGCAGACCAGCACCAGCACAAGAGGTAAAGCTGTCACCATGGACTAATTACAGGCAGCTCAGCTACCTCAATCCTGTTTCCTCCCGGCCCTCCAGCAACAGCCAGAGGAATCAACTCCTGTCAGTCACCTCACAGCTTTCCAGGTTAAACAAAAGACCAAATGTTTGATTTAATCAACTCTAGGCTACACATAGCAATGATTTCTTGCACTTTTGTATCTCATGCAATGAACTCCTGTGCCCATGCAGTGATTCACAGCATAATGTTTTTTGCATACTATTATTTCTCATTATTTCTTTTTTGGCTGAAGGAGATATGCTGCTACAACCTGCTCTTGAACAAACCTCAAATGAGCCTCCCATTTCTCCTTTCAAAAACATCACCTCACCAAGAAATTCAGCACAACCCTCTGAGCAGAGCTGCAGGACGTCCCCTGGCCTCTAAAGCAAGGCCCATTGCCAGCACCCGGGCACCTGCTGGACCTCCCCGAAGGATTCCATGATTCTTTCCAGCTGGGCTCAGCCCTGCTGAGGACACAGAGCTGGGGAGCCCTCCTTAACTCTAGTTTGTTAACTCTTTCCTTGCAAAGCTTAGGGTGCTACCTCCTCTGCGGGGTGCTCAGGCCGTTAATGCCATGGCAAGGGTATTTATCATTTCACGGACAACGCGCATTGCGGCATTCAGAGCCCCTGTCCTGTCCAGAGCATCCTGCTGGCGCCTGGCCCCTGCTCCCCACTCTGTAGAGAAAATGGCCAGAGTTGTCCTTGGTGAATGTGAATAACGTTGTTTTACTGGATTCGCCAGCATTTGTAATGCCTATCATTATGCACTGATTGAACTAGATTAAATAAAAGCCACCTTGCTCCGTTTCTCCTTACAACTGCAGCCTGTTTCCATCTGACTTAGACTGCTCAAGGAGTCAATGAGACTTTTATGCATATGTTACACTTAGATATGGCACTCAGCAAAAATAATAACAACATTTGACAAAGTTTATTGAATTAAATAGAAGGTTGAGAATTCTTTTAACCTACAGCACATGCAGGAGGTAGCTGCGCAGAAACAACAGAAAATAGCACAGATCGCTGTGAAATAATTTGCTATTCATTTAGCTGTCAGGTGTACTTTCGAACAGAAGTTCTAGCACAATTCAGCTTTAATAAATAGATGCTTAAAATACACTTTGTACTATGTAACCGTCTCCTTGCATTAAACTGAAAAACTCAATCAATAATCCAGAAAAATTCAACCCAACAGCAAGCTGTTTTCCTATTATTGAACCTTTTTGTCCAATAACCCAGACAACTAGACTAACTGTAAAGTATGTGCAATGTAATAATTCTCTACTATGAATATTGCATTGCTGGGATGCATTAGCATTTTAGACAGGCTGTAATTAGGCATGATGGAACCATGTGGACTTTGGAGTTTAGGCTCATATCCAAAAATCCCAGGGTGAAATTTTTACCTAGTTCCAGAATTTTGGTGTTAAATGACAAAAGGACCTGCACAAAGCCTGTTTCCCCAAAGGTGAGCCCTGCTTTGCTCCGAGCACTGGGACAGACCATGTCATCCTTGCTAGGAGGGCCACCTGAAAAGCCTCAGCAGATGGTGCGTCCTGGGGAGGAGAGCTGGAGGTGAAAGACACGTCTGTGGGGGAACCTGCAAAATAATTAAGGGACAGGCTACAACCTAAAAATCACCCGAGGAATTGCTGCCAGATAATTATTAAATCCCTGCCAGGGATCAATGCCCAATCTGCGTCTCAGTCCAAGATGGACAAGGAAAAGGTTTTTTTTCTTTATTAAACTTTCAGATACACTTCCAGGAAAATTAGGGGGTTTTGAAACATTTTCTTTCCAAACACTACGACTTTGGTTTGAGCTGAGCGCTGTAAGCCGGGAAGGTTCGGAGAAGCAGCCGGTGTCTGTTCGGACCGCGGAGCCCTTACTCCACCATTAACGCCCGGGCTCTGGCAGTCGGCTGCTGGCTTCAGTGCGTTAGCTCATCCGACCGCAAGTAAAATCAGAAACACGCGTGCTGCTCCTAACGCTTTGTAGCTATGTGGTTGTTTTGAAACCTCTTCCAGCTTTTCGCTGCTGGGATTAAGATCTTGATTGCTTTTGAATCTTTCTTCCTCCTTTCCCTCTCCCGCTCTCTCTCTGATCTAATCTCTCACTAGATGTTGGTACTGCAGCTGAGCACTAACCACAGGCGCTTAGATTTATGTAGCCGTACCCGCAGAAGACATCAAGGTGAGATCAGCTGTTCTGTGAATTTTTCATGCCAAACTTTAGCTTTGCTCGATCTGGCAGGGCTTTTTTCTTCTCCTAACGACTGGGGACGCAGCACAGAGTCTAGAGAGAGATAAATGTACTTCACGATGATTTGGTTTTCCACTTTTTTGAAGGGGACAATATTCCAAGGACACAGCTTTCCAAATATTGTCCTGCTTGCCACTCAGGTTTCTGACTGATGTGTCGTATATTATCCAGTGCTGCAAAACCTAAGTGAAGTGGATGAGTTAAAGTTATGATTATAGAATTTCTTGTGACCCTAAGTCAGTATTGAAAATGTCTACCTTTGTATTATCTAAACTCTCTTCTTATATTCTTTCACTTTTGTTGTGCAGATCAATCAATAAGACACATCATAACTCTGCTATCCCCCTCTTGGGCAGATTCTTCCCGTTTTCAGTTAACACCAGTGCAAGGCCAAGTGCCGGCGAGAGCGTGATATACGGCTCTGCTCTCAATTCCACCCCCAGGAGCTGTTTGACACGGCATGGCTCAGGTCTGAGGGCTGAAAGCACAAGCCCAAACTTCATATTTTAATATTACATGATAACCTCGTAGAAGCATATGGCATACTTAAGAAATGCACTCCGAATGCCATTGAGGAAATCAATGTCCAGTCTGCAAAATGAGCTCAAAAGGTCCAAACAGATGATAAAGCATATGAACTGTTTTCTGTAACAATAAACACAGCTCAGGGAGTCCTCTTGCTTAACATCACTTCTGGCTGGAGTGGTGGGAAAAAAGAAATCACCCACTGACTTTGATGTCAAGTTTGCAAAAAGCTGCATTCCTGTTTATCCTTTCACTGACTCAATGACACGTTGTTAACGCAGTATTTTCTGTGTGTACATTTGGTGTATGTATGGGGCCGGGTGTATTTGTAGTGGAAAGATGTATGTACAAACAGTGCGAGCGCAGTCCAGGCCTGCGTGCAGCAGAGATATATTGCACGGGGAGGGAACATACGCAACAGATCCCGGTTCATGCAGCTTTTCAGGAGTGGGAAGCAGAGGCTCATGGATGACAAATCAACCAGTAATGCACTCATGGGGTCAGTTTTGCTCTGCCTTAACCTGGTGTAAATCTGGAAGAAACACTCTTGTCTTCAGTGGAATTGATCTCTCTCTGAAATCTCTTCATCCAAACGTTAATACTGGTAACGTATTGTGGTTTACTGTCCAAAATCATTGAATTCCTTTCTCTGAATATTTCTTCCTGCAGTCACTGTGAATGACTTGCCTTTTTCTCTTAAAAACTCTTGTAAGGAGATGCTCCGGTACCTCCGCTGCCCCACGTGTGGGCGCAGGGAGAGGTGGCACAGGCAGCACTGTGGCTGCAGGCAGGGGCAGCAGGCAGGAGAGCAGTGTGCTGCGGTCCAGCCTCCTCCGAACAATGCCCAGAGACACCCCAGGCCCTCGCTTGGGACTGGAGGTTTCTGCTCACTGAGCTCTGGCATGATGCTCCAGTGGAGCTCATGTCGTGGATGCCATCAGCCTTTTAATTTGTCGTTAAATGGACACAACGTGTCATGCACCAGCAGACACGGGGCTGCTGTTTGCACCTTCCTTTGAGTGAGCTGTTTCCTCAAGCCGAGGAGATTTGGTGCATCTCATCCAGCTTTATGGCTTGTGTTGGCCCAGCATGGGGGTAAAGGCCAGCGACCCTTTTTATTTTAATACATAAGTCTGAGCTTTTCCGATGTGCTTGCAACCTTAAAACTGACTGCAGCAACCTGCTGTCATCCTCCAACCTGCTAATTGAATACTCGCCAGTTTTTTTCAGATGGTATCATATGAACATCTGAAGTTCTTTTTGCCACTTTCATGCATTTTTTCCAGTAACTTTTTTCATTACTTAGTCTTTTTTAATAGAGTTCATTTTCTTTGATCCTCAAACATCTTTCTCCCAGTTCCTCTGATAATTTTTAAAAAGAAATCACGGTAACTTTGAAACGCCTTTCCCCATGTCCATGCTACACAGCATGGCTAAGTGAAATTCCTTCCAAACCTTTAAGAATTGTAAATATGACCCTGCTAAGAAAATGCAGAAAGTGTCATCTCTTATAAGACAGTAAAAGACTGTAACTTATAAGGCTAAGTACAAAGGGCTGTTTTTCTTTGAGCTAATTAACTGGAAGAAGAGCATAACTAATTAACTGGAGAGACACAGAAGGAAATACGAGGTTGTAGCAACGCCCTGTGACTTTGGATGCTCCTTTTCATCTTGCGGATGGATTGCTGGGATCGGGCTCTGCCGGGGGCCAGTGCGTGGCTCTTCCCTCTCCTCTGCTCTTCCCTGCAAACTGCTGGCCTGTTAGTTTGGTTCCTGAAACCCGCAGACCGAGGTGCTGTCCTCACCCTCCAGAGCGGACAGGGTTTGAAACCCACTGCGTTTTGTTGAGTCAGACAAGCACCACCGCAAGGGAGATTTGTTCTTCCCAAGACAAAGTTGTAGTTAATTCCTATTCAAGCGTCCAAATAATTCCAGTGATTTCTTGGTACCTCCAAAATTCAAGCTGCTGTTATTTTAATAGTTCAGTACAGCACACAGCTAGGCACCAGGCTGTAGACTTTGGGGCATCATCTCTAGCGACACCAATTTGTGGAGTCGTCGTAAGGGAAACTGAGGAATCTCAGGTAGTCAATCTCTTCCCCTCCCTCCCTCCCCTGGAAATCTATTAACAGACATGTTTAGGGGAATAGGTTTCAAAAATAAGTAGCCAGTGTGCATGCACCTGATAAGAGCTACAAAATTAATCGCAATAAATGACACTGTTTAATGCAGAAAATGGTAGCTGCTATGGCAGTTACTAGAAAGGAAGCTATTCAATTAAAAGCTAGAGAGGTATTTAGGAATTTTCTAGGCAGATATAGTGTCTTGCTGGATTCCTTGATCTGGCTAGAGCTGTTGAAAGGGCAGCAGAAAAATCCATGCAGGAAAAACCCCTTGTCCTAAAGAAGGAATCTTTTTCTGCGTTGCTGACAGCATGTATTTGCTTGGCATTATTACAGCGTGCAGTGTGGTGCAGATGCAGCCTAGTCTCAGCACTTGCATGTTTCTGGATGATTCTGAGTGACTCTGAGCCTCTGAGTAATGTGTTCCCAGTGCACTGCTGGGCCCCCAAGCTACTGCCTTTCCTAGGAAAAATTCCAAATCTCATCAAACCCTCTGAAGTTCTGGGCTTCTGTTTGTTTTCAGCGCTGGCTTGGCCAGGCAGCCCGTTAGTTAAATCCCCACTCCCTCAGAATTGCTCCGTCAGTGCAACCAACAGGTGTGGCACCACGGTACCACCGAGAGGATTACACCTTCCAATTTCAAGTTGAGCTCAACTCTAATCAGAATTTCTCACATATAGTATAGAACAAATGACTGTTTCAATAATGTTGTACTGTCCAGCACATGCACTGAATGTCAGGTGCCATAAAAGTAACAGAAAACAATATGCAGCACAAACATATCTCATTATTTTATGCTAGCTGCTGCAATTATTTTTTCTGTAACACAAGCAAAGAGTTCCATAAATTACACCATTATCACCCATCTGATCTGCTTCTGAGTCTGCTCTGGACCTGCTTCCACTACTAAACTATCAGACAGCAGAGTGCTGAAACTTAATGTTTGCAGACGTATCCTGAGATGCCTGGGAGCAAAGCTGAGGCAGAAAGGTTGCTTGTTTAGAGACTGCTCTTTAGTTCCTCCAAGGATGCAGCTGCATTAATATCTTTATCATGACTAGGAATGTGCTTAATTTCGTTAAATTCATTAAATTGCATAATTGCATTTGCTACTGCAGTAATCTTTCAAGGGAGTCACAGCCCAAGCCATCTCTGGGGCAGCAAGGACTCAAATCACATCCCAGGACAGGTATTTTTTGTGATGTCTTTGTGAGATGTCTGAGAGGAATCTCCGGGAAGGGATATGATACACAAACCTGGACTGAGAGATGGTTGGAAATTTGATTTTCCCGTTTCTTGGCGAGAAGGAAAAACAACCCGGGATCTCCCTGGGGAGGAGGAGAGGGAGATTTTCTCCTCTGCTGAGTGTATCTCAGTTTGTTGAGAGCAATGCCACTCCTGGCCTCTCCCATCAGCCGGGGTCTTCTCTTGCTGCTAATGAGAGGCCAAGCAGCGCTGACGGCTGTGCTCTGATCTCATCAGCTGCCCTCCTTCGGCAAGAACGACCTCATTTTCATCTACTCTGACATTCTTCTTTCCATTAGTATCCAGGGCCAGAAACAATTTGTCCAGGTGCTTTGCCTTTTCCTTTTTACTCCCACAGCAGAGCAAAGTGAATCATAAAAATCACCGAAACTAGAGCAGGGAAAAGACCTTTTAGGCCGTTCCAGTCTTCCCTCGGGGATAAATGCAGACAGGATTCCCACAGTACATTTTCTAGTGCTTTAATCAGTTCAATTTTCATACTGTGGGTCACAGAGGATTAGACAAGAGGAAGGTCTAGGGAATCAACTCATCCTTTGTTTTTATCAGCAAAATTCTGTTCTGGGCTAAACCAGCAGGAAACTTAAAGTATTTTGCTGAATGCTTGATAATTCAGAGTTCATATGCCAGGGAGATAGCAAAGAGGTGTCCTGAATCTGAAACACTTGTTTTAGTCTGATATTATAGCTACTAGTAACAAGGATTGATCATTACCCGTGTTTCCTGCGAGGTTCAGTGCGACTATCATCGCATGGTCCCCCTGCTATGCTGGCAGCTGTCCCTGTCCCAGAAAAGTCATTAAAATCACTACAAGATGGACTACGGGTAACTTTGCAAAAGATAACTACAGGATTTAGAACCTAATTCCCTCTGTCTGTCAAAAACATGTAGTAGCTGTCACTCGTGAGCATGGGATCCATCCCCTGGATGTGCTCTCTGCTGACATTCTTACCAGCATTGGGTTAAAAATCCCACTGACTTCAGTGGGAGCAGATTTGGGTCCAGGCTGGACTACAACCCCAGCAGCTCCTGGAGCTCCTGGGTTTTTCAAAGCTCCCCAGGATGATGACCGCTGGAGTCATACGAGTTGTATCAGAGCAGGTTATCCAAACACTCTTTCCAAAGCCCAGCCTAAACTGTGTGTTAAAGAATATGTATTATTGGAAATGCCTAAATAAGAAAAAGGAAAGCAATATGGACACACCAGTGAAAAAAGGGTGCCAAAGGGCTGGATGCAAAGTTCACTGAAGATCAGGCAACTTCGTCTCCTGATTTCAATGAGCACTTGTTTGACTCCAAAACTCCAGGACTGTATGTATACTGGTAGCGGGAACCATGTAGCTGCATAAGCCAGAGGAAGCCAAGTTTCCTACCCAAAAATGCTGAAAGAGGTGAAGGTGGCAGTCGGGAGAAGCTGTGCTTTGTGCCTGCTCAGTAGCAGTTGGAAGGCAGCAAGGTGAGCCGGATCTGCAACGCATAAAGCAAGGCTGAGTTTGGATTTGACAAGTATCAACACACACTAACAAGGGTTTATGAGTCCAGATGATAAACAATAATGAGAACAGCTGCATCCCAAATGAATCCTTCTTCTGTGAGAGAATATAGGAGATTTCAGCTTATTCAAGTAACATTAGCTTGGGGCAGGGTTAGATTGTTCTGCGTTTTGACCTGATTTTGTAATTATCACTGCTTCATAGAAAGATGTGTTGTTTAAATATCCTCTAATTTGCTTTCAGAGATCATAAACCCCTCTTTATTATCTGCTGCGATGTATTACAGACAGATAATGACTGACTTTTGCCTTCTTTACTTGGAAAAGAGCATTTAATTTTGTGAAATAATAGAGGCGTTTGTTCATCTTTAATACTATTTTCTGTGCTTCATTCCCTTTTACCTAATAAAACAGTCTCCTTTGGAGGTCCACTCTGTGTGATTACTCCTAATGCAGAGTACAGTACACAGCTGAGGGCACTGATGTGTTAGATATTCATCAAAAACATTGTACAAAACTGCTGCCAGAGTATCACGCAGAAATGCCTAGTCTCAGGTTTAATCTGTTCCATTTAATGCACGCATAGCTATCAAGACTTTTTCCAAATTACTTGTAATTAAGGCATTTGTCATTACAGAATAAGGGTGTCTTAGGCCAGCACCGAGTCCACATTTAGCAGAATGGGTGACGGCCAGGAGCTCTCTGGAGAGCACCTCTGCTGATTGAAGGGAAAGCCTTTCCCCAGCCCAGTAAAAAGAGCTCAAGTACTTAAACCCAGGGATCATTCCAGGTTCTGCAGTTACAACAGAAACTCTCCATCTACTGGTTCGTTATATGCAGTCACAGTTATTCCCATAAAAGAGGACTTCATTGCATCACTCTGAGCAGATTTTAGCTTTAGTATTATGCATGCACAGCACTTTTCCCTGGATATTTGCAAAGCTTTTAAAAATATGAAATAGTTACTGCTTGTGCTTTCTCAAATGTATCAATTATTTTTAATTTCTCAAAACTGCTAGAGTAGCATACAAATAGAGTAGAAATGAGAAGGGCTTTTTTTCTCAAGAGTAGGGTTTAAGCATCCCCAGACATACTCAGGTTGGGGGGGAGAACTGTAACAATAGCTTGTTCCCTACATATTTTCATCTGTTTTTAATGCAGTTTCTGTTTATATATTCTATTATATGGCTAATTATTCATTCTCTCTCTGGCACTTTGAGAGGCATTGTATATTTTATTATTATTTGTATTATAGCGTGATTGTTTAATCATTCTGCAGACACACAGCAAAAGCCAGATTTGCAGCCTTAGCAAGCACTGGGCAGCAGCAGCTTTGGACTTAGAGCTGCTCCAAAGTAAATGTTCATGAGCAAACTTTTACTTTTGGTAAAGGCAAGTTAATGGGAAGGAGCTTACCCCCAGGGGAAAGAGGACTAAGGTCCCTTAAATTTAATGGGCTAATAACACACGTATATACAGTTACTGTGGAGCAGCTGAGGCACCTGCAGTCATATCGTGCATTGCCTTGTTCGTGTGGTTGCATATGGAGGTTATACCCCAGGGCCCAGAACTTGCCCAAAACCCCTGGCAGGGGCAGGAGCCCGGGGGACACCCCTGCCGCGTGGTCGGTGGATGGCAGGCAGAAGGAGAGTGGGAAACCCGTACCCAGCCTTCCTGCAGTGCATTGCCAACTGGCTCACACCAATCACTTCATTTGCCTCCATTCCTAATTTCTTATTTATTTTGATGGCATCACACAACAAGGTAGGAGACAGTATCAGTCAAAAGACTACCACGCTATTGCCCATTATCTCCATTTCATTTGCTGACTGTCCCTTCCAGTAATTTATTCACCAGTAATGACATAAAGCACAGTTGTCTAAACAGCAAATGAGACACAATCTCTGCATAGGGGATCTAATTCCTCTGCGTATGGGAGACAGGTCTCCACCTGGCTGCAATCTCCATTACAGGTAACAAGGACCTACAACCACAAACGCTGAGCAGCACATGCGGGCAGCGGGAAGAGGAAGCTCTCTGGGGTGCTTTTAAGAAAGATAACTCCTTACATGCATATAACAGAAACAATTCCCAACACTTCTGGCTAAGTGACCTAGCAATGCAGCTAAGAACAGAGATAATATGTGATGTTCGAACACAAGGATGGCATTTCCCATAACTGCACAGAAATATGGGACACTTTCCCTCATTTTACTGTATGTAATTGATATGACGCCAGGAGCTGCCGGCAGATTAAATTTTACAACCCATGACACACCAAGGCCTCGACTCAAAAATTACTTGCACTTGACTCTAATTATTCACATTCTACCAGTTCAGATGTTAGGGATATATGCCATTTATTCTGAAGGAAAATTATTTGCAAGCCCACAGCAGAAAGAAACAGAGAAGCAGGGGCTTAAGCACTGCGGAGCTGCACAGCCAGCAATGCAGGAAGGTGCGAGGGAGCGAGAAAAGAGCAAATGAGCAAGTACCTCACTTGAGGAAAATAATCAGGGCAATACAGTCTGCTAAAGTGCGTACCAGTGGGTCTGCCCCACATGTAGTCACGCTCTTGGAGGGGAAGCACGGGAAAAGTTTTAGCACACAAAAGCAATTACTGATGGACAGAGAATAAAATATATTAATAATGAAGAGGCTTCTTGGTGCTTGCAGAGTCTTGCCTGGGAGTGAACAGAGAGGTTTGAGCAAAGATCACTCATGCCAGAACACCCATATGCTCAAAGATTTCCCAAAGAAGCACCCACTGAAACTTTGAACAAATGCACATGAAAGCTGACTCAGCAGCTTTCTATACAAAATTGTTCAGAAAGCAAACAAGCTCCTATACGAACAGTTTTGCTGTGTCCTCCCTGAGCACGGGAAGGTTGCCTCCCCGAGAGCCCTGTCAGACTCATGTTTTAAACCATGCTACAGGCCATACTGGAAATAATTCACAGCATGGCTCAGCTGGCTGGGTTCCTTGTTGTGCAAAAACACAGGATGGATGAGGCTGGCTTTTTTCTAAATGAAATTCAAAAAAAGAAACTATAATTATGCTAGGAGAACATTCATTTGCTCGTTAAGTGAAATTTGAAGGGGAAACGTTAATGATGTTAGGAAGAAAATCAGATTCCCTTGTTAAACTAAATTCCAAGAGAACTCTGTGCATATGCTGGACAGCACATTAAGCATCAAAGACTCATCAGTGATTCATAGAAGACTTTTTTCTCAGCAACATGAATTATTTTAATGGGAAAAGATATGAAGATATCTTAGACAAAGATGAGGAGTGAATTTTTTTTATTTCTGTCCTTGGGAAACAGATAGCGTATAAATAAACCTTAAATTTAAAGGCCATTTGGAAAAAACCCACAACTTTATATTTGTTTTTCATTATGTTAACACAGAAAAACAGGTTCTAATCCCTCAAATTCAACTTGGAATTGCAAATAGGTTTACCTGTTTTCAACTAAGCTAAGGGAAAATGAATATATAGTGCATGTTTGTTTAGATGTTTTCTCACTAACTCCTTTGCCCACTTGCCTACAGGACCGAGCATGTGCCTCCTTGCTTGGGTGGAATCTGCTGTGCTGGTCAGGCTGCCCTCGGGCGCTGCTAATCGCTTCTTGACTTACAGGTACTAATCACCTACTCATATGAGTTCAGCTAAAATCAACACCAGCGGAATAATAATATTATTGTTACTAATAATCCTCTTTCTGAGGAAGGATCTCAAAATGTTAATTAGGCGTGACATTAATAAATGAAGCCTGACTTCACACCAGCATTAAAGTATTTACTTAACGTTATATCACAAATAGGAACACTGAGGCAAGGAGAGCTAATCTACTTTCATTTACACACTCCGAATTCTAGAATAATTTCTTTGCAGTTACTAATATGCTTTGGAAGAGTACACAGCAAGCACACATCTGATTTTGAAACCGTTAACCTGATTTTGAAGTTAAGTGAACACAGGCAAAATGCATTTTCATGGGATTTGGCACATAAGGCAGGCACAGAGCAGCGTGCGGATGCCGGGCTTCAAGTCTTGCCTTTTCCTTTCACCCACCAGCTATTCCCAGGTGATTCTCCCTACCTCCCAGTACCTTGTTTTCACCTCCCACCCTTGTCTCAGTTGCAGATGCTCATGAGCTGCTCTGTTCTCTGTTTGCCCATTCCTCAGAAAAGCAGAGCTTTGATCTCAGAGGTGGATACTAACAATTACTATCATGCAAATAACAACTCCCAGATGCTAATGAAGGATACAATTAAAGGCAGTCAAGCATTTATATCTGGAAACATACTCATAAATCCCATCATCCAGCTCAGATGAGTGAAGGACCATCCAGGCTGTACCCCCAGTCCAGCTCTATAGTAGCAGATGCTCAGGAACTGCAGGGAGGGCTCCTCCTGCCCAGCCGTGGCCAAGCTCGGCAAACTAATACCAAATATCCACATTTAATTCATTAACTGACGTTTAAAGCACAGTATAGTAGAAACATGACAAGCAAGTGTCAAATACAAAGGTATTTAGTGTTATCATATATCAAAGGTACCTTGTACCGTTAATTGTGGATACTGCTGTTGTGCTGCTATCAGTCAATCACCAAATGTCCCCCTCTCCCTTCCTCTGTCATCCATCACCGGAAGTTTCCAACTATATATCCATCACCTCACATTCCTCAGGAATGTCCATCATGCTGCTACCTGAGGACTGAACCATATGGGAGGAGGCGCAGCGTGAACTCCTGAGTGGGCAGATAAACCCTCTAGTATCTCGCCACCCCTCCTTTTTTTTTTTAGGAAGTGCAGGGTAATCTTTAGAGAGCGATTTCTCTCCAACAGTCTTATTCTTCCCTTCCCCAGCCACCATCCCTCCTCCCACCCGTGAGTTATTAGATGACATAACATTCACTTTGGCGAAATATATTATTCAAACTGAGTGGCTTAAAATTGAAATGCTTACATGGTCATGAACTCGGGCTGCAGTTAAAAATAAATCCCTTTATCTGTGCTGCATTCTCAGGCCTGCATTTTCCATGAAAAGTCCTTTAAAATACTCCGGACTCTGAGCCTGAACAAGATCAAATGTGACTTTTTAAAAATGGGATGCCTGGTCCTCTCCGCTTTCCTCCTTGGGCCGACAATGGGAGATAAATTTGCTCCACAGGAACCTTTTGTGGGCCGTGCTGCTGAGGCAATTTGCAGTTTGCTGTGGAAAAGGCATCTTACGCTACATTTATCACCCCCTGCCGCTGGCTACAATTCAACCCACTTGGAGCCACTGAGTAGAGGTGCCGAGCAGAGCTCCTGCGTTATTATTCTACATAATAATGGGTGTTCAGGGAAGCAGGAGACAAATACAGAGTATATTCCAGAAAGGCTCAGCTGGGGAACGGAGGTAAAAGGGCCAGAGGGTGGGCTGCAGGGAGAGAAAGCAGAAAGGAGGAAGGTTAGTGAAAAACTGAATAAACTTGTTCATCAAACGAGGCCTTTCTCTTGCAGCATTTGACGAATGCTTCTGCCTCACCTTGCGACACTGGATGTCATTGTCTTACAGCGGGTGTCGGAGCTGCTGCATGGACATGAGCATCCTCAGTTGTGGCATCGGGATCTATCGGCAGAGGTACTCCCTATGTTCTTCACAGGGGACCCAGGATGCCCCCTTGGCCAACTCCAACCTCATGCAGGGGAGAAGAAGTGATAGAGCTCAGCCAAATGCCACGGTGACGGGCTTAAAATAAGGACTTGAACAGGAAATAACAGAACAGACTTGTCACGTAGGAGGTCAAGGCACTGAGAAGTTAATTAAGCAGCCTACAGGCATACAGTAAGTCAGTAAGTAATCCAAAGTTTCTGTGTTTTAACCTTTGAAATTCAGCTGCCTTCGACCATATACATATGGATCTATTTCCTCTACCACAAAACTAAAAGCCATCTAAGGTATCCTGGAAAGACAACAGAAAAAGCTACATAACATGTTGTAAGCAGATTCAGATGAGCAGAGGACAATTCTGTACTTTTATATAGGGTTTTTTTTAAGGTTCAAAATCAAGAGAGGGATAACTTTTTACCAAATAGAGCTTACAGGCAGATATGCCTTTATCTTGCCATCCTACACACTTGCAACCCAGAGCTTTGTTGAAAATCTTTGGTGAGTATTTTGGGTAGCAAACATCTGGTGACGAGACGTTCTGAGCATGTCAATTGTAGGGATTTTTCTCATATGCCTAAAAAAATGACATTCCTCTCATGCTTCAGAATTTCACATCTGTGAGGATTTTATTTTTTGAATACAAGAACGAAATACAACCTCCTGTCTGAAGATGTAGGGTTTGATCCTTCGACTGCTTCATCTTTGCTCCTTGTCAGCATCCCTGTCTGACACTTGTCATTACCCTTCCCCGGCACAGGTACCCCTTTCCCCCACTGTTGGCTTTTACAGTTATGCCGATACTAATTTTTCTTTTCCAGAGTAAGTTGGTTAATCAGATCTTTGAAAGAAAACTTTCAGCTGGATATTTGTATGCAACCCCTAGACAGAAATGCAGATTTAAGGAGACAGCCATATGCAAGCATGAAGGGAGCAGATGTTGTACAATCAGGGGTAATTTAAAAGAGAGGGGGAAGGTGATAGAAGGACAAAATGAATCCAAAGTCAAGAATTTTTTTGTCACTACAAACACAAAAATGCTGTTCTACTTTGCACCTTCAAGTCCCATGCTGAAAACACCGGTTGTCTTCTGGGTCACTGCCACTCTCTTTACAGATGTTGTAATTTCAGAGCTGTGCTATTGCTTCTTGCACTGAACAGAGAATTCATCTTATGCATCTTTCCTTTCACCTTCCAGCCTCTTTGGAAGATGGAGAATTCCCTGCTTTTGAGACACGACTTTGCACCAGACTCCTGGCAAATAGAATGCAAAGAGATCACATCACCATGTCTAGCAGTAGGGGCAAATAGGAGTCAACCGTGCTCTAATCTATCATCCAGTCAATTTAACCCCCATATTTGTTTTCTCCTCCCTCTAAAAAGTATGAGCACCATCAGTTATGTCCTATGAAAGACTATCTTACAGAGGAGCCCGCAGGGATGCTGGCGTGCTACACGGCTCGCTGCAGGGACCAGCCTTCTGCCAATGGCACCCCGTAACGCTGCTCTCCTGCAGATGCAATGTTCAACGTGGTTAAACCACGAGCATCCCTGCAGCCATGCCAGGGCACAGGAAAAGGCAGAACTCACTGCAAATTGCTGTGCCTCGCTCGCCTTGGGCAGAAAAGAACAGAGATAGGACTAGCTCCTGTGAAATCCAGAAAAGACTAACTCAGGAGGCCAGGGTGAGGCAAGGGGCAGAGTTTTGTGTTGGCTCCAGATCCAAAAAGTCAAAGCAGGAGCTAGGACTTTGGCTCTCTGCTCTACTTTCAGTGCTGTCAGCCTTTCCCATCCGTGGAGACCAAATTTTGCCTTCCTTCCATGAAAAGAGATTGAAAAAGGAAAATAAAAGTAATTTTTTTGTAATTCAATGCAATACTAATCAATTGTGACAGGATCTAGAGAATATTTTCACGGTGCCAATTACTTAAAGGGCAAAGATGCCATAGTACCATTAAAGTAATAGTGCAGACAGCTCTCTAGGACATTGTGGAACAATGTACTAAATGTTGTTCAACTTGTTCAATGAAATAAAATATTGGATCATTAACCTTACCAATGTCAATGTGTTGTCACTATCAAATTCAACTAAATGAGTGTCCAAGGTAATAGTTAGGAGCACACTTCCCACTGAGGAATGCATTAATACATTACTGGCTGCTAATAAAGAGAAACTGTAACGCAGTGTGAGGAACTTGGAGAAGAGCTACAAATGTGCATGAAAGAGAGAGGGTCAGCCTGGATGGGACAGACAGAAACCTATAGGTAGGGGTGGGTGCGCACAAACAGATTTATGTACTCACACATGCATGTTTACAATCCATGAAGTGACTAAATAGAAAATTTATGAAAGCAAACTCCAAAGCTGTAAACATGCATTACAGAAACAAATGTTTGCAAACTTCCTTTGGAACAGGATTTCACATCTGTATATAAATATCTCCAACAAGTTGCTTGTGAAACTTCTCAGTAAGAGTCACTTTTTTTTAATCTCTCCGTTGGCAGTGCTGGTGGGGGGAGCTCTGTTTTGTTGTGTTTCTCCAGAGAAGGAGACTGACGTTCCTGGGTGCCTGGTTGAGGAGTACGCTCTGGGAGCTGGTCCATCGCAAGGCAAAGGAATCAATTCAGGTATTGTGCAGCTCAATAACCTCTTGCAGTGACACGTGTGAAGAGGAAAAAAAAACATTACTCAGTGAAATGAATACTGTTCCAAAGGAAAATGTTGGCACCAAGAAAAAAAATGATCAAAATACTTGGCCACTGCAACATTCCAGTATGAACTGAATTTTCAGGTAAAGGAAGCAGAAAAGGAAATTTTCCTTCCGGATCGTTCACGGGAGCAGGGATAATAGTGTGAGTAGCCACAATGGTTACCAGAGCAGATGTCCTTTGATACTTGGAATCCTATTTCAATTTTATAATGAAATGGAAGACAGAAAATACTTAGGTCTAAGATATGCAGAGATGGAAAAACCACCAGGATACCAGGCACCACTGCCATTATTTCTGGGCCCATTTGTATTTCATAATTAATAACTTAAATGGGGTAATTTAAAATTGTTAATTCTTTTCACAGAGTCTGCATGAGCTCAGGTGATGTCAGACACGCTGTCACCAGGAAGGTTAAATACTCTTGGTAGTTGCTAATTACCTAATCACCATTACTATCTCATATTAATTCTACCCTAAGAACAGATTTCATTATGACTTACCAGAGTTATTAAAGAACGAGCTGTAAAGAAAACCCCTGTTGTTGGCATTCATTTAAAGGAGACAGCAAAAGCCCCTAATAAGACCATTTCTCCCTAGCACCAGGCAACCCTGAAAAGCAGCAAGCAGACTCCCCTCCTGGTGGTGTGCAGGCACAGAAGCTCTGCTCCAACATGTGCTCCGCGTTCCTGCGGGCGCGGGCCCTTTGCAGGCTTCGATGCCCGGTATGCTCAAGTACAGCACACAAACAGCTTCCTGCCGCTCTGCGCACTCCAAGCATAAACATGGGGGGGGGGGCTTTAGCCTTGATCCGGTGTCGCTTCTCTCTTCTAAATGCATATTTTATTGATTAGTTTGTGAATACCCTTGAAGATAAACCCTTGAATCCCTGGCTAGCGTAGAAGCAGGACTGAGTGGATCTTGTTTGCCATGTTAGCCTCTTGTTCTCCTTCGCACAGGGAGAATTCCCATTGTTCGGATTGCCTCTTAAGTATCCCCTTGACAACATCAGAGATGGTTGATAAAATCCGTGGCACTGACTTAGCTCTGTTTTCAACGTGGCCAAAACAGACATTGTCCCTGACTTTGGTGGGCCCAGAGCTGTGGAAATGATGGGTTTTGCCAAAAACCCTGTCGAACCGCTCCCTCCTGGGCTAATTCAGTGTGTGCCTCCAACACATGCACGAGAGGGAGACTATTGCTCTCCAAGACATAGCTGCTATTTTACCGTCTATACCTGCAACTACCCAAAGAAGTCTTGTGATAAGAAACTTCTCGATGCTTTTCTCGTGCAAGTAAGTCTATGTCTCGTAGCACTTATCTGGGGTGGAAAGCAGTTCCAGGCAGTGAGGTCTGGTCCGCGCAGGGAGTTGAATGTCCCCTTCCTCTCATCCCACGCTGAGGATGGCCGATGGCAGATGTGTCACAGATACGTGACTCAAGATTTTCATCTGTTAGAGAGTTAGCAGGAACACTTCCAAGGCAGGTAGATTTTATGGCTGTTTATAGTGCTGTGCTATTAATCCTTACATTTGATTCAAACTGTGCATTAGGTGATGGCAGCTACATAGTTGCAACCTTTTGAAATGCTAATTGTCAAACCAAAGTTTAGAAAGACTATTTCAAAGCAAAGTTGCCATTATTTGTAAGCTGTGCTCTAAATGCAAGAGCTCAGTTATCTGGAGTGTCAAACTTCTGACACCTTTGCTGATCCATAAAAACAAGGGAGATTAAAGAGTTTTCTGGAGTAGAATCTCATTTTTATGCTCAAGGTTATTTACTGAATTATACATTGTGGCCAATCGCAAAGCCAGCTTAGTGTTCAGGTCAAGATATTTACGGTTACCTACAGCACCCTAACGGGGGGATAGTATTCAGTTTGTAGAAACACTTGCATCGTTTTCATGGATTTTTCTGAGCAAGAAGTCTATGTTTTTAAGACCTAGAGAAGAGCAGCACTGGTGACTCTTTCAGGCTTCCGACTGTCTTTTTAGAGACAACAAAGGATTTCCTTTATTGTTCCCTTGACTTTGTCTGCTATTAGCGTATGGTAGAGAGCATTAGTTTCTTAGAGGGACAGACACTGAAAGTTATGCAAAAGATGAAAGATACAGCATAAAAACGCACTTTTGGTAGGAATTTGCATTTGCAATTCAACATTCTTCTGGGAAGCCGTGTCTGCCATATCTCCTAAGAGCAGAGGAAGATATCCTCATTCCAGCGTGCAATGGGTTTTCCTGATCCTGCACTAGAAACTGATGCTCCCTGCTCGCTGACACTGTGTGTGAGCAGGGACATAGCTCTGCCCTCCAGCAACAACTCTCCTTACCTTCCAGTACTTCGTCTGGGAAAGTAATGGCATGACTGTTTAAAAAAAACCAAAACCCACCACATACTTATCAGAGAACGTGAAGTGGAAAAGATATATCAAAAAAAATACTGCACAGGGCCTAAGTGCTGCTTAAATCCCACTTGTATCAAGTGTATGACATCAAATATTAACTGACAGCATCCTCCTCTGTTAAGTAAAAACTTACTCATGAGTAACGTTACTGCTTTTGGTGCTATCAGCTCTGAGATACTAATGAGAGATTCAGCCCAGTGCTAAGCTGGACTTCAGTGCTGTGCAGACTCTTTGCAGGGTGCTTCCAGCCTTCCTGCATATTTCCATGCTTCAGTCGAAACTACAAATATTCTTATTCTGCTTTTGACTCTCGCCCTAAAATTTCAGCTGCGTAGTAGCCAGCTGAATTATAACCTTTGGCTCAACTTATTTTTACTTATTTCAAAGAAGAAGATAGCATGATGTCCTAATGCAAAAGAATGTGGCGGGCTATATTCTGGATCATTTGCGAGATGAAACACTACATTTCCATCACATTCAGGGTATCACGTTACGCTCTATAGTATCTAAAAATTCAAAAGCAATTAAAGGTCATGAGCCACATCAGTGATCACATTGCTCATGCTTCAGTTCACCTAGAATTTGTATGTTGTAGTTTTGCTGGACGGTGCATAGGACATAATTTTTCAGAATGGGCTGTTTCATTTTTTGGTGTCCCTCTAGCGACAAGAAGGTTCCACTTATCACAGTGACCCCTTCTGAACATATTGCCTTCTGCCGTTCCCCTAGTAGAGATTTTACCTGGATGGCAGAGCATCTTCTCATTTCACCCTCAGAGAATCACAGATCACTGATAAAATGGAGATTCCTGCACTGTGACATGCCACCGATCTGGGGACTGAGGGAGACTTTGCTGCCATCTGCAAGGGCATGAAGAAGGCAGCACAGGTGTAACCAGATGACTGTTTGATGGTTTATATCTGTGGGAGTCAGGCAACAGACTCCGCTTTGCCATTCCAGCTGCGGTTGCAGAACCACCACAGAATAAATCTGACTTTCAGGGAAATTGCTAAAGGAGGTGGACACCCCAGAAAGCACATCTGCCATGTACCAGCGCTATCCAGGCGCCATTCACCGGTTCCACTGAACACACCACATACGATGTGTCCTGGTACTCCATCAAGGTCAGCAGAAGCTTAATGGATAACAGCAGAGTAGTTAAGTGTTAGGATTATTAATTAAGGGGTTAATATGCCTGGCTGAACTTTTGTCTCCATTGTTAAGAGGGTGGTAGATGCCAGGATTTGATTATCTGATTAAACGGACATGCTGGGCTACAGTTAGCGTACCCTCTCATCAGCTGGGTTACTCCATGTTACAACCAATTTCATCCCTTTCCCAAAGCAGTAACACAGGACCCAGCTCTCCAGCCAAACTCAACACAAATCCAGCCCTTTCAGATGAAACAGAAAAGTTCAAATACAAAACCAATTTTGTTGGTTCTCTCGGCTCAGTAGTTCTCCAGCTGAATAAAGATTCAGCTACATCTTTATTGGCCTTTATCATCAATAGCTCTTTTCTTAATGGTGTCTCGAAGATGGTTTTATCCTACTTGAAAAAAGACTGAAGGTGCCTTTTTCCATCTCTTTTCAGAATCCCTCCTCTGAAGCTCCTAAACAAGGCCAAATGTCAACATCAGCTTTCAGCTCTAACCAACTCTGCGCTGCAGCCCATTTCCTTTGCTTCCCCCATTCCTGACATCCTGACATCCATGCTGGAGAGCCCTACGTAGGAGCTAGCTGTTCCAGAGAGCAAACGGTGATTTCATCCCGCTGCGAGAAAAACCTGCATTTCTACATCCCAGCAAGCCTCGCTCAAAGTCACCTCTGCTGCAGTCATGTGCCGAAGCAAGGAGGAAGGAAAGCCAGGCGTAAGGTACGCTTGGAATTTAAGGCTCCTCAGGTTTCAAAAGAAATCATAATAATTTCAGGGGAAGCTTGGGAGCTCCAAGCGTAACAGAAAGCTGCCATTTCCAAGGAAAGCTCAAAGTTTTCACCAAGCTGCGCACAGGATTAGCAAATTGTCTCCCCTTCTGTTTTAAAATGCATAAACAGAGCTGATAGGTAACACTGAACAGCTTCAAGACTGCTAAGTAATGCTATAAATCAGTTCCATACAAGTTAAGGACTTGAGCCTTTAGCATATATAATTTTATATAAAAAAAACGCTACTGCTCTTCTGGAGCCAAGGCAGCAGAAGGACATCAAATGGGGATGTACAATAGGGTTTGGACTGCCAAGTTTAACACATCTACAATGAATAACCTGCTTCAAAGCTCCAGTCAAGGCTCTGAATGCCCCCTTGAAACCCCATGGAGGTGCTCCTTGTTCAGAGTAAGGTGGTCCAAACCGAGCAGGACTTGGCAGTGTCAGAGCCCAGGAAGGCTGAGACCGCTTTGTGGTTTGGAGTCATTCCACGTTGGATACCGCTAGCAAGGAGCATTAGTTTCAAATTTAAGTGTAGCCCTTTGCCTAGATTAAACTACCCCCACCCTCCGGGCAGGACCCACAGAAAGGAGCTGGAGTCCCCGGTTTTAGCACCTATTGCCTTAACGAGTTCAGGCTGGGATACAGCTGCAGTCTGTAGTTTTTGCTGTGTTCCAGTACATTTAACACCTCCTAAACATGGATAAATGGAAAACCACATACACTACTGCGTTTTGCAAGTGAAACGCTTTTATGATTTTTTTTTTAAACTGCTGTAGATAAACTGTGCAGTCCAAAAGAAAACTGATCTGTGCAAAACCACTCTCAACATTCACGCGTGCGTTTGCCCCATTTATTATATCCCCTGGCGTCTAACCTGCCTAGGAGCTGGGATGAACTGCAGCTGCGCCTCTTGGATGCGATTATTATTTGGGATGCCATGATCATGTGACCTTTGGCTGGTGAAAGAATATCTAAAAACCCCCAATTTTGGGGGAAAATAAACCACGTGATCACAGCCTGAGATTTTTGTTCCAAACCGTTGCCTCTCTGCTGGCAATCCCGCATGTGAAACACAGCTAGAAAGCTGAGCGACTGCTTCTGTACACAGCTACAAAACTCAGCGTTACTTTTTCCATTTCTAAAGGACCCACTAGGCTATTCTACCACTCTTGTTTTAAAGGGATATTTGTTTTCATTTGTAACTTAACAAAACCTATTGTCCGGGGATGCGCAGTAAATCTTAAGGTGCTATGGAGAAACTCAAGAGTGCAGCTTCCTTTTCCAACTGTGGGCTCTGCTGGTTAGGAGAACCCAAGGCAGGACTGCAGCACGCAGCTCTTGCCTTCTGGTCCAGCACCAAGGCTGTGAGAGGTCACTGGCAAACTTCAATTAGCAAAACTAAGCAAGACTGTGGAAGGCTGGCTCAGAAATCCCACGTGCATCTCTCCACTGGCCTCGTGGAGTTATCTAATTCCCCACCACCTCCTCTGCAAAGTGCACTTCAAGAGCCTCACACTTAATATAGCATTCGATGAATGCTATAACAAAAGCGATCATAAAACAGACCATGGAAAATCAGGGGACAAAGGAACAAAACACTTTGAAATGAAGCTAGTGGCAGAAAGGAGTCTAAGGAGCTGTTCTGATGCTTTAAGATCTAATCCATCACCTTTTTTTCTTGCTGGCCTTTTAATTTTTTTTTTTTTTTTTACAGGGCAATTTCATAAAAATAGATTTGGCACTTTGACGTTACAGTAAGTGCCTGGGGAAAAGCAGATAAAAGGCAATAATACAACTAATGGAAATAAACTTTACAGCATTAACTGGTCAGGAGCACAGAAGAAACCACCAACTGGTAGGTAAAAGATGTAATCTTTTTATTTTTAACTTGATTTTTTTTCTGGCATACTGCATCAGTGCATAAAACTCAGACGTAAGGACACAGGTTTCCAGGGTACAGATAAGAAAGTCAAAATGACTCATTTCAGAACAGTGATATGATAGCAAAGATGTATGCTGCAACCCTACTGGTATACTTCTCGTGCTAAATAAAGTGCCAGATGTTGCTCTAGTTTAGATCAGTATCTGTTACTCTTGCCAGATTATGCCTACTTAAAACATGGAAGTGCAAAGACACTCAGACCTGAAGAACAAAAGCAACTTGTCCAAGGGTGGGGGAATCTCACTTTGGATTTATTGGGTCACATTTACAGATTTATATGGGGCATCTTTATCGACTTCAGTGCATTTTCACCTACTGCCTCAAGAGAGGCTTTTCTCTCTTTGCTTTCCAGCAGCAGCAATAACCTATTCAGCAGAAGTAGAGCCAAGAGGTTAATCTGAGGAAGCCCAAGAGGAAGAGAAAAGAGAAAGCCTGGAGGGTCCAGACACCTGAGGTCACTTCACGAAATGGGAATTTGTATGCCCTGTCCCTTTTCCCATACGGCAGCCATCCTTCTCTTGCCCGTGTTGTCAAACACACACTGGGAAATAAAATATGCATTAGTTTTCAATAGTCCAAACACAGTTACTGTTAATTAGCAGGTATGCAGTGCTTTGGCTATCAAAGTGCTGTACTAAGATTAAATGATTAATCTTTGCAGTGCTTTCCTTGTGATGAATTAGGAGCTCATATCCTACACAGGGTCAGAGGCAGGTGAAATGGGACACGGAGGAATGCGATTTCCAAGACTGCCACACTTCTGACTTTCATTAGGAAACAGAAAACCATAAGCCTGTATTGTAACGGAGAGCTGGAGTCCGTGATGACCTCATCAGTCTGTCAGTCATCTGTGTGTCTGTCCACCTGCCTGGCCTTCTTTCTGTCCTCCCACCACGTGGTGGTTACGACATTCAACCAGGTAAGGAATTCAGAGCGCGGGAGGAAAAGAAAAGCACCTGCCCTGTCAAAATGATAGATTTGATAAAAAACTCTATGACTTAAACTTTCAACTGACTCTGGTTTAATAGGGCTGTCAGCAGTGGACGGTTAGCTTAACTTATGAAAATCAAGAGAATGCCTTCTTGTTGCTTCATATATTATGATGAACAATAAACCAACAGGAGAAACAATCCCTGATTAAGAAAGCATTGCTTTTTGGGGCACACCAGTAATGAAGTATGAAGGAAATCGAAGACTTGTCGCTCACAGCTATTAGCACAAATCCAGATGTCTTGGAATTATGTTTTTAACCACAGTAGATAATTCTTGAATGATGTGCCTAACAGGGACAAATCCTGCAACCAAAGGAAGCCATCTATTAAATTAAGAAGTATATTTTCAATTCCTTCAAAACAGAACATAGTTTAATCAGATCTTCAAAGCCAGAACAGGAACGTTAAATGTCTTTCAGAAGCAATTTCTGCCGAGGTGATCCTGGCGAAGGTGATCTGACAAAAGCATGTGCTGTAGCTCAGAACCTCTGCTACAAACTGAAGAGCAGATTCTGACATTCACATTCACTTTCATTCTCACCTACTCAAGCAAGCTGCAAAGATTAAATTCACCCCGTGCGGAGGTACAAGCGCACGGCTGAAGCAGCACACGTGTCCCAGAGAATTTAAAGTTCAGCCCAGAGTGCGTGCCTTCCCTGTGGACGCTCAGATTTAGGCATAGTCACCTACACCTGCGATTTTCCTGCAAGCTTGGTCCTGAAGTTCCTAACTGGTATTTTGTTGGGCAGGCAGAACTGCCTTTGAGTTTATGGCAGACTCCAATGACAACGTAAGTCTTTTTTATTGCATTAAATTGTGGACGCCAGGCGGGGGAGCGACACGGACACAGCGGCTGAGCCATGGGCAGGGCACTCTTGTCTTCACACGGTGCCACCACCTGCCCGCACAGCCAAGGGAGATGTCATGGATTCCAAATGACAAGTGAGTTTCCCACTGCAACCCCCCCCCCCGCCCCGGGATGTAAACAGGAACCAGAGACACAGTTGGTTTGTTGGCACAAGGACTAACCTGTACAGGAGGGTGTTTCTCTGGCCTGTTGAACACAAACCTTAATTTTCCCTACAAGAAATTTGTTCTTATTTGACCTCTCGCAGAGCTGTTCCCCCTCCCAGGTAAACGATGCTGCTGGAATGGAAGCTAGCTTAATCAGCACCAAGTCCTTTACAGAGGAGTGATGAAAACTGTTGGGGTTTTTCCCCTGTGTATGACAGTTTGCAGCAAAGGGGCCTGGGGCTGTCCAAGGGACCACCTGGCTCTGCCCTTGAGTTGGGCTGCCAGTGTGAAGAGCAGCCTGTCTGCTAAAGGACAGCCTGGGACGTGCACACGTGTAAAACACACACACAGGGAGAAGAGACATGGCACGGCCCAGGGAGATGCTCACAGAGGCAGCCAAGGAGCAGAGGGCTCAGGGGTTTGTCTTGCAGAAGTCCATCAGTGGTGGTTCCTCCTCTCCGGGTAGGACACAGCTCCACGTGGCCAGCTCAGACCCTCACCGGCATTACCAAACTCGGAGAGCCGTGGCATGCCTTGCGTAGCGTAGCATCGTCTAGACCCAAACAGAGCACGTCATAGCCAGTCATCAAAAGTAATTATTCAAGGACACCCGAGGCTATAACAATGGATTTAAATACAGAACAGCAAGCTGGGTTAGAGTCTGTATAACTTAGTTTGTCATTTCCTTCAGCTCTTCTCCTTAAAAATGGATTTTTGTTCTCATGAGAGTTCCCAGGCTGCCTGCTCAGGAACCTGATGCTTGGCTACACTCAGATTAAGGTCAGCGGAGGCTCCAGCACAGCCTTCCCTTCCCCAGACCCTTGGGAAATCCACGTGTGGGTAATCCCACCATGCTGGGATGGATGCGAAATCGCTTCCTACATTGCTGTTACCAGGACCACATCCAGCGGCATCCCCAGTCCGTGGTACAACATGCACAAAAAGGCAGCGTGACAGCTGCAAATAATTCCTTGGCTTTGCAGGACGATGGCCTGGAATCCCTTTCCAGAAAAAACAGCAACACTACCACAAAATCCTCCCCAGTCATGAAGTTTGTCCCTCCTCCCTCTTCCTCCTCTCCTCTGCAGTCCCCTGACTACAACTTCAGTCATTAGCTAGCGAATTAGTCCTGGATGCAATCTGCAGCAATGCTTGTTTAGGCCTACAGGCAATTCCCTCACCTTTTAAATGTTACTGGGGAGTGCTTAGAATTCTTTCCCCCCCCCCCCCCCCNTTCAGTTAATTTAATTATAGCTGGGATTTAATGTTTAAAAACCATCAGCTTAATAAGTACCAGGGATCTGTATCATTGTTATCAGCATCTTTGAAAACTGCTGAACAACGCCTGTGCCATTTAGAGGATGCAGAGATGGAACTGAGAGATAGCTCGGTGCAGCTCCCTTCCCTCCCAGCCCCAGAGGCACTCCCAGACTCTCCAGCCCACGTTTCTCCATCTCTCACGCTGGTTCCTACCCCCCTGGTAGGGTGGCTCTGCCCTGCGGTACAGGTACATTTGCACCCACCAGCTACTACGTGCCCGTTCAATGCTCAGACTAACATCATGTCTCTAAAGGTCAGCCAAACTCAGTGACATCTTAATTTATTTTGAGTCAAAGGCGTCTCAAACTACCACGTTTGACTGTGGCTGAACTTAAACTTGCAAATCAGGAGCAAAGGCAGTGTGTGCCCACAGCAGCTGGCATCACGCCGCACAAAAATCCCTCCAAATCCTTTACCTGACTTTAAGACTGTCACTGGTGTGGGATGTACTGTCCCTCACATTTCTGTGGATCAGTATTAGCTCTCCTACCAGCTATTATGGGGCATTTGGTTCTCACATCTCCGCTTACCTTGCTGAGCCATTTTTCCAAGGGAAAAGTGGGTCTGATGCTCATTTACACTGAAGTCGTGAATGCACAACTCCTTACTGGCCAAAGCAGTTTGGAAACGACCTTCAAGCCCTAAGTTTAGGCTCTGCCAGAACTAGATTGCCTCCCTCCAAAACACCCACACACATAAGTACACACACAAATACTCTTACTTGCTGGTTGGAGGGTTTTCCTCCTGCTTTGTCAAGGTGTAAATCACTGCACGAGGTGCAAGGCAGAACTGAGCTTAGCTTTTGAGTCTAGAAAGAGCCTCAGTGCAGAAATGACTCTGTTGAGAATAACAAATTATCATCTTATCTCCACTGATGCTGCATTTTATTGCTTCTTAATATTTTTTCTGGGCTGTCCATGGCCTTTTATCATCTCTCCTGCACTTGATCACAGCTTTATGGCCTGCTGTTCCCTCCCCATTTTTTTCCCCCCCTGTCTTACTGGTCTCTACTTCTCTCTTCCAAACAACGGCTTTTTGCAGCCAACTCATCTAGTCTAGCTGCTGATATTCCTCAAGGTTCAGTTGCTTTCTACATTGTTATTTGCAATTTATCTGATTCCAAAACCTGACATTATTCTTTGCTGTGATATACAGTTGCCTGGCTATTGCTAACCATGTGCAAGCATATTATTCTGCACTGACAAATTTTATTTATTTATTTAGCCACCCTCCCAAGTATAGAGCAGCATTCACTGAATTACGGATTTTGATGTCTGCAAATCATAAACCCATCACGCAGATAAGACAGAATTCATTACTGCAAGCCCTGCCATTACATGGAAGAATTTAGGTCAGACTGCTTTGTCCTTGGACAGCATCCCTGGCTATCAAATTCAGTGTATCTTCCTTTTATACAAGTTCTCTTTGGACCCCAAAGAGCCGGTGACACCACTAACTTTATACTGGAAACCGTTAGACCCACCAGCTTGGTTTATAAGGAGCAAAACTTTGGCCTGCACAGAACATGAAAGCAGAGGATCACTCTGCAGCCAGGCAGCTGCAGCGCACACACAGGAGGTCACTGTCTGCCACCGCCGTGGGTGAAAGGCAGAGAGGACAAAGGAGCACGCAGTCAGAAAGGGACTTACGCTACCAGCCAAGCCTTTGGGCACCTTCTTCACACAGTTAATGAAGAAAAACCTCAGCAGCAAACCCAGGGATTTCGAGCAAGAATTGATCTGGTAACCAAATGGGATAAAATTCCTTCCTGTCCTCTGCACTGGGGAAACATCCACTTACTCCTTACAACCTTGTCAGGTGGAGCTCTTTGCAACAGCCTCTACAAATTACCAGCTAACAAAAGTATTTTCTCTCTGTACTTTTCACCCACGTTTTTCTTTAAAATGTCTGTTAAGTTAGACAACAAGCATATACACTGGAGATACTATCAGAGCTTTCATCTCCTGATTCGCAGGTAGGAAGGCTGCAGCACAGAGGCTGTTAGTGAATACAGGTCACAGACACAGTCACTGAGGACACCGTGGCACAGTATTATCAGTGAACAGAAATGCTGTAGTTTCGCTTCCCTGGGCCTTCATTCCCTGCCAGCAAGATCCTGGATTCATAAAAGGATTAAAGGGCACAAATGGGAACATAAGGGTTTGGCGTTGTCCTACCCCACTTCAAGCACTTAACTGAGGTTTCCAAGTTAGAAATCCAGTGGCTAATAGCTGTGGACTCATCAGAAAGACATCTCTGGAAGCTTTTTGGCTACAGATGGGCTGAATTACCTTCTGGAAGTGTCTCAGTATTTCTCTTATAGGCAACTCTGCTCCCAGATCAGCTGCTTCAGGTAAGTGCCTCTGACGAAGCAGGAAAATCCCACGACAGGATGCTTATGGGGGGGGTCCCATCCCACAGCTTCATATCCTTCCTCACATGAATTCACAGGAACAGTGCAGTCTCCAAGTGACGCACGCTCAGCGAGTGCCCAGTGCTGCTCCCAGGGATCTGGGATCTTGGGCCACGCACTTAATCTCAGCCCTCCAACTTCCCTACCGCAACACAGAGACAGCGATCTTCTCCCTCCTGCCGTCCGTGCCCCAGCTGCCTCGACTGCAGCTCCGTGGGGGAGAGGCTGTCGCTTGCTCTGTGTGATGGGACGCAGTCCTGTCCAGAGCTCCTGTGCACCAATGCCCTAATCATATAATGACTTGATGGATAGCAGGAGCGGACTCGGGGGATTTCTTTTTATGCAGAGCTCCTAGATACCAATCAGCAACAATAGGTTTTATATAGACAAAAGAGACAGAGAGGAATATCTGTAAGGGTAATGTCTCCTGATAAGTGGCAAAGCAATATCCCTCCCCTTGGCATTCTTCAGACACACAGCTAAGGCAAGTTTGGACAAAACCAGCTCCCATTGATCGACCGTATGATAGGTTTGTTGGATTATTGACAAAGTGCTCTGTAATCATTCTGCTGTAACAAGAAAGGCAACAAGACAGGCCTGAGGAATGGGGAACAGATCAGATGTTTGTCACATATTAAAGACCCAATCACCAGAGTTGCATGCCCGATTAAAAGCAATAAAGGCAAGCAGGCAGGCTCCGTGCTTGCCTGCCGTCAGCTTGCGTTTGCATGAAGGCATGGCCATTCTCATCACGAAGATGTGATGGTGGTTTTGCTCTGCTGCCGGCTCCAGGAACTTACGGGGAAGAGAGATTTGGTTTCCTTAGGCGCCTTCCCTTGGTGGGCCTGGTTTGAGCCAGCACTGGCATCCTGTTAGAGGGAATTTTATTCCCATTATGGCGGGACTACCAGTTAGGCAGACAAAAGCCATCTCATTTCAAGATGACCAGAAGCTGTGTATCAGCATGTCACTGAGCCCTAATTCTCAGCAGAATTATTGGTTTAGGTGAACTGTGACAATACAGCCTCCAGATCAAAAGGCTTGGAGAGAAGGCAGAGTAAGCTTGCATTTCCCTATAAAATATTGTGTCAATATATCCACGATAACCGGCTTTTATGCAGAAGCTATATAAGCTATGGAGAAGAGAGCAGAACAGAGATCAGTATTATGCCTCTGAAAATAGCAAACAATTGGCATCAGTTCTGCAACACCAGCAAAGAGTGAAGTGTTTGCTCACCGCTAAAGGACCACCATTCTGCATGTCTGATAGTTCTTCCAAGCATACAACTTTAAGACGTGTCCTGGAGAAAGTCCATTAACGTGCAAGATGTGCAATCTTAATTTTACACAGACTAACAAAAAGCCATCAAATGGTAATAACTTCAACTTCCAGCTTGTGTTACATTTGAACTGATGACCTTGAGGAGAAAGACATTATCGAACCCTTGGGCTACTCAGTCATATATTAATAACAGATTTGTTGCTTCATGCCCAGAGCTGTTGTGTGTAGGTACTGTTAAACAGCCAGGGAATTCTGTCCCAGAGAACCCTGCATTGCTGTGAAGGAGCAACTCCCTTAATGTAGATGTAAAGGTAGTCTTCAGTTAGAATTCAAAGAACAACACAAATTAAGATTATCATCAAGTACTATCAAGCATGAGGCAAGCAAAACAGAGTGTAACACGGCTGCTTAGTAAAGAAAGTGGCAAGAGAATTTGGCGGTACTGCTGTAGTTTCCTTGGGCTATATCACAGCTTTTACTCGTCACGACCCTCCATAGGGAAATTTGAAGACTAAAGGCTCTATTCGCAAGAACAACTTCAAGCGGTGAGGTCATGCTCTTTCTGTACACTTTTCAAGTGAAAGCTGAAGTGAAAATCCCATTCTGGATTCACTAAAATGAGTCCATGTTATGCTAGAAGAGTCGTTAGCAGGTTACAGTAAGCATGGCAGGAAACGCAAGACAAGCGAGTATGGAAAGCATATCGTAATTTATACCAGCTAAAGATCTGGCTTAAAAACTAAGTAGTAAGACTAGCAATTAGAAATCCTCTCTATCTTTCTATAGTCATTATAATAGAACATGCTTTTCATTTTTTACAGAGATAAGTTGAGCTAGCTCTGAAACCGCTAGGTAAGACCATTCTGCAACCCACATACAACCCACACACAGATCTTTTGGTGCGAGATGCAAAACAACGTAAGAGCAAGCAGATACACGAACTTGAGCAACTCCTTATATAACCACTTATAAGACATACTATTTTTTTTTTTAACGCACAGAACCTGCAAAAAAATTGAAATATCTTTCCTAAAGGACAGTATGTATTTTTTATATAGCGTCCTGCATCCAAGCCTTCAGAGGCAATCCAGGGAGACCATCGCTGTTGGAAACAGGCAAGTTTCTGGGCGAGACAGAGATGGTCAGGTAGCCCTGACAACTCAGGTTGGGCGTGTATGCTCAGACCGGGATGGGAATAGGGCACATGAGGCTGCACGAGGGAAAGGGAATCAGCCTGTGAACAGGACAGAGTGACAGAGGGACAGCCAGGAGGGCTGCAAAACACCGATGACTTCCAAGAACTTCACAACCATTTTATATACTCCGGTTTACAGAAGCAAGTGCTTTGTTGCTAATTTGCATTTCTTATGACAGCCACCTTGCAGAAAATGTACTTAAAGCAAACCCAAGCCAACAGATACAGTTACTTCCCTTGGTTATGAAGAATTTCACTTTACTGCTTCATGTGTATAAATTCAGAGCAGAGCGAGACCTGCACGGGATGGGGAAGAACAGTCTTTCAAGAGTCTCAGAAGCAAGCTAATTGGTCTCTAACCTAAATCATAAAAAGACCTGTAATTATACTGCTCAGAATTAACACAGAGGGCTTCTAAAAAAGTCCATTTTTTAAGTGAATTTATACTATTATAAGACCTGTCGCTTCTGAGTAATAAAACCAGAGATGTTGCGCTAAGCTTCATGTTATCCTGTTTGCTCAGATGGTGCTTATGCCAGCTGTATCCAGCAGAAAAGCAGTTTTCAATTTATTTTTATAGCTCCTCTCTAAAAGCATTCCATTACAGGAATATTACACTGTATGAAGTTTCAAACCACCATCGGCAGTTTACTTGCTTGTTTTGCTGGAATGGAATAAACAGTTTTTCGGAGTAACTGTTATTACAACTCCACGCATGCAACGTTGCATTTAAGGGTCAATGCCTGTTTGCTCAGTGCACCCCACTTTTTCTCCTGCAAGGGGCTTAGACTTTGTTTCAAGAAACAAAGTGAGTTGAAACTTTACTTTTGGTTTTAGCAGGTCGCATACAGGGGCACTTTTGGCAAGCTGTTTTATGAAATAAGATTCCTCGGTCAGCTAGGAAAATTGAGAGAAGGTCTAGCTGTATTAGTTGACCCGCAAAATATTCTGACCAAAGTGAATTTTTGTTGTGCTTTTTAAAACACTATTTTCATAGAAGTATTGAAAAAAGTTTCACTTTAACAGAAGCTCTGAATTTGTTGAAATCAGGTCAGAACCAGCGTGGGTTCCTCATGCAAGAAGCATCCCGTTGTCTCTTGGGCTAGATTCATCTCGCCTACCATTAGCTGTCAAAATAGTCAGCAGAGAGCAGCGCTCCACAATTGCAGCCCCCACGCCGGCTTGCTCTCTGGGGCGTCACCGGGAGGAGGGACACCAGCCCACTGCTTCCACCACCACCAACCCTCGGGAGATTTTAAAATAGACTAGCACGGAGCGAAGCCTCACTGATTTCAGTGGATGGATCTTTAATTCTTCAGCTTGTGAAGTGCTGAACAAAGTAGTTTGATTAGATAGTTGTCTTTGTGTTGCTATTCAACAAAGCAGCACCTGTGTCTCATGGTCTTACTTCCAAGGTAAGGGAGGCGTGGTGCAGCTTGCAAATAAAACCACATATTTTAACTGATTATTTTACAACATCTGAGCCTTAAATAAACCTGCAAACTTGGACAGACAGTATTACAAAACCGTATTTTTAACCCAATTTACAAGATGTCATTGGAATACCTAACCGGGTCAAGTACGATATATCCAACTATTAAACTCGGAGCCAAAGAAAATATATTAAAAAAATGCTTTTTAAATGCTCACACTGGGATTACTTTTCAAGTTATTACATGAAGCACAGAAATCAGAGCTAGCATACTGTCCCGACCAAACTGGAAAGTTATACTAAGAGTAATTGCTACCCAATAAAAAAAATAGAAAAATATACAGCCAGGTCCTCCTTTCCAAGTCTTTAAATTCCTCCGTGAACTAATCTTTTCCCTGTGGTGTTGGATGTAACTATTTGATATTTTATTGCTTTTAGGGTCAGAAATTTACTCAGTATATTATCAACTCAAGGGAAAAAATTGGAAGAAAAGATTTGTGTCTTCTTTGGACAGTAAAGCCAACAAATCTCTTCCACTGCTTGGTTAGAAAATACAATTAAGTAGACTGTGGCGGACTCTCTTGAAAGAAAATTGTCTGGATTGAGATGTGAATAGCCTAAAAGCTGAACGTGTGAAAAATCAATCCTTCCAAGTCCTTTGGGGTATGACTGTTTGGGAAAAAGTTTGCTCTGATCTTCCTGTACTCTGTGTGTGTGTGTGTATGTATGTCTGTGTGTAATTCTTAAAGCAATCAATATAAGTCCCTGAAATGAAAAATTGAAGCTATCAAAGCCTGGAACATCTCATAGATGAGGAGGGTTTGCACAGGTTTTCTAGGCTGGCTGTCAGATCTAATCCTCAGAGTCCTTAGCCTGACAAATAGTGGCTGCGATACAAGTTACTTAAGGTGGGGTTAGCTTGCCTGTCTGCCCTGAGCCACCCTGCCCCACGAGCTACGTGCCCTCCTAGGGTGGGGGATCTTCACGGCAATGCCGACGGACCGGTGCCTCCACACCACTACTGCTTGCAGCAGCGCCCTGGGAGTGGAGCTCTCCGGGATGCAATCGGGCTGTGGGTGCCCCTCGCTCGGAGCCACAGCCACCCCCAAGGGTGGTTTGGGTGGGGGGAGCCTGGAAGCACCCCCAGTTTTGGCTGCTGGCACGTTAGATACCAGGAAGCCAGAGTCATTGAAATTATCTAAAGATGGTGGGGTCCACAAGCCTCTTCATAGATGAAGGATATAAAGTTAGGAAAAAAAAAAAAAAAAGATCTAATAGATTCTGGGCAGCACGTACCAGCACGCAGTGAGGACGAGGTTCCATAGGTGAAATCCCAGCCCCAGCAGGCATCCTGATGTCAGTGATACCAAGACTGCACTCTTGCATTTCATTTCTCTGTTCTACTTGCAAGCACCTACCACAATCAGCATCAGGATCTAGCCTCTAGACATTGCTATAATGCAAATAATAAATAAGGATAATGATGATGAATGTCAAGAATCCTGTCCTCAGGCTCTCACCTTCAGAAGTGGCAGACCCAGTAATCTCTCTATTATGAGCTTGGACCTTTCATATTCAGACTGCACTTAAGGCTGTGCTGCTTCAGCCATATCCCATTTTATGAATCATCAGTTAAATATATGTAAAAATCAATTACATTATATCAGTGTGCCCTGCATCTTAACTGATGCCATCTTTCATCTTCCTAATGACCCAGAAGATCTGGAAATAATTAAAAATCGCTCTTGAGGGTCCAACCTTGTCTTCCCTTTTTTCTCTTTTGAAAGAGGAATCTCATCCTCCACTAAGATATGACATTCTGAACCAGGGCAGCAGTGGTTTAACGATGGGATTATTGCCAGGGGAAACAGAATCAGCACCTCCGCAGGACAGTCTGCCTTGATTCATCTACTTACTTCACTGAATTTTGAGGACCAGGGACTTCACTGGGAGCAGGCAGGGCATTTCAGAAAATGCAAACCAATGTGCATTAAGGAGAAGCGTTGGACTGGTTTGAAGGAAGTTATATCATGTAGAAAGTGTAACGTAGAACGAACGTGGGGGACAATCCCGTTTCAGAGGATTGCTTGTTCCCAGGTTGTTCTCTGGTCTCACAGCAGTAAGACAAAAATCCTAACAGCTCATCTGGGTCTTGCCCTGGTCTTCCAAGAAGCAATGCAGCAGCTCACCCAAGGCATAGCTACGTAGTGAGGACTAGCACATGAAGTACTCAGGACACCTGCACAGACAGAGCTGGTGGTAGAGACACAAGAACCCTCTCAGAGGCTGCAAGCTGTATTTAAAACCAGTACAGTATAAAGAACAAACTGTGTAAAGGAGACAAGGGTGGACCAGCCTGTTATGTGTACAGATGGATGTCCCCCCCTTTACTTACTTGGCTGAAGCTTAAATCAGACTTTTTTCACACTATTTCATTTCACTATCAATACCATCACCTTTCTAATAAAAGCAGTGCCTGAAGACAGTGATTTTACGCTGCTGTGTGACCCAAGAGCTGCTCTCACGAGTAGACAGGTCTGTGCAGAAGAGAACACAAACACATTCCCCCAAGGATCCATCCAGAGCCTCATTTGAGCATCTTCCTAAATACCAGTGGGCTTAAGTCACCCAGATCCCAGCAACACATCTTTCCCACCCAGGTGCAGAGAGACCAAACCAGCATCACCTTCCCTATAATTTCTAGATGGAAACTCCAGCTCCTGTTGATATCAGATGAGGCCAAGGAAGCTCAGCACTTCACATTAGGGCTGCAGAAGATTCAACCCTTGTTTTGCATAGTACAGATTAAACCTGACTGGAAACTGGCCTCCGAGTGCAGCAACACATTGAAGTCAACCAGCACACAGGTAACAGGGTCTGCAAATCTACTGCCAAACTTCCTTTTATGCCTGATACACTCCCCTCTTCTCCCATTGTTCCAGCGAGATTACACTGACCCAAGAGCAAAGTGTGCGTTATATTTGGGCTGTGCAAGCATTTCTTGAGTTTTTGGGTTACGTCATGGTGCTGTTACCAGCTAGGCAGAGACGAAGATCAAAAGACTGAACAGAATGGCTTCCCCAAGCCTGTTTTCCTATTGCTCAGATAATAAATATAGTCATGAAGAAGAAAGGACACATACAAATGGCTGGTATCAAAGAGCTGCTCTTTAATGCCAGCCAATAATGTCATGGTCCTCAGTCTTCCTAAATTTAAATGATTAGCAATGACCAAACTCTGCTCTTTCTTGATGCATCACTTAACCTCGTAATCAGAAAATCTATCCCATTCTTGGTCTTAGATTGATGATGTCACATTAAACTTGTTTTTTTCCACCAGACAGAGCAATCATATTGGAGTGAGCCAGTCCTGAGCATAGCTGCCACGTGCCCATCACGAGTGTGATTAATATAATTGATTCTATTGGTAAGCCAGCGGTGCACCTCAGAGCCTACTGTATTTAGGACGCATTAAGATGCCACAAAAGGATTTTTTGCAAAGAATAATTTCGTTCATCTCTAATGTTATAACTTATTTTTTTTTTAATTTAAATAAAAAGCAATTAAATTTTTTTCTCTCCTGGAAGAAACTTTTTTTATTATGGCAGCTGTAGCTCTGGTATGGCTGCATAGAGTCCTCCTCCTTCCCATGTAGTCAGGTGTCACTTGGCCCATGGACATGGCTGTGCCACCCCAGTATGCCCTGGACTGTATTTTATGCAGCCTCTTTGATGTTTATTCCTTTAGTTTAGTACCCGGAGCTATTAGCTGTATCTGGTATTTTCAACAAGATTCTTTTGATTTTTCACATTTCAGGTGGTAAATGCAGCTGCTGCTGTGCCAGTTTCCCTTCCTTACTACATACTAAGAGTGTATTTACCATATGCCTCCCCTTCCTTCTAGTGATTTACACTTTCCTGCCAAAAGATGTAAATTGACTCAATTCTTTTACTTCTTTGTCTTTCTAAAGTGATGTTTGAATTGGGAGCTGCTGGAGTCCTCATTAAATTTGCTTTTCATTTCGTAGCAGGTCATTAAGGGACTGTTTGTGGAGCCTACGAAATATCCATCCCCAGAGGTCTTTAAGTGTTGCTTAGAGAAAGATTTGTCAGAAACGTTTACTGGGATTTGGTCCTGCTTAGGACAAGCAGGCAGATCTCTCAGGGCTCCCTCCAGCCCTGTTTCTGGGACTGGATGAGTATCCCACTGGAGCCCAGCCAGTGGCTTCTACTGTATGACTGACTGCCACCTACAAGGGACAGAGTACCAACCGATCTAGGTCTTCTGTCATATTTCCACCAAAGGATGTGTTGCCCTTAAAAATCCTCAGGTTGTACTCTGGCCTTTTTGGAGTCAGTGAAAAACTACCATTTTTTTCCAGCATTGCCAGAACTTCACCTGCGTCATGAATCCCTCTCTGCTTCTGCCCAGGCACTTGTTTGCTTTTATAAAAGATGCATTTGTCAAATTACAAGTGGTCTGAATGGTCATTTATTTTTCCTGCTGCCAGGCAGCAGAGCATCTCTATCCCTGATGCTGGTGAATGCCAACAGAGGGGCCCCTTCTACCCACACCCAGCCCAGCAGCACCCCCCTCCTGCCGCGAGGCACCCATGCCGGGATGGCTGCAGGAGCCTCCCCCAGCAGCAAGAGTCAAAGCAAAACCCAACAGCTGGATGAACTGAACCGAAGCAGACCAACACCCTCCTCAAAACAAAGCACAAAGTCTTCCCATCCAGATGACAGGAAAACGCCCTGCTGGAAGGTCTTCCCGTTTGTTTGACCATCAAACATTATTTTGGAAACGCAACATAGCTTTGCTTTGGAAGATAAATATTTGAAATGGTTACCAGGTATAAAAGCCTGGGAACTGCTTGGAGTGACAACAGGAGAAACAGTAATTTGCACAAATTACTCCCTCCAGCATAACTGCTTCCAGAGAGGTTTTCAGCTCGCAGTGCAACACCTCTGCTCATAACCAGGATCCATCACTTACCCTGTAGCAACCTGGGAGGTTTTGTTCACAGATGTAAAACTCCATTTGGGGCAATTCTAGCAGCAGACATTTGTTATGCGGTAGGATCAGTTTAACTGCGCTAAGTTTTGCTTCCTCCTTCAGCGTAAACCTGACTCTCTTTAATTTTGGCTTAAATCTGGAGAGTATTTCTAGCAGATTGGTTTCGACAAAATACATTTCCAAAGAATAGCTCACGATAGAAATGCACTGCTACAATGTGAACTAAGAGGTGAATATTAGAAGGGAGAAAGGTTATTGCTTTTACAATATTTGTCCATGATTTATAGACTGATGCCACTCTGACTTATCGGGAAGGTTGTGCTGCCAAATGCGATACAAGTTCATTGGTGCGGTTGTACCCCAAGTTTGTCAGCAGCTTGACTTTTTCTACAGAGCTGTTGCAATGACGTAGCATAGCGATATGTACATTTATAGGTTTGTTTCTTTCATCTTTTTATTCACCCTCTGATAAAAGAGAAGCTAAAGAAATGGCGCTTTTTTTTCTTTTTGAAAGCCATCTGGGTTATAAAGCCTGACTTCAAGTCAGTAGTGACCTTTTGTTCAACAGCTAGCAATGTAAAAACACATAAAAATGTCTATTTAGATATTGGTGGGGAAAAAGAAGTTCATTGATTTTCTTAGTCTGCTAAGCTCCCAGGGTTTTTAAGAGGCATTTGTTTCTGCAGAAGGAGACAGCACTGAGGGTGTGGAAGGGCATTCTTTATTTCCAGAAAAAAATTAAAATTCGGTTTCAAAATGGACGAGATGCCTGCTTGATACAGCACATGGGGTCCTCACAGAATTTCACTGGCTCAGACATCTTTAGAATATAGAAAATTTGTTAAATTAAGCGTTCCTTGTCCCATCTACCCAGAAAAAGCCTTCTTTTTGGTGGATATTTGTGTTTTTAACCCATTGTTGTAGGAGAGAAAGTGTCCTAGGAACAGATTTGTTGATGATTTGCATGAATATCGCTGCCAGGAAGAACCAGTCTCTTAAATATTTGCCAAGAGGCTGCACAAAAGAGGATGAGAAAGTTAGTATTTATTTCCAAACAACTTTTGGTCAAATTTGGACATTATTCTCACTCATTGGAGTGAATCTGTCTGACTCATTTGGACATCAACCTCACACTTGCTGTTCTAGAGGTAACTCTTAATATTCGCGTCACAGCAGCTCTTGGGCAGATGCCCTACTGTCCCAGGTCCTGTGTACGTAAGAGAGACAGAAAGGGAGAGAAGATATAAAATGTCTTAAAGTCAAGACCACAAGATGGACTGAGTCAGAACAGAAGAAATACCCTCCTCTTAAATGGGGAATTGAAGCATGAAGAGACAAGGCAGCATGCAGCTTCGCTGCCTCTTTGTAGTTGGCTTTCACTTACTCTCCATCCCAGACAGAAACTTTCCATTCACCCTGGCAAAATCTACAAGCTGATCTTCAGGTAGAAACCTGCTTTAGGGGCTCTGCTGCCCCACCATCAGCATAAGGAAAGCCTAACAGAAGCTAACAATTAACAACCATATTTAGACAGACATAAATCATCCAGAGATCTGACAGTTTACATAGAGACATAAATTTCTCATTGCATATTTGTTTATTTCCCCAAGTGTTCTCAGTTCAGCTGGTTTGCCAACACCAGGATAATTTATTGAGAGCTCAGCAAATAAATCTAGATTTGAATCTGTCAAAGGCAACCTCTGAAACAGAGGAGCTCTATGGAGTAAGCTGCGGGATGCCAAGTGCTGCTCCGGTCACAACAGCACTGGCACTGCCGGGCTGGACTGACTGCAGCACCCACAGAGCGGGGAGCTTCCAAAACGCACCCCTGCTGCCTTCCAGAAGTCCTGGGGCTTAGGAGAACCAAGATAAACACAACGAATACTAAAGACTTGTACACATTGGTTAAGGGGCCCCTTACTGGAAAAGGAAATGGATATCTCCAGCTTCTGCAGGAGGAGAGTTTGGAAGAACCAAGCTGCACACCAACCTAGAAATACTGCTTCAGGCTAAGGAGGCATCAGCCCAGTGTTTCTTTGTTTGAACGGGGTGCTTGATGGCTACTGAACAGCTACACTGCCTGGAATGTACGCTAGCAAAGTACTGAATTTATACCTTCTTTCAACAACAGGAAAACTCAGAGCAGACACAAAGGGACTCGGTTTCAGCAGGCAACTCAAGTTTCAAGAAGATGTATCTGTAGTGCTGCAAGTCCTCATTGCTATACAGATGAAAGCGGCCACCGCGGCAGAATTTTTTCTTATTAAATGCATTAACTAAAAGCTCAGATAAGAACAGCCACAGTTTAGCATGGATTCAGAATTTGAATCAAATCCAAACTTTGCATTTGATCCCCATCACTAATGCACTTCAGATTTAGGCTAGGCAGAGTATGTTAGGATGCAGGTATTTAATGCACAATGGCTCAAAAAGGGATACATCACTCGAGTGAGCGCACACTCCATTGGAAACATCTGCAGGGTGACATTTGCAGCGGTAAGATGAGGGAGTCTTAAAGGAATGAAAATACAGAGCACAAAAAATAGGAAAAGAAATTTAAAAAACCAAGAAAATATTTTATCATTTGTTCTGCTCTTGTACACTGTATTGCGTTTGGAAGAAATGTATCATATCCAAGACATCGCAAACAAATGCCCTGCAGGGGAGCAGAGAGAGCTTTAGCAAGGTTAGGGTGATGAAGGGATGCCTTTTTTAGGATGAGTAGACTGGGGCTCCTGCGTGACTTTGAATCAGGAGGTAGTATCTATATTCAGCAAAGGACCTCCTGCATTTCCAAATTGTATAACCCCAGCTCACCTCCGGTTTGAACTCCTCCGTCTTCTCATCTGAACTGAGGCATTGAATTGGCATTAATGCCAGAAACGGGGGGAAAAATCCCAGTGGAGTGACCTGAACCGCATTACAAAGGTGGGAGGATAAGAACCTCTTTGAGGAGAAGATTAATTAAATATGATAGCTACATCATTGCCCATCTGAGGAAATTTTACATTCCATGGGAACATGCTGCAAAATATTCTCAAAGGTTTTATCTTTCTATGCAGAAATCCAGTTTATTAGAAGCATTCTGCTTTATGAAAATATCTCTGGGCAGGATTTCTGTGCGGGTTTGGTAAGTAGTAAGATAGCTAACGCTCTGGATCAAATCTTACCTGGTGTGAATCAACACATCTTTGCGCATTTTAATACACTGCAGGGATTTCTACGAACCCTAGGCCAGTTCTTTGTCTTTTCTCTAGTTGGGCTGGAGCTCAGGTTTGTGCCTACAAGCAGAATGCAGAATTCACTGCTTTTTACTTGTTTCCAGAGCTAATGCCATTTAGCTCTGTCTTTTTTGGAGCTATTAGATCTGGCTGTTGTGAAGGCTGGCTATGACAACTGCAAACATTTTATCTCAAATAAGCATGAGAAAAAAACCCAACCCAAACAAAAACCAAACCACAACCCTTGTTGGAAGGGTCTCCTGACAGCAGGAATTCTTTCCCTGGTATTTGACTTGTGTTAAGCCTGTGCCCACACAGGACTTCCCTTACTGGGGCTCAAGGTTGTAGAAAGGTGATACATTAGTAATCTCAGTCCTTAACTCACCAGAACCCCTTGAGGCAAATGGGACCTCTCTCAGCTTCACTTGTGAAGGGGAAATTTCTCACAGCTGTAGCTTAGGAGCCCAAATTTCACTCTGATTTTCAATAAGTAGCTTCCAGAAAACTTTACCCATAAACTTGAACACCCTCAGCTACTGATTGGGCATCAGTGGTAACATAACCCAATTCATCCCTTCTTGGAAGAGTAAACCAACTAATTTCTTTCCAGGTGAACTAACAAATCCTGGTGATTTCAGTTACCCACATGCGTTTTCTTCAGCAAGGTAAGAAAAGACAAGCAGCTGCTTGAAATGATCCAGTGTTACTTCTAACTTAGATTTAAAACACTCTTGCTTTCTCTAAACTTACAGAAAGAATATGGCACAGAAATTATAGCAGATCTATCGTTCATGTTTTCTAACAAACAAAAGAATAAGTGAATTTTGCCCCAGACATTTCTTGAAAACCTGCATTTCCTAGACAAGCTCAGTTTAAAAAAAAAATTTAATAAAATCAATACATATTAGATTAGCTGTATTTCAATTTTGACTCAGTATTTCAGACTTGGCCAGTTTTAGGCAAATTAAACTCACAGTATTGTATCCCTCCTGAGTTTAAGGGTCATGCAGTTGACCCACTGAAAGACCACGGATTATGAAATCAAAACGGCTGGAATGCATTGCAGTTTCAAGGAGGAACTGCAATTGCAACGCCAGTTCATAGCACAGCCTGCTCATTTTCTGCTTCTGAAAGCCTCAATTTATTTTTCCTAGTGCAGAAGGAAGGCACACCTTTAAGCAGTGAATACTTTGGTGAATCTGAACACCTTCCAGGCTTACAAAGACAGCTAGGAGGAGTTATCTGGAGTGATTTTAGAAACAATAGAGATTTGAAGTGTTCCACATTATAGCAAGCAAAGTGAGTTTTCAGGTTAGTAGGTAAAGCTTAAAATTCGCAACAAAAGCCAAGTGCTGCGTTCAGGATATTTCAAGGTACTTAGGTTTCTATCACCAGGTAAAACCAGTGGGAGCTGAAACTTGTCCTGCTGGCATTCGAGGCATTAGAAAAAAACCAGTTTCCTCCTCCACACTCACAAAACTGCTTGGGCTGGGGTATTTCTGATCAGGGGGCTTCACTGATCAGCATGTTCAGAACCTGGTCCATACTCCAACTCAGAAGAACCACAGAGAAAATGCTGTTGTCCATCAAGAGCCACTGTCTTTTTCACCTTTAGAAAAGTGGAGCAAACACAAGGCTTTCTATAAAGTGGCAGGTTCTTAATTATTGTTATAATTTATTTAGTGTTTACTGACAAGAGCTCAAACCTCCTTTGCAGAAGGTGCTGAACACACGAGCCATTTTAAAAGACAGCCACTGTCTCTAAGTGCTTCTCTGAAGAAGATGGACGCTAGTGAGCTCAGCAAATGATTTGCTAGAAGTAACTGATCTAACTGCTTTTCCTTCCTAGTTTCTTTCTTCTCTCAGACTCTCCAGGATCAAGTCTTGATTTTCTCAGATGCATCTACTCTCTCACATGCTTTAGCAGTATTTTTTTTTTTTTTTTTAAGCCAGTGGTTCAGTCATTCACGGTTCTCCAGGAATACAAACTGTTTTGATTACATTGCTAATTTATGATGTTATTCTTGCCCTATGGTTGGGTGTAACTACTGCTGGTATGAATAATATCTCTGACAACATTTAAAATTAATTTTCCTTGAAAGTATCTAAACGCAACTTTGGAAATGAAATGCCAGTCTCACAAGTTTGATTACTGATGGGCCGATCAAGAACCTCTGAACTTCACCTCAACCTGGATGATCTTTCATTAATTTGTAGATTTTTAAGGCCAAAATAGTCTGAAATGATTGTGTCTAACCTCCTATACAACACTGCCTGTAGACTTTCATCCTCTCTCATCGTTTCTTTGAGGTTATAATCTATAGCCAGAAAGTTAGATGAACATGAGAAGCCAAACTCTAGCAGATTCCCTGGGGAATCACAGACAGTGGCTCACTTCTTGTGTGACCTTCACCAAGTCATTTCTGTTCCCCATGTCTCAATTTTCCAATCTGTAAAATGGTCCTTTCTCTCCTCTGTGAGGCGCATTGAAATCTTTACACGAAAGCTAACAAATACTGCTCTTCCAAGCCTCATTTGTCCTGTTACAGCCTGGTCTTCATGTTCTCTGCTCCCAGCTACTAAGCAAGCTCTCATCCCATGACACTCAAAACAAAATTAGACCAAGGTTTTGTTCTCCAGTGGACATGCTGTAATTAATAAATTACTCAGTGGAAGAGAACCTGGGGAGGAAAGTGGCATTATGGCATTTCTTTCTGCCAGGCTGACCAGGGAAAATTCTCACTTCAATGCTAGTCATGCAACATGGCTTGAAATGAACAAAAAACAAACAAAAAAACCCCCACAACACTCAAACACTTTACTTAAATTACTTTCCTTTTTTTTAAAAAAAAAAAAGCAAGAAAGAGAGAGACAGAAATATTCTAATTACATTTCACAGCACACACCATTATGCAAAAGCATATTTAACCTGGATGCTGCAGGGGTCACTCTGTTCTGTAAGTATTTGCATGGAAAGGAGTTTCGTTCACCCTAAGTCGAAGGCTAACTTGGCCTCACCGTGCAAATATATTTAAATGAAATGTATCCAAAGCTGCAAAATTATATTCACAGGAAATAAAGTCCATCGGCTGCAAGTGGGTGCTTTGTACTCTGCATTGAAAATTGTTTTCGTGTGACAGAGAAGGTGCTTAAGAGAGTAAAAAAAGATCATTCAGTGAGTTAGAAAATTACTCCAACCTCTAGACCATGTCAAACTAAATATAAAACAAATAAACTATGGCAAACAAATGAATAATTTAAAACAGCAGCTTATGTATCACATCAGAGAACACAGTTGTGGAACCTGGCTGCTTTGTACTCACCGGCTCTCTCCGTGCACGCAGACGTGGGCTTCTGTGCCGGAGCCACTCTCCCCCACCTCGGAGCCCGCTGCAGGCACAACAGCACCACAAATTTGTTTTCTGCTGGTGGTTTTAGCAATGGTGAAAGGCAGCATCCCCAGGGTGCAGGATGAGTGCAGCACTGCCAGGAGCCATGCCTGGCTGTGCACTTGACTCTGTTACTGACTACAGACCTAACCACTTCACCCGCATTTTGTCCTTTCCTCACGGTCTATTTTTATCCCTCTTATCGCAAGAGCACAGCCAGCCTCCAGAGCCATTACAGAGAGCCTGGCGCTTCCCAAAAACAAGGCAGCCCTGCTAGGACTAGCATCTCCTGCTGGACCTCCTATAACTACCTGGAGAGCCCCAGCCAGGGGAGGCTGTTCCTGCCCAACACCTCTCTGCTCAGAGCTTGCAACCCTGAACTGAGCTGGTAGAAGAGGAGCTGCACCTACGGGGCGGGGGTGTTTCAGGGCAGAGCCAGCTGACGGTCATCTGAGCTCGGGGGCAGCGAGGTGCTGGGGCTCCAGCTGGGAGCAATGATGTCTTGCTGGGAGGACCCTAGCCTTGCCCCCAGCTCTGTACGCACCCTCTGCCATAGGGGCACTCTCGCTTCCAACAGGGCGATGTAAGCGCTAATTACATGATAATATTGGCTCTGTCTCCTGAGGAAAAAAGCACATGGTGATGAATGAGACCAATGTCTTACTGCCGGCCTTTTGGGTTGCACGGGGTGACTGAAGGGTCCACGATCCATTAAGCGTTTGGTCACCCTGACTGCCACCGTGCTCTGCGGAGTGTGACTGTGCTCCAGTTACTCCTATCACAGCCGTCAAGGGTGCCAAAAAATATCAGGCTGCTGCTCCCTGCACTTCACAAGATCTGCTGGGGCTCGGCGAGGTGGACGCAGGAGCCCGGCGCAGAGGGGAGGAGGAGAGGGCCTGCCCCGGGCTCTGCGCTCGGGGCCAGCGATGTTTGCAGAGCCCAAATCCGACCGTGCTCCTCTCTGCATTACAATCCAAATCACCTCCTCCGTAGCTACATGGAGTCCAGAGCCCTGGTCCACGGTAACCCAAAAGCTTGGATTTTTATAACTTTTACTCACTACCGAACTAGGTTAACTGAACTGCTGACTTAGCTGTGAAATGCCCCAGATCTCATAAATTACCAGCCCTCACAAGCCATCTCATAATATGAGAAATGCTGAAGATAAGGAATATCTAAGATAAACAGCTAGAAATAAATAATCAGTAAAAACAACATATAGAATCAATGGAGTAAAGATATAGGGTAAACATAGAGAGAAGGTTAATTTTTGTTCCCTTATGCAAAAGAGCATCAAAAATAAACAGAAAGAGGACATATCTAAGGAAAGAAAAGCATAATCCAAAGCTTGTTGAATTCAACAGAAAGATCCCTCTCTGCTTCAGCAGCTTTGAGCCAGACACGAAGATAAAGGAAAGACACCAGAACCTGGGCTGCAATAAAAACATGCGCCAGATGCCAGATTTCTTCTGGTAGCTGCCGGGGTGATGGGTCACTGATGATGAATTGCAGAGGAGGAGCCAAGAGCGATGACAGGGGTCTTCTGGCTCAGAGCCAGGGGCCCTCAAGAATTTGGCTGAGTTTAAAGGCAAACATTCGTGCAGTGACTGGGGTAACTTGTCTATGCCAGTCTGCTTATCACGACAAAAATCCCTGAATGAAAAAACACAATCTCTATTACATGCTTGTGTATAGCATTAATAATCTGTCAGAGAGGATGACAACATCCCTGATTAGAAAAATGGAAAGAAGGAAGGTCTTTGGGTAGATTTATTCAGCTCTGTTAATCCAGACTTCCCATGGTTTGCTGAACATTTACCTAATATTAAGTAAACGTTCCCTAACAGGCGGCGCCTGCGAATTAAAATGCCACCCAAAAGGGAGAGTGTAGCGGAACTGGCTGAAGATTCATGTCCTTATTGGTTAGGTGCTGGAAACAGTATTAATGCACACAAATATTGATCAGAGCAGACACAGGAATCAATCTGTAGGTTCCTCACTAACTGGAATGGGGACAACGGGCTGCAGTACCTGGGAGCGAGAACGTGCGTACGCAGCAGAGCGAGCGGGGGAACATGATCAACGGGGCTCCACAAAACGAACAGACCTGGGAGGAAGATGGCAGTCGCCGCTGAACTAAACGTGGAAGAAAGGGTGGTAGGAATTGCCCGAACCTGGCACCTAGAGCTGAGCTGTTGCTGTAAATTATGTGTGCAGCAGAGACAAACATAAAAACCCAAGAAAACGGCCAGCTAAAATTAAATGTACACCTCTAATACACTCTTCATTAGCACAAAGTCATAAGACCATCAGTTTCCGTCAACAAAACATTAAGACAAACTGATCTCTGTTCTTATATTTATGTTCTGAAGGAAAAGAAAGCTGTCTAAAAGGCTTTTAACTTCTCAAATAAAACAACTACCAATTTCTGACCAGCTAATATAAATAATTCTAGGTCTAAATTTCCTCACAGAAAACTCCTCATATTTTGTTTTAAGCATTTCATTTTGAAAATAAATTGTTTACTTTAATAAAAGCTAGAGAGGAAGTAAAGAGTAAAGATTAGAATGGACATTTAAATTAAGCTATAACTATTTGGCGTCCAATCTGTCCATAATAATAAGATGAGAATCTGCAGCTTCAGGAACTGTAGCATATACAGTTGCTGAGATTATGAGCCCTCGTGCTTCAGGTTATGAAATGATGGAGGTCAGGAAGCGATTTTCTTGCATATATTGCTGACAAGCTAGAGACATTGCAGGAATTTTTGCATATTTTTTGAAACATCAGTTATAAGTCACTGTCAAGAAGAAGATCCCAGACAAGGTGGATATTACTTCTTATATAAATGAATTTCAAAAGAAGAGCCTGCTTCTCCAGCTCTCACTGTGACAAAAGTCCTACCACAGGACAAAAACCTACGAACTACAAAAAACCAGACCACTGAACTAACTGGATGCTTATAGAGCAGTAGCAGCAGCTGACCTGTTTTCCATTGAGCAGAGCTCAGAAATGGGAGGTACACGAACAACTTCAGCTTTATAAATTCAAGGCTACATATGCTCCCATCTCCTCCAGCGATTTACAAACTGTAAAAGCAACTGAACACGGTGTAAATGAGGAGCAGGCTCCCACAGCCCAGCATGCCCAGCGGCAAACGCAGCCTCATGGAGGCCCAGCACAGCCTCTCCGGTGGCTCCAGTAAGCTCCAGCCTCAGGAAATGGCATCCCCACATCCCCACGTCCCCATCCCCATCCAGCTCCATGGCAGTTGATGGCACTCACCCCTCCGAACAACAGCTTTCCTTGCCATGGTACGAGGTTGTCCACATGCGGCTGGGACCCTTCAGTGGTTCTGCCACAAGCATCTGCTGGGCTTCCGTGGTCCCTGCCGCAGGCAGCCCTCGGCTGAAGGCTGAAGATGACCTATGGCCAGCTGGGAAGGAAAACGCTGGGGTTTATACCTGTGAGTGTGGCTGTTTCTTTTTGAACAAAATAAACTGTATCACTAGAGTGGAAAAAAGATTATACTCTTACTTTAAACCAGTATCGCCTACTCCTTTTGGCATTTGGGGATAATTTACACCAGCGCTTCCACCGATGTGCCGGGACAGCGTGCGCCTGTGTGCACGCAGCCAAAAGTCCTGCCAGCATTTAGCCAGCGGAGAAACCCCGATCCCACTGACTGACTGAGAGCAGTCGGGACGACAGGGAGGAGGGACAGGCACCCCGGCGTCGCACCCTTCGCAGTCTTCACAGAAACATGAAATTATACCACCAAGATGGGGGGGGGGAATATGTTTTTGCAAGAAAAGGAATAATGGCTTATAAAAATAAATCTCTCTTCAAAGTGAAGTGAGTCATTCACAGCAGCCTCTTCCACATGACAAACAGCTCATATAGCAAAACAAAGAGTAGATCATCCAGGCTCATTACCAAGACTGAATGTACTCTCCAAACACTAAAAAGCACTTATGATTTATGCCTGTAAAAATCAATTGCATTTTATTGATTAGCAAGATTAAAAGAAAAGAAAAAAAAGTGGTTAAACTTGGGGAACGGTTATATCTTCAGGTCTGAAGTTAAACTTATCTAGAATACTACAGCTTCCAGGCTGCCAGGCAAATTGATCAGGAGAAGTGTGGGCAAGTGTTTTATATGCAGAGCCGAACATTTCATATGGCAATAACAAAGGAGTTAACTTTATTTTTGCACCCACGAAGTTTATGTCAAATAAATCACAAAGTCAAAGCCAAGGTCATTTACGATAACAAGATGGCAGAAATTCACCCAGCTGCGTAGAGAGAAAAAAAAGAGATTTTGGCAGTTTTGGTTCGCATTTATAGTATTTAAGCACTTAGAAGCCTGATTCATAATTGGTGCCAGATGCTCTCAATACACATAGGAAAAGACAGTCTTTGTTCCAATAAATTCATATTCTAAAAAAAGCTAGACAGTCAAAGGCTGCAGAAGTGAGACGGAGGGTTTCCCTGTTTGATAAAGGTGACTCGCTGGAAATTGCAAGAAGACTGCATGGCGGCGGTGGGACGGAGCCCCCGGCAGAGAGGCTCCCGAGCGCACGGGAACCGGGGACCGTCCCCTTGGGCTGACGAACATGCGTGGCTCCGTTAGGAAGAGCGAGCCAGGTGCCACCGCGTCTGCCAGAGCAGCTTTCTGTTGTGCCGAGCATTCATTTTGCTCCAAGCTGCTGCTTGCTTGTTAGTTGTTAACGTGGAAAGTTTAGTACCATACAAAAGACGTCTCAATGATCAGCCCCTGCTATCTAAATTAAATCTCGCTGCTATAAAATTCCAGGTTTCTCACACAATTTCTGCTCCTGAAAATGGCTTCTAATGTGGAGCAGAGTCCCACGAACAGTATGAACTACAAGGTCACAGCATTCAGCGAGTGAAAAAAATCAGCAAAACAGGAGATTAAGTATTAATGTCAGGGCAAAGTTCCATTTATTTGAGATTACTCTACGCTGTATGTATGTAATACCATGTTTCAGTAATTAAAGGCAGAATGATTTATACAGCTGCAAGATGTAGAGGAGATGTTGTTACTGGGCTGGGTACAGTTGGCTGCAGCAGACCGAACTAAATTAGAACCGTTTGTCCCAGGGAGATGCTTTTTTGGCTCCTCCCAGTGTCCCAGCCAAATTCCAGCGCAGGTAATCTCCCGGCCCATCTAACTTCCAGCTGTCACATCCACGGGGCTGGGGACTGCTCACTCTCTGTCCTGGCCAGAGTGTGGCACTGCTGGGTGCTGCCAAAGGGTGCTGCGTCCCATTTGCAGGGGCAGCGACAGTTGTAGGCGGCTGCGACCCCAGCGGCAGGGAGGCTGTTCAGTGGGTTAGGGAACGGTAAACTTCCTACTAAATACACACTGGCCTCTGCAAGGCAAGTGGAGGAAATCACAACTGCCTGCCACTGGCCACCTCTGTAATATTTTCCCCTTTTTATCATTACACTTTTGTCTTTGGGGGCTCCTCTGTACCTACCAAACACCTGGACCTTGGGGATGAAGGTGGGCTCAGGCCAGCAACCACCACGTCTTTCAGACTTGCGATACACCACGAGCAGTTGGGATGAAGAGTCGGGGCATCTGAGGCATGGGTGGAGAAAGAGGAGTTATGCCTGGGCGTCAAATGGAAGGGGCCGATGGAACATCACAACACGAATCTCTGCTTGATTCAGTCCCTACCGATCTTCGCATCCGTGACTGTGCGTAACCTTTTCTTTCACTTTTTTTTATGGCGCTGCTCGTCGTGTCACAATGAAGAAAACTATTTGTGAAAGGCAGTGTGGCAGTAACAGCATTTCTGGGCTGGGTGAGGGATCCTTGTAAGAACAGCTGCCAAATCCCACCCCAGCAGAGGCTGCAGGATCCGTGCGTGTATGAACAGCTGCTGCTTCACACCCTGTTGCGTTTCACTGATGGGTGAAGCAACCCCCTGGTGTACACTGTGCGAGGTACAGAGGGTACTTCATGACAAGGCATTTTATAGAAATTACCAAAGATTGCATGTATACAAGGACTGCTAAAATTGAAATAAATTGCAAATAGTATTTCCATGTTTGTGCGTTTTGCAAGTTCAGAAACAGTCGATTCTATTTGCATAACATATTGGACATTTTTCACATTACATTTTGCATATAAAGTGCTTCTCATGCAGAATTTGATAATATTGCGGACATATTAGCCATTCACGTAGGTATAGTTAGTGCTGATACTTACATAAGGCTCACTGAAAAACTAATAGACAAACTGCCTGATGAAGTGAGCACAGGCTACTCAGCAGTGGGTAAATTATCCAACAGAAAAATGAATCATTCATTTAGAACCAAAATAATAATACATCTCTTATTTAATCAAATGTGCCATCTACTGAACCAGGTACATCAACTAATGAACCCAGTGGATCCCCTGATGAGAGAGACAACTCACCTGCTGGAAATGTTTGCTGTACGAGCCCAACGTATTTAGCTCTCCGTCTTGATATAGGAATCACTACCTCTTTTATTAGCAAGACTTGAAATGCTGACTGCATATTTATATGGCTAGGAGGAATACACAAAGGTATGATAATGGAATTAAGGAAGACTGCCAGGACATAAAGCAACCTCAAAGTATTAAACCGTATTTCCCACGAATGCATGGTATTCCAAGGCTGTGAGGTAATTTGCATTTTCTTTTAAAGAACTTTTGATGGTGATTACAAAGTTAAGACACTGGCTGCTGAGGACATCAGCCTGATTCGGCTTTTCCCATTAGCTGTTGACCTCAGAAACACTAAATTTTGGTACGTGAGCCTTAAATGAATTTACACACTGCCTTACGAAGACACAAGCCTGCACTGAATTCCCTGCAGTTTGACACTTTCTTATAAACATCATTGTTTTAAATAGTACTTCTTTTCAATGTTTCTTGTCACTTGATAACACTACTGTACCTTCTGACCATCTCTTTTAACTTAAACTGAAGCAACCTGATACCAAATGTCCCATGTACAGATTTCAGTTCAAAAAACTAGCTTCTAAATGTGTCTGGCTTGGGACTAGGAGTTATACACACGGGTAGATGATGTACGGAGATATTTTTCCATCTCCCTTTCATTTACTTAGCTGCTCCACATCTCAGCATTCAAGTTGATTAACATCACCTGCTGAAGTTAATTAAAGTATATAGGATGTAATAAGACTAATATGCTTGAGTTCTATCAATCACAGAATCTGGTGAGTCAATATTTGAAATGAATATATCACAGAGGGGAAAATCCTCAACATGGATCTGAAATTAAAGGAGGAGAGAAGGATTGCATAGTAAAGGGTACTTTGATAAGCACATTTCCGTGATAACATGAGTGCATTGCCGCATATGTCCTGTTCCAACACGCTGACAAACGTGGCCCGTGCTTGGACTCAGTTGAAAGCCTCGTGGTGTATTTTTAGGATATCAAGGACAAGTCACAAAGCTGCAGGTAAGCCTGTAGCTCTAAGAGCCAAGGAAATCTGGGGGATTTAAGCCTTTGAAATTTCTTGCCAGGTGATATTTCCCAAGAAATATCCACTTACTTCACCTCTCTCAGCAGCTGGCATCTCCCCACACACCAAAGCTCACACCGAAAGCTGTCTGGTGGTTCCCAACGCAGAGAAAAGCTCAGCAAATGGTGGCCTGGGCTTCCCATGGTGCCACTCGTTTATCCTGAATTAAACCCAGTGTTTCTCCTGCTCTGCTCAGGTTCATTGCAAACTGATTGACCATGAAAACCTCTAAGAAAGAAGGGCAGCGAGACTAGAGAAAAGACCAGTCCTGGCACCTGGCACCGGTTTGATTTGTACTCCACACACATCTCCCGTGTGTAGCATCTTTTCAAATAGTGTGAGAAGGTGGCAGCTGAGCTGCAACCGTGCTCTGGGCCAGGTAGGCTGCATTAAAGCATCCCCAGTTTGGGCTAGGTGTCCCCCAGTTACAGGCCCCGTTTAACCCGGCGGTGACAGCACAGCCAGCCTGCACCGCCCTGGTTCTCGCCCACGGGCGCCAGCGCGCTGGTGGGGGGGACACCTGCAAAACCTAAAATAATTGGGAAGGAAACCAACTCAGAAAAAAGGAGCCAGCATCCCCCCAGCTTTGCGCAGGGACAAACCCCCGCCGCACGCGCGGTAGCTCTGCAAGGTGCTCTTGCCACTGACTGCAGAGCTGTCAGAGCGTGATTTAAACCAGCCGTCCAGCCCACCGCTTCCAGTCCCCCAGCCCTGTCAAACTGCTGCTTTCCAGGCATCACAGAAGAGAAAGTAAAAAGGGCAAAGTCACAGGGAGCTTCCACCACGTTAATGCCAGTCCTCCGAAAGGAAAATACTAACTCCACGCAGTAAGTGGCCTGCTGTTTGTCGTGGTGCACGACTCCAGGACCCCCAGACGAGCTGCAAGGAGAGGCTGGGGCAAGGAAAGGGAGCCCCGGAGAAAGCTGTGGCCATCTCGGCTTCTGGCTCCACTGCAGGTTTCTTTGCCAGCGGGGCAGATGCGTTTTGCTATTTAAGGACACGGTGACCCCGCTGCTGGCACAAGCAGCATTAACAACTGACAGGAGGGGAAGGAGGGAGGGAGGGAAGGAGCTTAGGAGAGGACTCTGCAAGTGCAGTGCCAACGTGTGACCGGCTGGAGCATACCTGCACCCGCTGTCTTGTGTACGTGCTGTCTCAGTTACAGATCTCTTTCTGCATAAAATATTTAAATACAATTTTATCAGCCATTCAAATCATTAGCTACAAAGATCCAGACTTAATGTACAGCGAGGACACTGTGCATTAATATTTATTACGCTTGATTTGTTTAAGGAAATACATTGAGCTTTTTGGCGTAGGCAATTTCTACGGAATCAAACTGTGAAAGGCATTAATCACTGTCAATGATGTGTGTAGGGTACACACAGTCTATGGAAATGAAAGGATAAATAAATACATGTTGTACGACACTTTAAAGACTGGAGAGCACTGCTGGTTAGGAATTGGCAAGTGTCAGGTGGTTGCGGTTGGAAACCTGCTCTGCCAGACAGCACGACAGGCAATGCCCGTCGGCTTCGTCTTTTGGTTCTGCTGATAGATGTGGCCATCCAAGGCTGCCTCTCACCCCAGAGAGACGGCAGGACACGCAGGGACGATTCATCAGTGCCACTGGCATGGAGGCAGTTGTCACCCACCGGCAGACGCCGATGGAGCCCGGGTCTTCCCAGCAAAGGGGGCCGAATCCAGGCGGATTCCCCGAGGCCAGTGGGAGAGCAGCTGTATTCACCCCGCAGAGCGCAGGGCACACGCACGGAGGAGGATAAATGAAGTTATAAAGTCCATTTGCAAACAGAGACGAATCGAACATCATACGATTAGGTTTGCTTCTGCTTCGGTACGCAGAACAGAGGGCGATTTGAGTGGCTTTGTGCTGTAATAACTATCATCTGCTCAGGTGTCTGCCTGGCCTGCAAAGCAGAAAATGTCACCATAATCCAAATGACCCATCTGCACCATGTAAATACCTTAAGGTATTTCCAGTGACTTGCCAGGAAGAAATGAAAGGGGGGCTTGTTTGCTCTGGTATAAGGCTTGGGGCTTAAACCGGTGCAGAGGCAATTAGCTCCTCTGTACCTATGAATGAATTTGTGTCCATTATTTTTCTTTCACAGGAAATTATCAAAAGATGCAAGGACAGCCTGTCACACCTGGGACAGTCACTGCTGCAAAAAAGACAGAGTCTGCCACTGTGCTACTGGCGGGTGTGAACCAGACTCTCAGCATCAGGTACCCCAGAGGGGCCCAAGCTGGTGTCTTTGCAAAGAAGTTTTTCTTAAGTGGACTGTCTGCAACACAGTAATTTTAGTACATTTGCAATTGCAAATAAAGCTTTGTCCATACGAATGCAGAATGACCACTGAAATATTATGTTTGTCATTTCCATAGCAATTTTGTAAGGGGTTAAGGGGGAATTAATGACACTTTCATTCTTCCCTCAACATTTATCTTTTCATTGTGGTTTAAATGAGAGAGTGCTATTAAGAAATAGAAAGGTTTCAAGATGTGTATGTTCACAGGGGAGCTTCTTTAAAAAGAAAAATGTTAATAAAGCAATTTTAAAATTTAATCTGAGAGTTTATTTTCTCCTTTGCTGCCTTTTCTCCCCTGGGGATAGATTTCTTTCTTGCCCTGCAAAGGATTTAGTATGAAACCTTTTATTTTTCTGGCGCCAGCAAGAGACAGTCAGAAGTGAGAAGAGTTTAGCAATTCAGAGGTCAAAGAAATGATGGCTGCTGACCTCTTTTGTTCTGAGCCAGTGGCTTAGGAGAGAATATAAACAGATGAGGGACCTCCATACTCTGAACCCAGCACTGCTGTAAGGTTCAGATTAATTTGGATAAAAATAATTTTCACTCTCTCTTCAGCTTCTAACACTTCCCAAGCTCACGGAATGAAAGGGAAATGAAAACCCCAAGTAAGGTGAGAAAGGCACTTTCCGCACATGTTGGGGCTGACCCCAGAATGATGTTCTGGAAATCTTATCAAAACCCCAGTGAAGGTGAGATTTCTAGCTTGATGGTCAGGCTCAGATGAGGTCCTGATAAAGAACTGAGTGTTTGGTTCAGTATCTGGGCCTTTTGAGAGCCAGCCTGCAAACTCTGAGCCCACTGCAGTATCACCATCCGTGAAGTTTCTCCTGTTCTTAAGATTTAAAATGGTGATTTTTCCTCACATTTGCCCAGGTGAGGTCAGGCATGCAAGTCACAATAATAAACACGCAGCGAGATAATTCCAGTGACCAAGCTAACACAATCTGTCAGCGTAGGGGACAGAAAGCTCGCCCCTCAGAGCGGTCGTTTCATGTCGCTCCTTCGACGTGTGCCCCCGAGACAGCCTCTGCCTCCTCTGCACTGCAGTGATGCTGTGGCAGTTCTGGGCCGGCTTTTTGGTGGCTGCAGCTCCCTGTGACACTGATTTCTGTGCCTTAAGAAAACGTGAACTGCTGTCAGACTGACGCATGGTCCTGCCGGTGAGCAACCTTATTTTATGGCTTTAGGGCACTTGCTTCTGCTACCCTACACCCTGTCTGTAAATCATATTCTCAGAAAAATTGCTACTGGTTTTATGCCATAACTCATAAATTACTAGATCCTGTATTTTAGATATATTCCTCCATTTCTCTTCAAACTTTTATAGTGATGGATTAATTAATTAAATTAAATAAAGCTCGCACTGGCTTTTGTGATAGTTGTGAGTACTCTGCAACTTTGGAAGTGAGACTTGTTGTGAAAGTAAATGAAAAACTACTGGAACACTTCATGTTTTTTTTTCTACTGACATGTTTATGCAGTTTTTGGATAATATTGACATAAAGAAAGGAACTGGACAACACCATGGGAGCCGCTGCTTCGGCAGCGCTTAGCCCAGCTGCTCCTCGCCTGTAGCCAAGCATGGAACCGGGTGCAACATCTGGAAGCCTGCGGCGAAATGGGAGAGAGTTATGAAACATGAAACAGGCTTGATCTGGAATCAACGCTATTGGTAGGGGGTGTCAGAGTTTTTAAGAAAACAGAGCGGACTTGGCCTTTGTAGGAAAAAACACAAGCCAGCAGATAGACACAAGGTTATGCAAAATTAAACTAAATTGTTGTATATTGACCTTGACTTTAAGGTGACCAGATCCAATTATCAATCGGTAATGTGGCTGAAGGCGGTCTGGAGTGACCTTCTCAAGGACCACGTGAACTTTGAGATATACATATTTTGCACAGAGGCAGAGAAAAAGGCAGGAATGCCAGGATATGGAGTGCAGTCATTTAGCAAAACAGCATGGTAAACTGCTGCCTAAAACCGTGTTATAGAGCAACGCTGTTTGGGAGACCTTGGAAATATGTTTCTGAATAGCAGGTAAACTGTGAGTATGTTTCAAGAGTTTAAAATGGCTTTCATTAACTCCTTAAATGGGGAAGAGTGTCTGGAGTTTCAATAATGTGCCCAGAGGAGCAGTAAGAAGCAAGATTTAAGAAAACTTGAATCAAACCTGACTTTCATTTCAACTTGCATATGATCAGGGAGGAAGGAATGCTTTGTGGTTAAGGTATGAGAAGGGCGGTAAAAAAATCTAAAGTGCCCTGGAAATCCCATTTTAAAAGTGATGCTGTCTTAGGGAGGATAAAATCTATTTGGCTCCCACTGTGATTGGGACTTTGTAAGGACCTGATGCTCTTTTGAAACGTGGGATGAAGGATAAGGTTTGGGCTGCTGCACACTCAACCCACAATGACTGGGGCTGGATTAGCCTGGGTGCAAAGTGATGCCAGTGGAGGCTAATGGGAGCTTTGCTTGGGTGGGTCTGCAGCGTGCCTCGCAGTACTTCCCGACGCAGGTCAGTGCACGAGGAGCAGTGCAGAACAGGGATGCCTGAAAGGAATTTACTTAAAATCTTTAAATCAAGCCAGGACAGGATTGCCTCCTCTTAAATATCTGCTTTAGTTCAAGCCATGCGATGTACACTTGATTCAAAAACAACCAGCTGAAACCCTATAGCCCGTGCTAGACAGGGGAAGGCTAATTGATCGTAATGATCCCTTAAGAGGTGGAAATCTAAGAGTGGGTAACTATCAATCTGTTTCCTAATGGAAAGGTGTGCATGCCATTAAAACACCCTTTGTGCTAGCCACTTTTCTCTCTGTCTGAGTGGTTATGCTGTACTAATGACTGCAGTAAATAAAAACCCTGGGTGATAATTTCCAGAACTGTGTAAAGGTGTTTAGGGAAAATGAGCGCTCTGCTACCCACACCAGACTTTTTATTTTTTGTCTTGTTGAGCACTGGAGGTTTTTACAGAACTAGCTTCACTTTCTAAAATTTAAAGAAAAAGCCATATCCCTCCAGCTGTTGAGTTAAACAGAGTGTTACTCAAATTATGTAAGGGAAAAAAATGTCATAACATAATGAGAATCAAATGCTGGCTTCAGGCACCTTCATATTCGAGGACTTTAAAAAACAACAATAGCAACAAAACAGTTCAATCTTTTATCTGCCAGTAGAAAATGGTCATTTAAACAAACATTGGCTAAGCTGGGGAACACTGATGTTGCGGTAGCAATTTGTTTCTGACAGACAAGATTGTTGAAGTCTTATTCTTTTTAATAGATGGCATTTTTAGAGAAAGACCTGCTATATTAAAGCCCATAACTGCTCCTTTCCCTTTGCTGCTTCCCTCCGGCCGCTCGCTCGTGGCTGCGCTGGGGGCCAGGCTCTCACCGGGCTCTGGAGCCGGGACCCCCAGCGCCGGGGAAGGGCAGGGGAACGGGGCGCCTCGTCAGCTGCTGGAGATCGAGACAGCCAGTCAAAGCATTCGATTATCTCATTTGGCTGGTGTTTATATGTAGGGAATCAATCTTCCAAACCTGTTTTCATTTGCTTTCGCAAAGTGCAATGTAGAAAACTGGTGGATTGTCTGTTTTCTGTTACATACTTCCCAGCCCTCTCCCATGGGGATGCATGGCTGTGGGAGCCTCTCCTGACGGATGGTGCTGCAGAAGTCACCACTGAGCCAGCAACAAGGAAACAGCATGCTCAGGCTCAGCCTCTCGCCGTCAGCACGAGGGTGCCTGGGCCCCCACGTCAGCGTTTCTTAGCAGTGTTGGGAGTCCCCCGAGATGCGTCGGGGGAGCCCCAGGCACACACAGAGCACCGGTGCCTGAAACCCAACCCCAGAATATCCCATTTCCAACGGAGCATCCCTCAAAGCAGGTCCAAAGGCAGGACTCGGTGTGTAATCGCAGTGTGGAAGGAGGAGCACACACACGTGTGTGCACACCAGAGGCACGCACACATCGCGCGACGCCTGCTTTCAGGCCGAGTATATTTTCTCTCTCTGAAATCAAGAACAGCAAGCGAAGGTGGACACCAAATGCATGGGAAAGACAGCTGACAGTGGGACTGAAAGGAACTGAATTCTTGGAAACAAAGAACAGTCAAGATCTGTAAGCAGCCACACAATGAAGGAAAGAAATTATTAATATCATTAATTTGATTTGCAGCAGCTACTTGAAGTCTAACCATAGTCAGGGAAGCCACCGAGTCAGCTCTGCACAGCATAGAATCAAAAGGGAACCTCAACACAAACATCTTGCTCAAATATCACAGGGAAAGGCTTTCCACGGTACTTTGCGTGTTTAAGCTAATTGCTCGAAGGCTACTGAGGGTTGAGTCTTACTAACAAGCCCCAGTACAGAACCTCCAGCCACGACACATGCAGCTATCTCCAAAATCAAGTCCTGAATTTGAGGGAATATGCAATAGGGAAAGAACAAAAGGATCCTTTGATGTGTTCAACCACATGATGTTTAGCAAAAAATGCAAATGTTCTCTCATGCTAGAGAACACTTATCAATATTAAGGTATACGCAGAGGAGAAGAAAGAAGGAAAAACAAAATACAACACTTAACAAGAGAGTAATTTAGCCTGTTGGCAACTGCTTTAAGTCTGGTTCATGCAAAATCACTTGCACAATTGTTTTGCAGGGTTTCTGGGCTTTTATGCATAAATCATAGTATTGATTCAATGTGAGTATCAGACTTACTCAGGTGTACAACTGCATGTGGGCACAGTTAAAGCAAGAAAGGATTTAAGTGTGGAAATTGGATAGGAAAAAACCATCCCCCCTGTTGCTCCTACAAGCTCAGCTACAATTGTCAAACAGCTGGAACGCGTGCAGATTGTTAATTAAAACATGGTGGTGACCACCTTCTGCAGCCGTCTCAGGAGAATATCCAGGCAGGAAATAACTGCCAAGCTGAATTTTTTTTTATCCACCCATTTTTTCCCCTTTGAGATTGCACTTTCTTTTCTGATAGAGAAAAGAAAAAAATAGAGGGCACTGGAAGCCCAAGGATGGCCAAGTGAAAGAGAAATAAAATCAATTACATGTTACAAACTACAACAAATATTGCAGTCAGGGTGAGGAAGGGGAGGGAGGGAAGCGTCAGGAATAACCTGCGAGGGCTTGTTTCATGGTATTCATATTTGCCAGCCACATTTCTGTAACTTAAAATAGCGGGAAGGGCTCTTGCAGCATTACGATATGCACGAGAGGTAGTCACAGAGGAGGGTCAGCAACGATGCTGTGCCAGTCAGGAAAACTGAAAAAAAGGCAAAGCCCTGGATATGAAAATAGACACAAAGAATTCGTATCGCTTGCACAGACATGCAGTAATTTAATCGCTTTCTACCCTGATTCATCCCTCAGTATTTTCTCCATAAGTACATTATATTTGGCATTCAAAGACATCCAGCTGGTCAGAGCCCACAGCCTGGCAAACTCTCTTCCTTGCCCCTTTCTCCAATAACATGGAGATGTAAAACAAAGGCCTAAAGAAGTTCAGGCTAAACAACCTATAGGCAGTTAAAACTTGAAGTTTCACAGAGTCTTTGCTTGTACCATGGAGAAATGTGGATAACACAGCACTAATCGCCCTCTCTAAGGAAGACTCTTATTTCTAATTTGCATTCCACTCATCTTGCCGTTATTACTATTATTATTTACTCATGATAACAATAATACTGAAGATGATAACGTGGTCGCACCAAGGAGCCACATTTGTGACCATGACACACCTCTCCCCAGCACGGTAACAGGTCTGCATCCTGTCTGAGCAACTATCACACTATCATTAAAAATCCCCCACAACTTTCCTGTTTGGCAGACGCAGGAGGTTATTCCTGTGCCCAGTTATTCTTATTCTAGTCTATTTTGTTCCATCCCCCTCCCCTTCACCAGCCACAAAACTTGAGGAATTTTCTACAAGTCAACTAAAGCTGCAGCAGCAAATGTGTTCAAATTGTTGTGTTAAACCCCAGCCCGCCCAGCCCGGATTCCTTCTCTCCAAACCCAACTTCTGCTGCTCGCAGCTGTAGATCACTATCAGCTGCTCAGAGGCTGCTGGAGAGCAGCCTGATGGGAAAAGGTCAGGTTTTATGCAAGAAGGTTTAAACCCATAATCAAGCTTTTGTTCTAAGTATGTCGCTTGCACTAAAATCTTAATAAATATTAATTAAATGTTCAGGCTATCCTAATTTAATTTGATCAATTTGCTTCTTTCCAATCTAAATAAAAAAGTGGGGTAAAGAAATTATTTGTATTATTATTATAATAAAAAATAGCTATCTGTGCCAGTGTCTTAAATCAAATTAATGCTTTTCTTCTTGTTCCAAGGTTACAACAAAATTAAGTTTTGTTCAAATACCTAGCCACATTTACAGTACTTTTCCAGTGGCTGAGAATTCAAGCTGTAGCAGTGCTGCTAAGCAGGCTTGATGGGGCAGGATGGGATGGGAGGTTGAAACAGCATGTGATGCAGTGCTGACAGGAAACTTCCATCCTCCTTGTAATAAAACTATGCATTTATTTAGGACTTTTGATAGAAGGCTCGCTGAGTGATCCAGAAACATTTATTCACTACCATCACCCCTGGCGTAGGTGAGTATTATTGTCCTTATTTGACAAATGGTCCAGTTCAGGCACAGAGCGCTTGACCAAGATGATGCACAAAGTCGTTAGCAGAGCTGGGTGCACAGCGCGTGGTGCAGCCCCGACCCTCACTCTTGGCCGTTGGCCCCTCAGTCCCTTGGCCACAGTGCCTGATCCAGAATGGCCCCAGCTGTGTCTGAGGCCAGGAGAGCCATCCGGAGGAGATAGCCTCGTGGTAAGGGTCGCCGTGAGACTCCCCTTGGAGCCGTAGTGTCTGATGAAAGCTTCAACACATTTGAACTTAAAACTCAACTCATGGCTCTTTCCTGAATCTGAGTATTTAGATCTCCAATCAGCAAAACACAAACCATGTGTCTTGCAGTAGGCACATACTAACCACCTTCATGCCATTCAAACCATGCATATGCTTTAAGGAAGGTATGCGTTTAGCCTTGCTGTTTCAAGGACTACGCAGAGAAATGTACGTTCCTGTATGCTGATTCTAAATTAAAAGGATGGGAAATACCTACAGGTCACCAGTTCTTCCCTAGCAAATGCAGTGTTGTTCACTCTGTTCAGTATCTGCTGCTTTGGTCAGTCCCATATTAAATTACCGCAGATTGTCAGAATTTCACTGTTTCCCCTGGGAGGCTCTTTCAACAAGCTATTGGGCTTTAGTGTGAGAATTTTCCCCTTTAATATTCACCCTTTTTTCCCATTCCTATCGTATTATCCGATTACACATGGTTATATATCCTGGCAAAGTGCTCCCTCCCTCCTGATCTTTGCACCGGTTGGGTGCCTGAAGATGGATGGTGCAGAGCAGGACATCTTCACCCGCTGGCATCTCAGGATCAGCCTTAATCTGAACTAATCAAATGATGACATCCCCTCTGAAAAGAGAAGTAATTACACAGTATAGATTGTGCATATCTCTTAGGAGATGAGGACTTGGATTTGATTATTTAAATTCTCCTTAATGCTTTATGATGAAGTTAAGGATGAATATTGCTTTGAAAGCAATTCAGCCAGAACTTCCCCTTAGAAAGAAAGGCCTGAAACATGACACAAATGACCAAAGTCAGGAAGAAGAAATCATCAGGCTAAGGTTTCTGTTCAGTTGTCTAAGATACAATCAGAGAAACTGATTTAAGGTAGCTGGAAGTGAAGTAATATCCCACCGAGGTAAAAACAGGTTGAACTGGCCAAAATCTATCCTCTCAGGTGGCAGAAAAATAAATTAAAAAAGAAAAATCCCACATTTTCTGAAACTATTTAGTTTTGTTTTCATTCTTGACCTTAGCCAACAGAAGTAGAAATGAAAAATTTTAGTAAGTGACATCTTAGGTGGCCATCTCGGCTGGCACCCCAGGGAGAACAAAATAACCCAGAGCTGGGTCTGACAGTTGCTGATCAGACAGCCCGCTGACTCTGGTCAAGCACATACACACTTCTAGGATCTTCTGGGGAAACTGAAGTTTTCGCTGAGCATCTTCTGGCCTCCAGGTGGACCGAACGTCTCTTTTGGAGACCCTTTACACGGGCCTTTCCTTTGAAGCAGATGACTGCCAGCAGCTGAGCACAGCCTAAGACACTGCCTGCTGCCCCGAGTAGCATCACGATTCCCGTGCTCCTGCTACAGAGGGATTTTTCATGCATTTATTTGATCCTAGTTCCAGTCTCCCGCAGAACAGGCTTGCGGTGCCAAGGTCCTGCTGCTGCGCAGCCCCTGGCATGGAAAGGCTCGTTCAAACTGGAGGTCACTGCTAATAATGCTCGGAGGAGCACTGCCCTCCCCTCCTTCCCGTTACATCTTTGGCAGGCAGCTGGAAAGAAAGAGGTATATTTGGATCCTGTTTAAATATTGATCACGGCATATTTTTGTTAAAACCAATGTCTATCGATTCACCTGCCAGTCTGCAGCCTCAATACTTTGCTGAATGTTTTCCTGGAGATTGGAGAAGGCTCCTTGAGTTATGATGTTAATAAGAGCAGCACAGGAGGAGTCCCTGATGTTCAAACCACAACTTCAGAGAGAACATTTTTCATTGGCAGGGGCCTCTGGACACTGCGCTGCTTAATGTTTCTCTATCAGCTGTGCTGATGAGCCTTTAATATAAAGGCTTTGGAAACGAGTTAACTGCAGCTCCTGCAGCTCTCTCCAGAGCTTGTTTCTGTTGCGATTTCAGGCTCAGGGCAGACAGCCATTTTAGAGCCGGAAGAGCCAGCATCGATGCTGGCGTCGGGGGTCTCCCAGTCCCTGCGTCTTGCACGCAGTCCCCGCTCCAGCACTGTACTTCGGCATGTAATTAACTCAAAGTGCGTGAATTTTCTCTTTGGCATCATTAGGGAGATATTAGCTGCCCTGAAGCTGAGCAAGTGCTGAAGGGTTGGGGTTGTGCATGGGCATGCTGCAGCGGAGTTGAGATGCCCCAAGCCCAGTGGAGAGCCCATTCTGCGGGTGGGTGGGAGAACAGCCTTGGTGCCAGTGGGCACGCTGTCTAGATCACTACGGAAATCTCGAGAGGGAGGGCAGAAGATAAAAGCAAACCCCACAGGGTTTGTATATACATATCTACACATGCTTTTGCATTAACCGCTGGCAATAAATAAAGAAAAAATCAGTTATCCTGAAATGCTACCTGGCCTAACCTGAAAACACAACAAGGCTTTTCTGATATCCAGACTACATCAGGCAGCATCCTGATGGGATTGACCACCTCCCTTTCAGATGGAGTGCGCTATCTTGCTATCAAGACTGTTGAATACACAGTGTTTCAGAGAAAAACAAGCCGCCCCCCATACATCCCTCTATTGTATTTGACAACTTGCACCGCACTCGGCATGGGGGAGAATAAATCCTCCCTGTCCCATGCAGCGTTTGGGCTACCGTGAAGCATGAGACTTGTTTAATCTGATTATTTAAGGCACAAATCTCTCCTGCACATCTGTGGCTGCAGAGATTCTCAAGGGAAAAGCCAAATTAAATTATGCCCTCAACAGTACTACACGTGGGAGTGCAACCTGCAGTTACAGCACAAGAGTGCAAGTCTGAGGCTTCAGTCGTATCTGACATTGATTCACTGTTCTTAGAGCAAAGCACTTAAATTTCCCATTTCTCATTTCCCAATCTGCAAAACAGGAATAAAATCACCTACTTCTCTGGGAAATCCTGGGGATGTACCCTGTAAAGGGCCACATGCCCTTGGGTGAGTGATACTGTTACAGATGAAAGTATTTTTTGGGGTATTTTAAGAGTTCACTCTCAGAAATGTCAGTGATTTGTGAGTTTCTGTATGTGTGATGCAGCATTTCCTTGTCCCATTTGCAGGAGAGACCAAATTGCAAGGACAATCACATCCACTTCTGTTACCAATTCTAGGGCAGGATGTTAGTTTTTGAAGAGAGAAGTAGAGCCAAGGCTTCTCCTTTTTCATCAAATCCTATTTGTTTTGGTTTTCTTCCTACAATAACTTAGGGCTACTTAACAGAAGTGAAATATGTGATAATTTTTTAGCAATTGTTGCCAGTCTGCAAAGAATATCTTTTTATGCAGAATTTTGTGTTTCACCAGCTACTGCTTTTTGAGTACAGGAAAAGTTTTTCCTTCATTTTGTTTTATTTCTAAGAGTTCACTAAAGTCGACGAATCCAAATAATTGACAACACATAGTCATTCTCTTGAAAAAAAAAAAAAAAGAAAAAAAGAATGCCATCATCGACCATAATCACATCCATCTTTCATCCTTTTTTCATTTGTCTCAAATAAGTAAGTTTGCCAGCAAGAACTTCTTTGGGAAACAGGTTGTCTTAAATGAATTTTGAAGACTACTCTCAAAAGCAGATTTAAAATTAATTGCAACACATCATTTTAAGGCATGTTTTCAGCAAGGCTTGCAGAGCTAGACCATGCAGTCTCTGTATCTAGGTAAAATACTGCATACTCTGTATATCAAGTACTTTCCAGCTCCTGCTCTCCGGCAGGCCATCCGTTAGCGTAGCAGCCGTCGCCCTGTTTCTGCACACCTGCATCGCCGTGCTCCGGCACGTCAGGAAAACACATTGCCAGGCAGGCCCTGCCAGACCCCCTCGCTGCTGCCTGTCTTGTAAAGACAAAGAATAGCTCAAAACTCGAATATCCCCTCATTCCTGCTTTGGAGTCTGACAAGGGCCTTATTTTCTAAAGGGAAATGTTATAAAGAGCTGCTGTGCTGGGTCAGACTGTTGTAACGTAGCCTCTCATCTAGGCTTCCTCTCCCAGGAAAGGCTGGACCAGGTGATAGTCCGAGGCCCCTTCCAACCTGGGCTGCTCTGTGGTTCTGTATCAGGTACCAGCTCGTCCTGCTTCGTCTCCGACAGTACCCAAAACCAGCCGTACATGGAAGAACAGAGCTCACTATTATCCTCCTATTACGCACGTCCAGCTTCTGATTTAGAGACTTGTTCACCCAGAAGTAGCAGCCAAACTGTTTTAGTAACCGCAATTGACTTACTCTTCATGAATTTGCCCTATTCCTTTCCGAACTCCTTTGTACTCAGCATTCTCTATAAGATGGCAGTGGCAGCCAGTTCTACCCTGCACGTGTAATTATGGATCGTGTGACAAATGACCTCTTCTTGCTTGTTTTATATCTGCTGTCTGAGAATTTCCCTGGGTGCTCTCTTGTTCTTGCAATGAAAGAAATATAAAAATGAGTACAGTTCCTGTGCTCTTCCAGAGACAGGCTGTTGCTATTATAAGGAGTGGTATTGACGACATATTTACTGCTCTGTCTTACAAAGCTTGCTAGGTTTCATGCTTTTATGAAATATATTCAGCCACACTTGTGATTATACTCCAACATGTTTCTAACATATCGCATATCGAAACATATCGAAACTATAGATGGGTGTCAGAACAGGCTGATTTTTAACATATCTCAAACAATTTTTTCCCTTCATTAAAGTAGAATAATTGTCACAGCATAATGTAACTTAATGTCAAAATGTAACACACACGCTGATCTCCCCTATCAGAGTAATTACATTTTAAATCTACGGTCTGTGTTGTTTTTCCAACATATGCAAGGCAGCTTCAGGAGTTATTTAAAATGTGTTTTTTTCCAGAACCGCACTGGGAAGCAGGTACTTTGCCAGAGAGAGCTGGGCACGAGGCGGCAGCCTGGTCCAGCTGAGCGCTGATGGGATCGCAGGACACAGCCTTTCCCTGCTCACCTCCAGCGGGACTTCAGGAGCTGCTGAGGTTCTGGCACCAGCAGTCTGAATGCCTGGGATTAAATGACACCGAAGGGAATATTTGTTAAAGGGTGATTTTAGCTTTCTGTAAATGATGCCTTGCAAGAAACCTCATTTGAGAGCTGAGAACAGGGAAGCAGCGTAAAAGCAGTCTAGGCAGCCCACTCAGAAATGAATTTTTCCATAATTAGGCCACAAAGTGGAAAGTCCTCTAAAACTACATTACTGAGCACCTGAAAGGAGAGGATAAAACGTTTCTCAAGGGTCCACGAAACCTGGAAAAGCAAATCACTGAGGCCAAAGAAAATGAGATTAAATTGAACTTCTAAGATGCAGTGTGTCTATTGACCTCCCTCATACCAAGTGCTTTCTTCATATTCCTGTTCTTAAAAAAGGGGGAAAAAATATCCAGGAGAATGCATGCTGTTCAGAAGATAGCTAGAGGCTGAGTTGGATTTGAATTTTGATCAAAGTTTTTCTCATTTGACATGCTTTTCTGTGTCTGCATTCCCAATCTGCCTTTTTTGCTTAAAATAATGCTTCCCACATGAGAGCGCTTAGCCGCCATACATAACAAGAAACCCTGAGCTCATGAAAGCATGGTTTCTGCTGTCTGGTGGTCCTTCTCCAGAATCCAGTTTACGGGAAAAGGAACATCAAGAGGCCTCCACCTCCTCCCCGTACACCAGCGCCATTCAGAGCGTGCAGCTTGGCACAGGCACCCTGCACCACAACGTCTGCCTTTCTGCACACTAACTTCTCCAGGAGTAAGAAAAAAACCAATTTACAGCCAATTGCACAATTGCCTCATTTGTTTCCCTCCCTTGAGTTGGAATACCACAGCCCCCAGTCCTCCTCCTCCTCTTCTTTTTGTGACACAAAGAGAAGATGTATGAACACCAGCAAATGAGTACCGTGGCAGAGAAGCCATCTGGGAAGGGCCCTCTCCAACTCCCGTCTACAGGGATTAGCATTCATGCCGTGTCAAATCTGCAAATTGTTTGTTTGCTTTGAGGAAACGTACAATATGGTCCAGATTGTTGATGCAATTGTTTTATAAAGCGCCTTCCTTGTGGCCTGTGCCTTCGTACCTCCTTCTCATTACACCAAAGACAGCAGCACAGTAACTTAACAGTTGCGTTAGCCAAGGCCAAGAGCAATATCAAACAAAGAAAAATATCCAGCGGTCGAGAGAATGAGATGGAGGACGCACCCAGCTGACTTGCTTTTTGCGGTTGATTTCTTGCCATGCTGTGACAGCCGCGTGCCCTGCCGTGGCACGGGGTGTGCCCCGCTGCCCTTCGGCACGTTTGACTCGGTCCAACAGGCTGCAGCGGAGGGAGGAGGCGCACGTGGTTCCCATCCCCGGGAGCTGCCCAGGGTGGGGCCGAGGATGCTGCTGCCCCCGCTCCCCATCTCTGCGGGGGCCACAGTTCTCACCTTCCAGCTCTGCTGCAGGGGATTGGGGTGAAGCTGACCCAGTGCAGACCATCGTGTGTTACGTCCCCTTCCCTGGATATCACCTGCAGCACGGCGATGGGCAAGAGGTGCCGGAGAGTCTCGGTACTGACTGGAGAGTGATTCCAAGGGGATCAGGATTAGTCTGGATTAGGACATCTGCAGCTGCTTGGTTCAATCTGATAGAAGACTTGTACACTCAGGCATGTCTAGTGCATGAGATATCGGCTTTCCCACTCAGGTTGTTCACGTCTCATTGCAGAGGAGAGCTGTGAGGCCCAAAGTCTTCTGCATAAAAACCACATTAATATTGCTCCCTCCAAATACTGCAAAGCCACCGCAATATTTTAAAATATGGATTATCTCCAGCTTCTGCTCCCCTTGATGGTTCCACCTCATTTGTTTTGCTACTCTAATTTCCTTAAATGTGTGTTTTCTTTACAGGCTACTAACTACAGAAAACTTGAAGCAATCAACTGAAGTTTATGCATTGACATATCACTTCATTAGCTGTGAATTCATTTCCAAGGGGGCGGTGAACTTTAATGAAGTTGGAAATTGAATCATGCTGTTGCGTTTAGGGATATGCAGGAATCTAAGAGAGGGCTGTCCATCGGAAAGGCTCCTTGACCAATTTAAAAATTAAAACACAGTTTGATCAAGCATCCTTATTTCTTTATGGTATCCTTCCTCTTTCCGAAATCTTTGCTCTCTGTGGGTCTATTCAGAAAGAAATTTTTCCAAATTTTCTGAATTTCAACCAGGTTTTGATTCCTTGCAATGACCATCTCAGTGCCATGTATGGCATTGGAGACTCGGAGAGAGAGAGAGAAGCAGCAGCAAAAGCAAGCTCTGCAGGCATTCCTCCCAGCTGCAGTCTCTCCCAACCCCTGTTTCGCCTCTCCCATGTTGCATTTTGTTGTGGCCATTTCTTGGCCACATTCTCCTTCTCAAAAGCAGCACCAGACCGACCCTGCTGTGCCACCTAATTGGACACCTCCACAGAGCCCTGGGTGTGTGTGCCTGGGCACGCGTGCACAGTTTTTTCTTTTGAGATGTGAGTGACATTGCAAATGCAACTTTCATCTTGGAAACTCGGAGTGTTGCCATAGAAATTACAGTGGGGAAGCCACCGAGTTGTTAGCTTGTGCCCTCCGGGACTAAAAGTGCTCAGCAGGGGCTGCTCCCCAGGACGGGCTCCAGCCGGGCTGAGCTCCTGCACCCAGACAAAGAAAAAACCGCCTTGGTCCACAGGATTAATTTACGAGCAAACGTGCATGTGTGTGTCCACATTCACTGACAGAAACTACAGTAGCTGTTGGAACAAGAAAGCCATGTGCCTGCTCAGGAAAAGCAAATCTAAATAGGTAAATGAGTGTTTATTATAATAATAACAATAATAATAATCATTATTATTGCAGCCTCTCCTTGGGACACCATGCAGCTGCATACTTATTAGTCATTGGCAGCTCAGCGGGCCAGGTAAGCAGTGTTACTCCAATTTCACAGATGAGCAGTGAAATGTGTGAGAGTAACCAGAAGTACTTTGGGGAAGCAAGGAGCGGAGGCCGGGACTGCGGCGCCCCGTGGCCCTGCTTGGTCCCTCGTGCTGGAGCTCTTCCCCAAAGGTCAGGCCAGATCTCAACAGTCCCAGTAGTTTTTTCCTACGGAATATGCTGGAAACTATGTAATCTCAAAATGCGCTGCTAAAAATGCAAAATAAATGCCCAAGGCCACTAGTCAGTGACTCTCGGGGATGGCCAGGGTGCTGGCCTTCCACTACACCCCTCGAACCAGGTAGCCAGTTAAGAGGCACCAGAAAAATCGTGTTTGTTGAAGGAATCTGGCTCACAAGCAGCACCTCCTCTCCTTTGACTGGTCTGACAGATTTTTCTTTTGAACAACTTTGTCTCTTCGTGGATTTGTTTATTCGGAAAGGTCAGGGTACTACATTGTACTCCGCATTATCTCTTCCCCGTGTCCCCCGTCCCCACTGTAATCATGCCTTCAGCACCTTTCCTGCAAGGCTTTGACACTCCCAAATCCAGCTGAGACTTCTCGGGACTTTAATTAATGAGATAACAAAAGGGAAAACACCCAAAGAGTGAACCCCCGAGTTGAAGACTTTATCTGCTCTTTGCAGCTGCATCTTTTTTTCTTTTTTTTCTTTTTTTTTTTGAGCTGCATTCCAGGTCCGTCAATACTGTTTCCCATTAAATTAAATAGCTTATTGACTGGCGTGAGACGTAGCCACAAGGCCGATAGGATCCGAGTGCAGTACTTTCTCAGTGCAAACAACCACAGGTCACTGCACAGTAAATCAGTTGGTAATGGAGTTTGAACTCTGAGAATCAGTTCTGTGTACCCTTTTTATTTGTTTTTAATTTGTATCAATGGTAATTCTGTCGGTTTCAATTTATGTGACGGTAGCAGGTTGTGGAGCAGCGGAAACACCATTTTTCTTCTCGTTAACCATTGAGTTCACGGCGCCGTGGCAGCCAAGTGCTTCTGAGCTCACAAGTGTTAAGGTTGCTTGGCACCAGCAGAATCCTACGCTGTTTTATTTTCCTCTGGCTTTCTTTTCCATCAGCAATACCATCAGAATCAGTTGCTCCCTGGAAGCATGCGCTGGCCCACGCCAGCTTTCCACCGAGACGCCACATTACAGAGCTGTCGGGGGCTGCAGCACCGGGGCCAGCTCTGGCTCTGTCTGCAGATGCTCCTTCCCTGGCATAGTCCCCCAGCTTCCAACTGTTTGGGGATTTCCACCTGGATTTGAGAACCAAGTATTCATTAATGACTCTATGAATTTACCTCATCCCTTTTTGAACCCATTTATACTGTTAGCATCTGTGATACCCAGTGGCACAGAGTACCACAACTTAATTATGAATTATATAAAAAAATTACTTCCTTCTGTTGCTTTAAACTTACTGCTGGATAATTTTGGCAGGTGTCACCTAGTATTTGCTGTGCACAAATTAATGAACAATCATTCCTGACAGGCTTTTTTAAAATCCTCATCCATCACCTCTGCACCAAGGTAAGGGTTTTTGGCCAGCACTCTTCTCCAAAGCAACCTGGCCGGTCCCTATGACATCCCTATTGCCACCCTTTGTATCTTTTCCAGTTCTGTGGCGCCCTTTTCCTGCTGGAAGACCCGAACGGCAGCCAGTACTGTTGCTCTGAGCATGCCAAGGATTTATAAAGCTCCGTAAGGTTTCTTTTGTTTGTTTTGTTTTCTGTTTCCTCCTCAATAATTCATACAGTTCTGCTCGCCTTTTGGCCTTTGCCGAGGCTTCAGCTTATGATTTCAGAGAACTATCCACAAACACTTCACAGACAATTTTTTGAGCAATAATGCTTAAATCAGTGTCCATGCTGCTCATTGCTTGTACACAATTAGGGCTCCGTTTCCCATGTGCATTATTCTGCACTTAAAATCACTGAATTTGACTTTCTATTTTTGTCTCAGACACTCAACATGCCAAGCTGCTCCAGGAACCGCTTCGGTCATGCCTCTCGGCTTAACCGGTGCTGCTCTGCTTCACCTGTATAAGCACCACAGCTCTTTGCCTGGATCCAACGTTACCAGCCCGAAGTCCTGGCGCAGGGGAGCTGCCACAGCATCAGAGTCCCCTCGCTCCCACGCAGCCTCCTCCCCGCTCACTGCAGGACGTTTTGCCTCGCCAGCAGCCAGGAGGGAGCAGGCGTCGATGGCGGTGCTCCTCCCCGACACCTGCCTTTTCCTGCTGCCTTTCTAGGTGCTTCAGTCCTTGCATTCATGTCCAATAACATTTTTTTCAGGTGCAGCGTTGTTTGTACCTATGGAATATCCACACCGGTTTGCTTCTTGCTTGGTGTTCAGACTGAAGGTTTTAAACAAAACCAAATATAATCCCTCCTCAGTCAGCAGTGATGTAAATTTGCCCCCTCATTGCTGATGTATCTAGCTCTCGAAAGCCTTTAGTGCTTAATGGATTCATTGAAGTGATAATATGAGGTGACTCGCATGTCAGGTTATTAAAACAGTGATAAGACATTGCACTAAGACAACATTAACCATTACTAACTGCGTTATAATGGTCAGGGAACGTCTTGTGATATTCCCATAGACACCAAATGAGTTCGCAGTGTCTGGGACGTTTGTTAAAGCCGCTGCCAGGACGAGAGGCACTGCTTTGCCTGGGCGTGTGTTCGCCTGGCTTTACAAAGGGGATGTGCAGAACACGTTTGTTTGCAAAGTCACATACAAACACGTTTCTCCTCTACAATATTTTGCGAATCTACACGGACGTGTTAGGAAAACTGTCACTTGCATAAACTTCTTTGCAACCAGAGTGTGATTTTTTTCAGAGCTATTAATCAAAGGCTAGAGTGGAACCAGCTTGGCAAAAAGAAAAAAAACCTACCCATGGACTTATAAAATGTATCGAGGAAATACTTGAATGAGGCAGAGAGGTGCTCTGAGGAATTTATAGCTATATATAGGTGTTCACATTCCCCAACATCAGCTACAGGCTTCAGAATCTGTCCTAGAGGTTTGGGAATGGGAGGCTCCCGAGCAGCCGCCGACGCTCCCAGCCCGTTGTGCTCCCTGCACCCCAGACCCTGCTCAGACGCTGTGGGTTTCTCCAATATTTGGTTTTTCCCCTCCTCTTTCTTTCCTCCCTGCCACTTTGTAAGTGATTCTGGGTCATGCCTCCACATTATGTGAAATCTCATCGCCATGACTCTGTTTTGCGATATAGCTGATGGCGTGGTGAAAATGCTCCCAGGGGCTGGCACCCCAGCACTGCCCCGGCTGTTTGCTCTCTGTGCTGGAGCCTCTGCAAACAACGTGCACCTTATATTTGTGCCTCATTCACGAACAGCGTCCCCCACTGCATTTTGTACAAGAGTGATGACATGCCCTCACTGAGAAAAATGGGTATTGTTAGCACATTAGTCAAACAGAACTAAATTCCAATAGTGGTATGGCAAACCATAATTTTAACAAATTAGTCAGCCAAGGTAAACCAACAAATGAGGTAGGTAAACAGCCCAGCTAGAGCTGACTCTGCCTGCGACAGCAGCACACGCGTTGCAGACCTTTCCTCCCAGGGAAGGCAAAGCCAAGCACCCAGAGTCTCTCTGCAGGGGCCTCGAGCACACACCAACTCTCCACGTCTCTTGCACCCAGGCACAGCCAGCCCCGCTCGGGGTCCCACCGCCAGAGCCAAGAGCACCATTCACCAGCCGGTCCAAACCTCCCCATCCAGTGCAGCTCATGGCGCAGGGAGAGGGGTTTGCAGGCCAGCAGGTAGCATAAACTGGAACAAATCATTCTCGTAACTAAATATCGCCTTCCCTTCCCTACTCCTGCACAGCAAATCAATCACAGGGAGAATAACTCCACCACCATGGCAAAGGGAGGTTTTCGGGCTAGGCGGGAGGTGCCGATGGGCAGGAGGAGCAGGGATGGCGCTGGGTGGTTTTCTTGGGCTTGCATTCATCTGTACTGACCCGGCAAGGAACGCAACAGGAGGAGAGTTAAGCAGCTAAGGATCGTCTGGAGTTTGCAAGGAATACTGCTTTTAGCACCACTGCCTACAACTCAGTGCTTGTAAAGATTTTGTACAAGGACAGGCTTGAGGCTGGGCTGAAGCTTCTAGCAGTGGAGACACTCCTCACTCCTTACTTTTCCTTCCTTCTTCTGTGCCACCCATTGTGGGCTCAAGGATTCAAGTGACGCCCCCGGTGCCAGCCTTCCCTCCACTGCTGGACTCTGCTGGACAACAATAAGAAACACCGTTTAACTACCCATGAGCTATAGGCCATGTGGGATTTATTCAACTTAATCTAAATGAGAGATTTTCTGTGGTTGTACAAGCCTCTCCAAGCAGACCAAGGAAGCAAATAGATTTTGTGATCACTTCTATCACACAGCAAACAATCGTGGGTCACAAAACTATAAATCAGAGGCTAATGGATTTTCAACAATGCACTTTGGCTCTTTGTACATTTTTTAATTTGCTTTTAATTTGTATTGATCTTCCCCCTTTTGCTCCAATCCCTGCTGTGTCAGCAGGCCAGAAAGCATGCCAAGAGGAGAATAATCTCACAGAAATACAGAGAAAGGTAAAACAGGCATGCAAATACATATGCATGTGCTTTTTAAAAAGGGCTGAGCCTAGGTGGCGGGGCTCGCCTGGCAGACCCCGCTGCTGAGGGCTCCAAAAGCCGGAGCGGCACCATCTGGGGACCTGTCACTCGGCAGAGGGTGATTTTCCTGGGCCGGAAGCCACACAGCCCTCGGTGCAGGTGGGGGCTTCACCTGCCAGGGAAGGACCTTGAAGAAGCAGGAGAAGAAAATGTTGCTATTTAAATCCTCAAACCACTCTCAACCCGGAACTCCCCCAGAAGCGATAAACATTTGCTTATTTACTCATTTTGCTCTGCCTTGTCTGACTAATTTATTGCTTGTTCATTGTGATCACATCAGTATTTTTAATTTCTTAATGCTAATCAGCAGCAAGTTTCCAGCTTTCTATTAATTGCAGAAAGAAAAGATGCTTGATGGATAGACACAGGTTGCCTTGTGCAGCCTGAGCAGAAAGGCTGCAGGGAGAGGACTCAGCTCTATCTCACAGCTCAGTGCTACCCATGGGATGGTCTTTCTTCTCTCCTCACCTTCGCTCCCAGAGAATAAATCCTAGATAGGAAGTGACTGATTGAATATCCATGATAAACCATTTACAGCTCAGTCCTAGCCATGCAAAGTGCTGTCAAACAGTCCTGAATAAGAAGTGTATTAATAAAAATCATGATCCGCACACAAACAGAAAAGGGCTAAATTCTTCAAATAAATGACTCACAACAATAATTTGACCAGCTCTCATGATCGGCTTATGCCCTGAAGCATGAAGATTATCAGCCCCATGTAATTTTCTCCTAGCTGATAGAGCTGCAAAGACTATTCATATTCATATAAATGTCTAATGTCTAATCCTCTAATCTAATCCTTTTTTTTTTCTGCTTGTGCTAAAGCTCCACAGCCTATACTCAAAAGCCCTCTGAGCAATGGCATTATTGATAAATTACTGCAGAGAGGAGGAGCACCGCACATACACCAAACCCACCAAGCTCTGCCGCTTCTTGAAGAGTTTTTATTTTCCTGTTAAGAAGTCGGGGTGTGAATTTGCAGGACAATTACAGGTATTTTTCCTCCCTGACATTTTTCACGTCCTTGCTTATGTCGGAATGAGGTGATTATCCTCTGCTATGGCTTTCAGAGAGCTTCAGGAGTGGTATCGTTTCATCACTACGTCTATTAAGCTTCATCACTGCAAAAGATATAGGAGTCTGTTGGCCATATTATTTATTCTTCCTGAGAGAGTGAAAATCTCTGGACCCTGAACCTGGCACAAACATGGTATTATGAGTATCAGAAATAAAGTTTGTCCTTTGTCACTGTGTTGCTCACAGAAGTGCTCTGGGCCAGCCACGGTGATGTCCTTTCAAGCTAACCACAGCGCGAGTGCACAGTAAGGCACTTTGTCTGTTGCATATGCCACAAGCTAAAGGAGAAGAGACATATTCTGCATTTAGATCATATGTGTTTGCCAAACTTAAATAATGTAGCAGAAACATGGCTAAGCATCCCAGAGCAATGCCCGCTGCTGCCCGCAGGCTGGGGCTTTGGGAGGAAGAGTCTTGGGTCAGAAACAATGAAGTACCTACTTTAATTGCCCACGTCATATAGCAACTGGTAACATGTACACCTGTTTTATACCAGCATAGAGGGTGGCTTATAAGAACTCTTATTATCATTCCCTTCTCTTTCTGTCGCAGTTTACAGGTGACAATTTGTACTTTTTATTTCCAACGTCATCCAATTACTGGGATGACAACTGCCTGCTTCATTGCTATTGTTTTTACTATATCCAGGACAATCTAAAATTAACGTACTCGACACTGCCTGGAAACTCTCCTTTGCACAGCACAATCTGCCTTCTGGAGATGGAGCTCACGAAAAATTCTTACAGATATATTCATGCAGGAACCCGTGTGTACGTGCGGACTGCGCCTTCGGTGCTGTCTGGCCTGGGAGGTCCAGGCAGGGTTTGGAAATGAGCCCATTTGACATTGCAAAGGTTCAGCCAAAAGGGATGAAGGCAGCAGGATGACGGAACAGATCATCCAGTAAGCAGTAAAAGCGCGGCTCCCATGCCCGGGCTTATTTATGCTACGGCCTCTCCACTGCTGTGTGTGCAGCACCGCATTTATTTATGGATATTTAGTTTGCGCACACTCTGGGGTAAAGATTTGTACCATGTACAGGAATTATAAATCCAGACACAGTTTGTGGCCTCTGAGCATTTCTATAATAAAAATTATAATTCTGGAACTGGTTTTCACTCAGAATCAGGCTGGAACTCATCAATCCATTATCTCACTTAGACCAACAAATAGGCATCAAACAGGAACTTCTTTCAAATCACTGTGGACTTGGACCGATTCTGAAACACTGCCCTAAAGCAGAAAGACTTAGTATCCTATTTATTAGTCCCCCGAGGCCAGCCAGCTTCTCCATTAACTTTTAGCTCAAACTAATAGCACATTCATAAGCAATTTTGTGGGTGACTGTATTGGAGTCTTTACGCTGCTATATTTTTTTTCCCTTAGAAATTATCTTTTTGCTTGATGATATGGAATTATTTAGATGACAACTCACATTAAAAGAACCTGTGCTCTTATAGGCAAAGACATTTTTTCCCAGACAACACTGTTATAAAATTGTTCTAAATCTACTGACTTCAAGGGACAGAGTTTTGCCATGATTAAAAAGGAAGACTTTTTCATTTGAATATTGCCCTTTTTAATAGCTTAAACAGGCATTTCCACGACAACAGGTTTTTAGTTATGTTGTCAGACGAAGCTGTTCTGTATTATAATTCTTCCCCATGCTTTTCACAGATACTGAATGTTTTGCAAATACAAATTATTTTTAAAATGTTTCTTTCTGTCCCTGTTGTATGTACATTTACTGCTGTTTAAGCTTGGCTATGGACACAAAGACAACAGCTCCACTTGCTTCTAGAGCTCTTTTTCCTCAGTTACATCTGTTGCACTCAGTAATGCAACAGAGTTTTTGTGTGTATTTGTGTGAGAGTGTTAACATATGCACGTGTCCTTCAAAAATACATATAATGCTTGAGCCAGCATTGCTGACTCAATATAATGCTTTGGGAAATTCGTTATGAGAAATTTCACCATTAATCCAGAGAAGAAATGCAGCTAAGGACGCAGACATCCTGCCGTATTCTCACAATTTCAGACAACAAATTAATTTGTTTTCCTATCTGCTGTTTCTGCTCCACAAACATAGCTAATGTGGTCATTTGTATTCCACTTGTTCATTTTTGGGGAAGTTTGGTTCAGAGACATTAGTAAAGCAGAGACAGAGCCTGTCCCCAGAGGTCACCAGCTCGCAGCCTTGCATCTCTGCAGTGCAGAGGACAGTTTTTACAGGCGGTGACTGCTCAGTGCCTTGCAGGAAATCATTTGGCATTTCTGATTTCAGGTCCAGGAGAATACCTCTGCAATTGCCTTTCAGTGGACCCTCATTATCAATTTTAGCAACAAGTCTAAAGGTTAAGTCCCAACCCAGGCAAGTAGTTAGCCACAAGCTGAAATTTTACATGTGCTTATATGCTAAGCTTACCATAAGTTAATCATATTTTCAGCTGATCTCCTGACCCAGGATACTTTTAGTGAACTACATCTGAATAAAGTAATGATGCTGAACCCCCATCCTCTCCATAGCAATGCGCATCCTTGCTCAGAACGAGATGGGCAGATAACACAGCACGGAGGGGAAACGCTGATAATACATCACCAAGACTGCCACGGGGGCTTGGTAGTTGCAGGTAGAAGAGGCCATCTCCCCCAGAAATATGAGTGTTTCACCGTTCCCCAGAACCAAGTGATATAAATCCCTGACTATGAGCAAAGAAGCTTTTCCTAGCTGAACTAAGACCCTGGTGGTGTCTTAGCTGTGGGTTAATACGGCTTCTGTGGCTTAGTAGAAGAGGACGAGGGAGACTGGGTTATGATGTTGTTTCCCTTTTGAGTGAAGCTTTCATTCCACAGAGGTCACATATAAAATTAAGTTCAGGTCTGAAAGTGCTCTTTCCCTGCACTTTCCCAAGCCATGCAGTTCTTGCTGCCTCCCAGCTGCAGGCTGACGGCGATGGGACTGCTGCCGCCAAGCAGCCGAGGAGGCAGCTCTGCCATCCCCTGCAGAGCACCCGCTGCAGGGGAGCTCCCTTTTCTGCCTCCCCCCTCGGCCCTCAAAGGACCTACATATTTAAAGGTTACAGACCTGCTATATGCATTCTGTCTAGTTAAGATGAAAATGTGTGCTGCCTTGATAACCTCACCGGAATGGCTTTATTGGCCACTCTGTCCCCTGCTGATAGACTTATTAGCCCGTACCAACAAGGGGGAGCCTCCTCTCACGTAAGCATCCTAAGCACCTTATCAAACTTGAGCCAAGCCAAGGATAACAATCTGAGACCCGATTAATTACTTACTCGCTCTAAAGCTGTAATAATAAATAATCATGACAACACTGAAGCAGTTCTGGTGATGTTAAAACTGAGGACTCCTTGCAAACACAGCCTGCCAAGAACAGCTCTGAAATCTGCTTGTTTAAAGCTATTCTCCCTTCTTGTTGAAGCATATCGCAGGCTGGGCAACTCCTGGCATTTACCTGCTGCAGCCTAAGCACAGCAACGCGTGGGACAGCCACATCCCTGCAGCGGCAACTGACAGGGAGCACTTCTCATTACAAAGGGGACGGAGAAAGAGCCCAGCTATGACAACCCAACACAACGTGTTCCAGGAGGAATAGACAATTCAAGCAGTGGAGAGGAAACATCTAAGAATAACTGCTGGCAAAAGAGTAACACTGGGCAGCGACACTTTATCAGATCGACTGCTGAAGATGAGTTAGAAGGAAAAGCTGCTCGCACTGCAGCCTGGTGATACTTGGAGAAACGCCTGGTGCACCGCCTAGCATGAACGAGTGGAGAGAAATTGTGTCCTTCACTCAAAGCTACAATAGCAACCCTTACAGGAGGGACAGAAAAGCAGCTGTACAGGCAGAACCAGTAAATGACTTCTAATAAGCTCCGTGTGGGGTCTAGAGCGCTTGCCCAAGTTCAAAGGAAATAACTACTAGAGAAGATAAAGCTGCCAGACTCAGGTCCACTAGTGGTGCCTTCAAAACAGGCCCTGTTTGCATGGACACTGAGGGTTCATTGTCCTGCAAAGCCAGCGGGTACTTGGCGCTTCTTAACCTCCGTCCCCAGGTCTGCAAGCGGGAGAAGAGCGTATTTATAGGCTGGAGACCTCAAATGCACTTCAAACAACTTTGAAGGCCAAAGCTCAGTGATGGTTTCTCGGGCACTTTTAAACATCCTTCCGACTGTTTTTCAAACACTGACCTTTGACTGTGAAAGGAAATAAATAGGCACATATATAAAAACGGCCTATATGAAAAATAAAAATGTTGATGTTAATAAATCATTAAAGGATTTTTATGCCCAACAGCAAGCACAGACCTTTTATCCCTCATTTCTAGCTTTGCATCTGGCAACTAATCCTATGAAAACAATAACAAATTATTTATATTCTTTTTAGTATTCCATAAATCAAATATTGCTGTAAGGACTGAACTAATATTTTGAGAATTGAATATGGGATTTGGTCTGGCTTGCTACATGCACTGAATCTTAGGCTGCTGTGATATGAAAAGGCCGAGAGATATGAAATCCAGAAAAATAAGGAGTCTGAAATGTAGGCAGCAGGAGGAAATAATTTACCGTGCCATTGCCCAGGTTGGCTTTGTATAGTGAGAGAGTTACGAAATGTAGTTATTGTGCTTTCTGTGTGGTACTTCGCTTTTAAATGCAGATAGTAGGAATCTATCAAAATGTTATTTGTTTGCTTGTTTTGTTTTCCCTACATATGAGAAGACATCGATAGAGTTTAACTGCAAAAATACATCCATCCACCCTCTGCACCTCCTTTATTAAGCTACAGTCTAGCGAGCAAAAAAAAAAAAAAAGCCATATACAGCCACTTGTGTTTTAAAGAAACAGCAAAACCAGAAGCTACAACACTTAAACACACCGATCTGATTTACATCCCGACCAACAGTCTGTAAACCACGCTACGGCAGATGGGTACTCCGAGCAGCCAAGTTACAGCCACCTGAAAAGCAGGGTTTATAAAAACACCGACAGACCTTTAACTGGAGCTGTGTGAGCTGCGAGTGCTTCTATAAACAATATTTTATTGATTAGAATAGGCAGAAACTCCAGTTATTTACAACAGACTTTTTCACAGCATTTATCGATGTTCCTAAGGCTCAAAGGGGAAGGAGAGAGACCTGGCAAATATAACAAACGGACTTGATGTAATACTGAACTGCTCCTGGAAAAGAGCCCTGTGGAAATTACTTAGCGGGCAAGCCACAAAGCACACCTTCCTGCTCGCCGGGCAGCGCTGCGGGGACCCACACGCCTTGCCCTGAACTGGGCTCTCCCAGCCGGTGCCTGGCCAGGACTTCTCTGGGTAACTCCTGCCTGTGGCCAGAACTGCCAAAGGCTTTTTTTTCCCCCTTCTAAAATAAATAAATGAGCGGTGGAAAGGAGGGAGCATGTTGCGGTGCACTGTGATCTCCAAGCACCAGTGTAAAGCAAATGGAAAATTCAGAAGCGGTGGGAGGGAATGGGCTCCACGGCACTGTGGGAGCCGCCGCCATGGACCACCACCAGCAGCAGCCTGTGGAAGAGCTGGGGCTTTTGCATGGGAAACAAACATTAATGAAACTAGAAAAATATTTTTAGGAGATAGTGAATTTCTATCCTTTAGAGAGCAGAATGAACTATTAGCTGGTGGAAATCTGTCTCCTCTCTCACACACTCCTCTGGAGCATCTCCTCTGAACACAGCTGGTACCAGCAGGCTGGGACGAGATGTCCCACGTGTGGATTTCCTGCTCTCCTCGTGCACCTCATCTTGTGTTCGCATGGACAACCAGTGGGGGAAGGCCCACGTTTTTGCAATGTATGTGGTACACCCCTTACCGCAGAGTCTGAGCATTTATTGCAAATAACTCTGGGAGGGTGACGATGGCCTGTGCGTTCGCACCCAGCCAGCTTTGTCATTAACGGCTCTCCCGGGTACCTTAATGCCAGTCTGCAAAGACATCGTCCTCCTCGGAGCTGGGAGCAGACAATGCAGCGAGATGAAACGCAAGCCCACCCGTTGGAGAGTCCTCATCAATGATTTTAACCTCCTGACCTGGAATGAAAGAGGTAATTTGATCACCATGGAAACCGGGTAAAGGCCTCTCCCCAGCCAAAACTGTCACTCCCGTTAAATTGGGCTGAATCATCTGCCTCGGCTCCGCGAGATGGACAGGACAGGGATAACGCAGCCTGTGGAGGAACAAGCTATCCTTAAGCATGATAACGATGCGTGACAGCTTAAACTTTGGGTCACTCCTGGTGCACGAATTGTCATATATTGTGACAGCAGAAGCAGCTCTCTGCACCCCCACATGCCAGCAGAGAAGTGACAACGTTTCTGTGGATTTTTATTATTTCTTCTCAGCAAGGACCTCAGAAATGCAAATGTTTTTGCAGCTTCCGTGGAGCTCCAGGGGAGGTAATTTGCTGGAGGCTCTTGCAAGAAACAAACCCTGATCGTTCACAATGTTACTGTGAAGGTTTTAACCAGCCCTGTTCGCAGTGGGTCACTTTGAAGGTCTGGGATGTACTGGCTCTCATTGTAAAATTGAATGAGACAGAATTTTTCAGGCAATTACAAAACCCCACCTCTAAATAAATGACCCTATAGGCTAGTATTAACCTTAGTAATATAAGTATTAGCACTAGTGATACTGGAGCACCTGGAGATCCCTGGTGAGAGCAAGGCTTCTGCACACCAGGGACTGTATGTGCACATAACGTTGAGAGAAGATGACAAATTGCCTTTTTGCAGCTACAAATTCAAGTTCACAAAGACTAAATCACTGTCCTGTGGTCAGCTAGGGAAACCGTGCCAGCATCAGGCATAAAAGCTTCATTCCATGGAACAGGACCACACAAACACAACCAACCCCATTGCCACGTAAATCTACTCTTTGGCCAAACCATCTCTGCGCAGTGGTGTAACAGCCCCTGATAAAGCCACCTGCATCCAGCAAAGACATGATCTGCTCATCCCATTGCACCGTATGAAACCTCCATGCCACAGCCTGGAGTGGTGGCACAGTCTGCAGTCAAGTCAGCAGCACGTGAAACGGCAAGCATGAAGGTTTGTTTAATGATTTTTAATTAATTTTAATTACTTACAATTTTTTTGAGCAGTAGCTTAACCTCGCTGAATCTCAGCCCCTCTGATCACTCTGGGACTTCTGCCAGCTTCCTCATTACAGATCAGTTCCCCTAATGCCATTTGATAATGAAATGGGTTTTAAAAGAAAGGGACAGAGAAAAAAATCAAATACCTTCAGCAGAACCCCAGGGAGCTGGAAGAGGATTATGATTTGGCATGGAGATAAAATGATAGTTTGGGGGCTTGCTTTATGAATAATGTGTACCTGTGTTGAAAGTGTCCTACTTTTAAAAGACAAAAGCTATGGGCCTGTAAGGATTTTCTACCTTCATGGCTTCTTGCAGGCTCCCTTCCATAGGGGCAAGCAATTGAGACAGGCAGGAAACCGAAGGTGAAGGCTTAGACCTCGTGCAGCCGAGGCAGAGCAGGTACATAAACCTGCCACGGGGACGTGCACCCAGCCAGGGCGGCAGAGACAGCGTTTCCTATTGCACCCAACCCGACACATCTCGGAGCATCGCCTGCTGATTTCACCCCATGAATCGGGGGTCCTGCCTCCAGACAACCCTGCCCAGCAGAGCTCTCACATCCTCTGAGGATTTTTCCAAGTATATCACGTACTTCATTCTCCCACAACTAGTACATCCTCTCCCCAGCCTCTCTCCCAGCTGACCATTAACAGTCTCCCCAAAGCCTCAGGGTTATCTGTTAGCTTACTACAGAGTTTACTCCTTTTGCTTTCTCTGATCTCTTCTTTACATCTCTACGTCTTCCTTCCAGCTTTTTAAAAAATGATTTATTTGTTGCCACTGGGATCCTTTCCCACCTGTATCTTGATCAGCACCCAAAAGATCCTTCTGCACCAAAAGGCACTTGCAAGCTGCACCTCATTCCCTATGAAACTCCGCATGGGCTTTATCACAGCAAGGGTGCAGATGGCGGCAGGCACTGGTAGCACTGGTGCGTGCCTTTTTTCCTGTTCGTTTTTATTAACACACACTGCTCTGGTTCATGATTCAAAACTTTCTCCCTGTGGCTCTGATCTCAGCCCAGCTGGTCTCCTGCCCAGCAGCCCTGGGCAAGCTTCAAAGGATCTGATGTTTGGGCAGGGTACAGAAAGGAATCTGTAATTTTTGGATGCTCTGCTAAGGCTTATCTGAACCTCGGCGCAGTCTCTAAATCTGGGCTCCAAGTTCCCTAAGAGCACATTTCTCATTAGAGATGGTTGGATGTCCACAGTCAGAGCTGGAAATTCCTTTAAAAACATAAGTCCTTTTGTGGCCTCACACCTCAGTTTGTGGGCAACAAGGAAGCAGAAAGGAAGACAAGGATGTTTTTTTAGAGCACATAAAATGTAGAAAATGAGCAAAATGTTCCATATCTTTATTACAATTACTTCCTGCATCAGGCTTTACCAGCAGAAATATTGCTGTTACCACGGTCACCACCGGCCTAAAGGGCTCATGTTTTCAGCAGGCTCCCGTTGGTACATATCAAAGACATCTTCATGAACACGAATCAAGCACGCAGGGGCGGCTGTGAAGCCTCCAGCGCTGATGTGACCCTCTGCAGCTGAGGATCTGCCCTGAACCGAAGCCAAGACGGGTGCAAGTCCCTGCAAACAGCTCAGCCGGCCACGAGGGCAGCGTCCCCTGCCCAGAGGGGTGACGGGCAGAGGCACCCCACAGCCATCACCAGCAGGAGCTGGAACAAGCACCAGAGAGAAACAGGGACTGTGAGCGAAGGTGAATTGGACAGGGGGACTGGGACCATTTCCTACCTCCCAGCCATTGGAGGGATGTGCATAATTCATAGGCCACAGATTGTATATGTCTTATTCATGAAAGTTTAAACAGACTGGTTATTACTATTGACCATTAAAAGGCAATTTTTCCCCCACATGCGACAAGGACTATTGACATTCCTGTATCCTTGAAAAAAAGCTAGTTGATGTCCTGACACCTTCAGTCTCACGTCACTTGTGCACACGTGTGTTGAGGCATCCGGGTCTCTGAGCTGGCAATGAGTAAACAAGCAAGCCACATTAAAAAGTTTTCTGTCTACTTTTATAACTATTGACAAAATATGTCATTAATACACTATTAAAAAATGACAATGTGATTTTATGCATTCAGACCTAATGTTTTATTACTAAAGAAGTGAGGCAGGATTTTGTGCCTGCCATAGGCAGCATGGTGTTGTTTAGCGTGGGCTAAATTACTTTGCTATTGTAACCCCACTGAAATACCGCTGACAGCATCCACCCTGACCTGCTGCGTGCATGCGTATGTTTCTCCTACTGAAGCTTTTCCTGGGGGCTCCTGTTGCAGGGAGGACTGCAGAGCTGATGTGCAACATGGTGAGCAAGGGTGCAAGACAGCCCTGGGCAGAGACTTCAGGGTGCCTGTGTAATCAGGAGTTCAACTCCAAATCTTAGCGCCGCTTGGAGCCTGGAGCCCCAGAAAGGTGGTGCTTTGAGTTGTCACAGGGAGAAGCAGCTAATGCGAAGATAGGGAGGCTGATTTTTCTTCTCTCTGCAGCCTGTAAGAAAATTAAATTCATGCCCAATGGGCCTAAACACTCTTGGTAGCATTGAAGTGCAAAATTGAGCTAATACCTTTCTGATGTTTAAACGAGTACTCGTGATATTTTTATGCTGATCTACAGGAAGATGCCATCACAAACTGAAAGTGATGTAAGAAATAAAAGGAAGGGAAAATGTATTTGTCCATCATAGGGGGTTCTCTGGATAACACAAAGACACAATGTTCTGCCAGAATGATTCTTAAAGCTTCTACCTCCGCTGCAGGATTCACTTTTGGGACACATATGAGTAGGACAGGATCAGAGGGTGCTGGCCACAGGTGTGCTGGGTCTGTTGGGGGTTCTCTTCTTTTCCCTATTGAAGCAAATAAACAATCTCTTTCTGCAAACGCAACAGTCTGTTGCAGTTCTGACCTACTCTTCATCTAGATTAGAGCAACTGAAAGCGTACTTTGTGTTTACAGCATGGGAAAAAAAAAAATCAGAACTAATTAATAAGCAAACAGTGGCCATCAAAAAGGTGGACCCAATCTAGAGAGAAAGGAAAGAGCTTTGACAGGCTATTAGCTTCATTCTACCTATTGCCCGTTCAAGCACATATGGGAAAAATGCTTGTTTCCCTCTCTGACGTTTACACTGAGTGAATCAGGAACAGATGTAAACTGGGCATTGCCGACCCCAGCAGATAAAAGACAATTACAAGCAGGAAATGGAGCTGCTGATAGCATGCAGTTTTCACTTGGGATGTTCAGTTTAGCTACTGGGGGGAAAAAAAAAAAAAAGGGTTGAAAACTAAACTCCTGACAGCAGCCGTCTCTTGCTGCAGACCTGCTGATTCAAGCATCGCACAGCTCCTTGCAGACTTATGTAGAAATGTTTAAAGGCTCAATTTGAGCCATTTGTTTCTCATTTTTGAGCTCTCATTAAAATAATCTGTTCTGATTGTCTGTGGGAGCTATTTTTTGCTCCTCTAAACGGCTGCAAAAGACAGCACAGATTACAAAAGGAGAATCAACCCTGTTAAGCCCGTGACTCATCAAATCCAGGCTCCTGTTCTGTGCTGGCTTCCAAAGCAGGCAGAAGCCCCAGTAACGTGGCAGAGGGGAGCAAAAGCCCTGTCTTGCCCTCTGTGAACAAGAGGTTTGAAAAATTTTACCTTCATCGATCCATACACAGGGGATATGGGCAACTCTGTAATACCTGCTTGCAAGCTACAGGCCGAGGACGCTTTCTGGAAGGCCAGGCTTTCTCCCCTCCAGGGAGTGTCCTGTTACACACACTAACTAGGGATGAAAAGGTCTTGCCTTCCCAGGCAATTATTTTATTCTTGCACACAGAGTCCCAAGCTGGAGAGGCAGAGCACTGACAGCATACAGATGTGTAACCAACCCAGAGAAAAGGTGGTTTGCAGGAATTTAAGACCTAAACAGTGTTATTTGCTATTCAAACCGTATGTAACCCAGAAAGGTGCCAGGAGTTATAACACAAAGTGTTACTTACTTCTTCCATTCCTCCCTCTGTGACTTCCCCATACTCCACTATCATTAGGTATCATGGTGTGCCTACAAGATCAATTTAAATTCCTTTAGATTATCATCACCTCTGGCCTAGACACTCTGAGCTACTAATTAAAAGAGCCGTCTGTGAGGCCTGAACTTGCACTCGGTGCTCAGGTGTTTTGCAGCCAGTTGAGCATCCCTCCAGGCACAGGTAGGCAGCATTTTCAAGGGATGCCAGAATCTGTCATTCTGGCCAGGCTTGAAAACGAGCTCAGGAATTCCAGTGTACATGGGGCAAAAGTCTGACCCTGCCTGTGGGTGCCAAACTCGGAGCTTTCCCAAAACAATTCCTGCCATTTCACTCCTGCAGGCACACCCCATGGGAGATTCGGACACACCGGCTGTATCTCCTAGGTTCCCAAGTAACCACCCAAAACTCTGGGCAATTTGGGTGACAAGATGCCCAACAACCTCTCCCATTAATTAATATACAAGGGTCAGCACCTTTTCACTTCTTCAGCACAAAGGATTTTAAAATCTTACTATATTTCTTCTCACCCTTTCTCTATAAACTTGCAGAAAATGCCTTTTGTTTTAGTGCCATGCTACACTGAATCTGTTTGTTCTTCGGGCATTTAAATGTTCCTATCATTGACATTTTTAAAGCTACGAAAAAGGATTTTAATTGGCTGAAATGCTGATTGCCATAACAACTGGCTAATGAACCATCTGTTAGCATATGTAATATTTATTTATACATTTAGAAAACGCAGCTAAAGATCAGGACGGGCTCTTTTTCAAGGACAGGGGCAGCTCACTGCCCGTGCAGATGGGCAGGGAAGCACGGGGGTGAGTTTTGTGGACTGCAAGGCCCACAGGGACCACCGCAAGCCTCTGGTCCACCCCTTGTACAGACATCAGCGAGCTGTGAACTTGTCTCCCAGCCATCCCTGCTGCAAGTTTAGCAGCTCGTGATGGGCAACCAGGAGGGGAAGAGCCTGCTGAGCAGCACAGGGCTGCCTTGCTCCGGGACACCCTTCCCTCCTCCAATGCGTAGAGCAGCATCAGACAAACCAGTGCTAGAAGATCTGGCAAAATGCGAGTTTGGGACCAGCCTCTTTTGGAGCAGCACTTACTGCTACCCTCCTCCCACCCGTCTCTCAGGGCAGGGGGACCCAAGCCCAAACGCTCAATGGTGACGTGAAAGTTCATGTTACAGATGAAAACCAGATGGGAGTTCCCCTAGAGCGTTTCACCAAGCCGCTTTCCCTACGAGGAGTTTGCATTTTTAGAAGAAGCCTCTCCCTGGCAGCTCTCGGCTCCCATCTGCCAGCAAATACCCAGCCCGTGCAAAACACCCTTGCTTCAGGTCCTGGGGTCTGATCCTGATCCCACCTAATGCAGCCTGTGCTCCTCTCAAATGGTAATGGCTGCTGGAGGCAATAAACCCTCATCATGTCTTTAGAGAGCCCAGGCCCACAATCCCCCTTCACGGATTCAGCAGGACGATGCTGGAGGTTTAATGGGGGGAGATGTATTTTTAGACTGTTGATAAAGAGGGAGAGAAGAAGGGAGCAGAGAAAGCCCCGTTCCACAGAAGTCACATGCATATGCAAAAGGAGACTAATTGCCCCTCTTTAGAAAGTAATCATTTGGGATTTTACAAGCCACATTATAGAACCTGACATGCTTATTTTTCCTTTTATTATGTTTGTAAGCAGTGATCCTATTGAAAAGAAAATCAAACCCTATTTTTACCAGTCACAACCATCTCCCTTTTTCTTTCTGCCTGCTTTATTTTATTTTATTTTCCTTTCTTTCCATCAGTTGAATAGAGCAGCATTTTCATGTGTATTAATTGCCCTGCAAAATGCCCTCAAAGTCATTAGAATTCCCCATTCAAAACTATTATCTGTGCCATTATGTCTTTGCATTATATTTATTTAAATGTGCCTCTTCTGAATTAGCTTATTTTTAACAGCTAGCCATGCCTGAAATATTGTTCCAGGCCAAGCTGTTCTCAAATCTTTATTTTTTTTTTTTTTAATAACTTCATAGAAGCTCTTGAAGCTTTATCCTGAGTGGAATCATAGTTTTACGCTTTTAACCCTCTTTCCTTTTTCTCTTTCTATTTCAGAAAGACAGGCAATAGCCTTGTAGAAATTTTTTTGTGAACCCACAAGACTTTCTTATACCAGAACTGCAAGAATTACAGCTACGGTTTATGGTTGTCACACCGATTTAAATGTGTTGATTGCAAAGATGATTAAAAAAAAAGAAAAACATACCATAATTTCCTAAACGTAATGCAAAGTTGCTCTCTCCCTCAAAACATCCCCGCGTGATTTTCCACCCATTCTGATCGGTAATTTTGTCAATACTTAGAGCCCACCATGGCTTGAGTGGCTGGACTTCTGGAAGCACTTGAAGGTGAAGAATTTGAGGCAGCACTCCCTACCCCCAAGAGCTGCTTCGTGGAAATATTTCTTGCTTGGAAGGGAAGGTCCCAGAGCAGGAAGCTGGTTTCCTGACCGACCTCCCTTGCTCTTTGGCCAGCGCCACCCCGACACGGTCTGCGCTTTTCCATGCCAAGAACCCCACGTGAGGCCTGGACACCTCCAGGCTGAGGTCTGGACCCAAGCACGGGAATGAGTCCTTATCAAAATTAGAGCTCAGAGACTGAAATCAGTGCTTCACCCCAGAATTTCCCTTTCCCTGCCATCCGCTCATCAGGGTTATCCCTGAAGGAAGGAGCCAGATCGGCATCGCACCAGCATCCTCCCCCTGGCTCCAGGCAGAGCTCTCCTCCCGCTTCGCACCATTTTCATATTTTAATTAGACCAGCCGTTCTGCGTCTGCCTTCATTAACTGACACCCGCAATTATTGAATGTGTGGATGTCGAACTAGCACATCCCCCGTCCCTACCCCCCCGAGACTCGGCTACGGCGCTGGGTCCCCCCTTTGTGCTCCTTGTTTAAACATTCATGACAGATCCTCTCCTACAGCAAATACATTCACGCCTCCAACCGTGCGAGCTGCCGTCCCTTCGGTCACGCAGAAGGTCCTCCCCGTCTGCCAAACCGCGCCGCCTCCTCTCGTTATTTCACCCCCCAGAGACCATCCCCCCTTTCTTCTTGTGTCACACACCGGGATAACCAGCAGCTCCTGCTGAATTACTGAAGCAGGCAGCGTTAACCTGCGGTCTGACCACAGTAACTTCCCTGCCTGCCTCTTCTTGCTGACACTTTGTGCTTTGAGGTCAACTTTTTAAAGGCTGTAACACCCCCCTTGGTACCCTCCTTTCTCGGTGCGCTGCAAGGAGACAGCCAGGGACATCTGAAACCGTTCCCTCCCTCTGGCCTGCAGAAGAACCCTTCGTCTGTGCACGGGGAAGGAAACACACGCTTGCTGTAGCATCTAAATTTATCTCGTGTTAACAGCAAGGCTTCGCCAAATCCACACAAGTCCTCAGTCAGGATCTGGGGTAGGTTATCAGCCCCAGCCCAGAGCAAAAATCAAAGAGAACACAGGTCCCTTTGCCACACTGCCGTCCGAAAGGATGGAGCTCAGCCCGAGCCCACGGCCAGGCTGCAGCAGGGGCAGAGAGCTCATACCAGGGTCAGCCAAAAGCAAACACTCACGAGATCTTGTTTGAAAGGAACCCAGCAGTTTTCCACCCAGCCTATTTTCCTGCCTCCTGGCCGCGGCAACTCGGTGTAGACGGGCTCTACATGCAGGCAGGAGTGCCAGGGAGCTCGCGGGGCGCAGAATGCCCGGAGCAGGACTGCACGTTCCTGTTCAGCTGCGCTGTGAAGCCGCATCTCTGACAACCACCAAAGCAGGGAGAACGGTGCATTGTTATTTTTTATAAACATCTTTTCCACAGAGCATCAGCAAAATCTCACAATTTTAATCCCATCCCTCATAAAATTTCTTTTGAATATTTAAGAGCGAAACCAGTGCTCAGATCCTATCTGGTGTTATATCCTTCTTCATTTCCTTTTATAGCATTCAGATAACGCAGTGACCCATACGGGCCAATATAAGTCTATAAAAAGATGGACAGATACTTCTGACACCGACAGAAAGCTTCTGCTCTACCATCTAGTAAGTATTCCCCCAAGGCAGTAAAAGCACGATTGCTTTATTATACCACCCATCTTCCTTATCTGGCAGAACAGCAGCACCACCGGTTTAACCCTTCCAGCGATGACTGCTTTCTGGCTTGCCGTCTGGATGCACCCGGGAGCAATTCGGGTCAAGTTTCCAGTTGACATCAGAGCAGCTTAGCCTGTCTCTGGGGGAGATCAGCCCAGATCCAGACCCACCAGCTTTCCCACCATCATAAAACAACAAGTTTTTTGCCACTAGATGGAGTTTAAAAAGCCTAAAGCGATTTGCCCTGTCCTAGTCCATGCCCGTACCTCCCCGGGTTTCGGCAGGACCCACAGCACGGGCTGTTGGTGTTTGGGGTCTCGTTTGTGGGACACGAGGCAGGGAAGGGTGGCGACTACCTGGAAACTCAAGGTTTGGCCTCTACTTGCACATGCATGAAAAGCAACAAAATAAAACGCAACACAGCTGAGTGCTCGGCCCTGTCTCTGCCTTTCTCCAAGGGCCAGACGTGGCATGCTCAGCTCCAGGGCGGAAAGGGACACAAACACCCTGCAGACATTGACTGCCCGCTGCTGCCATGCTCGGCAGCCGCAGGGAGCTCGTGTGCCTGGGAGAACAGATTTGCCACCGACACGACAAACGTGGCTGGTCCTGGGAGCAGGGATGGGGGCAAAGACGTGTCCCCCAGCCTGACATCAGAGCTGGCCCTGCCCCGTGCTGCTCTGCTGGGCCACCCCGACCCAGCAGCTGCCACAGGATTTATACAAAATAATAAATATCATCCACATTGGGAAGGATATTGATCTGCAGATTTCACTGACATTTACAAATAAATGATGTATTGCAGTTTTCATTTTGCTTGCTGGGCTGACCCTAATGGCCTTTACATAATTTACTTTTGATTAAAGAAGTGCTTTGATGCAGAGAACTAAAAAAAAATATTTAAAAAATCAATACAGTTATGAGATCAGCTTTAAAACAATGTGTTATGGCAGGAAAAAAAAGTCAAATCCTTTGAAGATGCTTGTATTATAGCGTGATGTCGAAAGACATTTCGGGGATCAACAGATTCTCTGCTTGCTGAGAGTTGGAAATTAGCTAAGTACACATTACAAGTTTCAGACTGATTGAATTTAAGGCCAGACTCTGGCAGCAGGTTCAGAATGGCCACCCCTTCAGCCAGGTCCGTGGCAGCATTTTATATTCATAGATAGACATAACTCACTTGCATAAGAATGCAAAGGAGGAGCAGGCTCCACCGTTCACTTCCGTACATTTAAATATTTAGCAGTGTGGTATGCAATGTAAAAAATATCTACTTTAGCTAGTGGAAAAACAACTTAACTAGTTTAAGAAAATAGGGGTTTGCATTAGCTAATGTAGTGCCATATGTTCATTAAAAAGCCACAACGTGCAAAACAATGGTGACAGTAAGTTAAAGTAATATTCTGGTTAACAATATCCAAAAATACTTTTTTTGGCAACTGAACCGTGCACATCATGCAAGAACACTCATTAATTATGTAATTCGTATGCCCCTGCATAAAGGAAATAACCACAACCTGTTTGCATTTGTGAAGCATGACAAAAAAAACCTTTTTTTTTTTTTTTCTTTTACTCCTCCTCCTGATCAGCTATGCCACATGACTCCAACATACTTCGTCTTCTAAGAAAACTGGGGAGGAAACTGCGTTCTTTGGAAACACAACTCAGCGAGATGGCACCAGACGAATCATCGATATTCCAGAATAATGGTGTGTGCACTGCTTGCCCTGTTTTTTTTCTCTGTACTCTGAAAGCTAATAACATTGAAAAGGGGGGGGGGGGGCGGAACAAACAAACAAACCAAAACAACAAAAAAAGGAACAAAAAGATCTAACTCCGAGGGACACCACGGCCATACCACACTTATTCAGAGAGGCAGGCTGACTGGAGGCTGCAGGCATTTTGTTTTGCTCTTTTTGCTTTGTTTAGCAAATTCAAGGCCTGACAGAGGAAAAAAACATCCAAGTCTGGATCTATGGATGGGGAACCAAGGATCCTGCGGTGCTAAAGTTAACAGAAAGCTTGCTTTTGCCATCAGTGGGCACAAGATGGAGTCTTAGAAAGTACTGAACTGTACAGAGATGGTACTGTGCAACGCTCAAATCAGAGCTGCTGCAGCACCCAGTCCTGCCACCCAGCTGGGAGCCACTCTCTGCATCCACGCGCCTCTCCTGCTTTTGATGCAGTGATTTAACTTGGCATTAGGAGACGAGAGAATTCAGCTCAGTGTTATTTATAATGACTGACTTTGCATTCCCTGAGCAATAACACTCATTTGTCCTGTTATTTTTGTTATCCCAAGAATCAGTATTCTGTAAACTCTGCATTGATGTTTAGGAAAGGTAGAGCTGTTTGTAATTCTATCTCCCTCACCAGAAGTCATGATTGCAAAAAATCCCAGACAAAACAAAAGCCCCAGCAGCACATACACAAAATCAAATAAATAAAAATGCAATGGCACTGACTGATCTGAAGAAAAACAATCAACTGTGAGCCAGTTTATTCAATCTGCCTAATGTAAGAAGGTTGCAAACATCCCACTGTTTATTCTATGACTTTTTTTCCCTTTTGGCAGCAGTAAAAACAAATAATGCAGAACCACTCGCTATTCAATTTGAGGTCTGAATACAACAGAAGAACTGAAAGCCTGCAGCGGAGGGGCGAAAGGCATTTGGCCCAGACCCTTTTAGCAAGGACTCCTGCAAAATTTACTCTTTGTAAACTGTATGTAGGAGGAGTTGTTCTAACTGTGATCCCCCAAGATTTGCACAAAGCTGCTGCATTTTTTCTTTATTAACCTTTTGAATAAATTTTTTAAAATCTTCCAGACATCGGCTCCTGTCATACCTTTCTCTGCTAGATTAAAAAATACTTTGTACCTAGTACTTTCTCCCTGTGAACATATTTAAACAGCACGATCAGGTTGCTTTCTAATCTTCCCTTTGATAAGCTAATCAGATTGATCTCCAGAAGCCTGTCACCGCGAGGCACATTTTTCAAACCGTAGAATATGCCTCGCACCTTCTGACAAAGCAAGCGTCCGTCCCAGGGGACAAGTCATCCTCCAAGTTTCAGAGACAGGGTGGAGACCATCAAGGCACTTCACAAATATATTTGTATCACGCCGTGGCTCAGACTAATCGGTGTCTTGGCCTAATCGCCTGAGAGCATCTTGTTTTGAAACCAGACAGGTGACACCGAACCCAAGCAGTCACCCTTAGAAATTGCACCTATTCTGCGAACTGGCAGAAAACCATGAGAAAGGCTGCACAAAGCTAAGCCCCTATGCAAGTCCCACTTGGGCTTCCAAAACCAGGTTTAGACAGTACTAAAAAAAGGCTTCAGGAAAGAGTTCTCCCTAGGGCAGCGTTTTGCCCTCCCAGGTGAGTGTGCAAGGCTGGGGCCAGCACTGCCCTTCCAGAGCCGGACCCACCTCCCAGGCTGCGGAGCGGACACCGCGGCGGTCAGCTGCAAAGGATGCTCCTGGGGGGAGAAAGACTACAAATCCAGAACAACCTGAGAATGGTGTTGCTATCGAGAGATAGGCAATGATACTTAATACAGAAGTTATTTGATAATATTCTTTCTTAAGGTCCTTCTGTAAAGCAACATTTTAAAACAAACTTCGTCAGTATAAAAAAATTTCCAAGAAATGACTTTTGCACCCATTATTCAGTGGATCTTAGTCTGAAAAATGCATAAGCTCCAGGATAACTTTGTAGCCCTCAGTTGTCCCACTGAAATTAATTTTGAGGTACACCTGATGAACGCTGTGCTGCTCGAGGCCGTACTCGGCAGACGACCCAGGAAAGCAGTGACATTTGCAGTACGCTGTGCTGGTCTGCCACAGCTCACACAGCGGGATAGCACACAGATTTTCCAAGATGTATTTGTGGTTCTAAACACCTCCCTGGCATCATTAAGGCACAAATTTGCACAGAAACCCTTGCATTGTATCCCGGAGGAGACAAAATGCAGTCACTTGCAAGGGAGAGAACAACAATAAAAGGAGAATGAATGCTCCCTAAGTGCTTCCTAAAACAAAAAAATTTGATATGCAGCCTGTGTACCCACGCAATTACGAAGCTTCTAGCTCTGAGCTGTAACAGATGGAATTTTTTTCCCCGTCTCTCTTTGGTGATAAGGTGAATGGTTTCCTCAAGGGAAGAGTAGACAGAGTTGCTGAGTTGGCAAGGCTTGTGCCAAGCAGCTGGTTGCTGATGAAATTATGGGTCTGGATAGGCATGGTTGGGAAGGGAGGCACAAGGGCCTTTCTGTCACCAGCCTTTCCAAGGGAGAACTGAAACAGGTCATGGATATATTCATTAAAGCACGTGAAATGGGAAAACAACGGAGTCGTGCTACAAAGTTACTAGAAAATGATGCAGATTTTCTGTGTATTTATTAAAGTGGCTTATTTCCTTTGGACCTTTTTGCACTGCAGCTTACAAATTCAACTTGAGCACTTGATTCCTGGGACAACTTACAGCCTCACTAGAGAGGCTGGTGCTAGGAAACAGGGGAAGGAAAAAAAAAAAAGATGACTGTACAGTTTTGCTCTTAACCAGTTTTGTTCTAAAATGTCTCAAAGCTCTGTTTGAATATTAAATCAATCAGTACTTACCCAATCTTTACTTGAAATAAGCATGTATTATCAACCTCATTTTACAAGGATGAAAACAGAAATACTGAAATAGTTAGCTATCAGTCTCTAGGAGATAAGTTTAGGTATTTGCACCTTTCTTGCTTACGCATGTCAGCTTCCACCTGTGAACTCACTATTATCAGAATTCAATGTACAATGCATGCATTTGCACTTGCAAACTGGGCTTCGGGACAAGCATATACCTGATTAGATGCCCAGTTAACATAGGTAAATCTTTTAACACCTACATATCCCCCAAAGCAGAGTACTGCAAAACACATTTACAAGCATTCACCGATATAACTTTGTATTGACACAGTGAAAGTGCCTCGACCTCACCCCTCCCGAACGGGGAAAGCAGAAGAGAAGAATGCAGAGGAACTTGTGCAAGCTCCAAATTAAAACCAGTTAGTTCTGGCTTCCAGCTCTTTCCCAGCTACCATCATTAAGCCACACTTCTTGCATCAAAGATCAGAAAGCAGAATGTTTACACCAGGTAACTCCTTCCAGGTATGCACATACAAAAAAAAAACCCCAACAAACCCAGCTAAGTTTTATAGGAGGAACGATTCATAAAGCTCCTCTTACTCCCTGCAGATGCTCCCGATAGACTCGATGATCACCACAAAACGGTTTTTCTTTGATCTATTGAGTAACACAAGAACTCCTTTCCTACTCCATACACCGAGCCCGCAAACAATACGGGGGGGCGGGATGGGGGTGTTCAGATGGAGGTTTGGAGACCCCTGCGTAGGCTGGCAGGGATCTCCCCACATACACAGAAGAGGGCTCTTTCTCAGCAAGAAAGTCAGCTGGCAGCTCTGAACCTGAGCTCGTCTTCAATGGGCAGTGGTGGTGAGTTTTGCCAGTGAGACAGAGCTGCCTCTCCTCTCCCAGATCATCCAGATTTGAATGATAGACTCACAAATTTTAACTCTATAAAGCTGGTAGAAACAAAGGGAAAAAGCACACACATCCTCCCTCCATACACTCCTTGGAAAAGAAAACCCCACATGCATTTAAAAATATTGATCAGCTCAATCGCTGCATGAGCTGAGACTGATCTTTCCAGAAGAAACTGAATAATTAACTTTGAGAAATGTTAGCAGGCTCTTTTCAATGGGCTGAAAAAGATTAAACCCATGTTAGCCACATCACAAATGAGATACAATGTCCATCTTCTAGTGGCATTTGTTTTGTTTGCCTCTTTCCTCTCTCCCGTTCTTTTCTTTTCTGAAGCCAGAACATCTTCTTGTCAAATGCTATTTTTATGCAGTACCCATCCCAGTTGCTCCTCCATCCATCTCTGCAGCGCAGGGGTTTGGGCAGTTCAGATAAGCATCAGCACTCCTAAATGCTTATTCAAACCGGGCCACCCACCGTGCTGCAGACTTGCCTGTCAAAGAGACAAAGCCGCAGTGTTCAGAGCACAACCAACTACTAAACATCCCTCCTCCATCCACAGGCAGAGCCCCCTCATTACGAGGCATTCGCTGGACAAGGCGGCAGCATGGACACCAACAGCACGCCTGTGCCCGACAGAGGCACGCACGGCAAAGCAGCAGGGAGGGTACTGTGCCCATCAGAGAAATGGACCCTGCCTGCCTTCACCGAGAAATTGTTTGCAGTCTGTAATGTCAGGGGCTCTGCCCTCCATTCTTTTCCCAATCATAACACAACAAAGCCATCTGGATTTCTGAAATGTCACTGTGTCTACCCAGAGACCTGGCTCAGACAAGGTAATTATTCCTTCCTGCCACCCTTTCTTATTCCGACTTGTTTAAAAAGAAGTGTTTTTACTAAGTCTGTCAACCAGTGTCCTATGAAATGTTTCTGGCTTCCAGCTTCCGAGGCAAAACAGGACAGCTCCAGAGACACCACCGTGCCGGGACTCCCTGCTGCAGGCCCTCCACAGCGCGCACGAGGAGGCTGAATGTGTGTAAGCTGTTCAGTCTCTTCCCAGTGCTATTACAGGAAAGCACGAGAACAGCCCAGTTCAGTCTACAGTAGTCCACTGCATTGACTTTGGCTCTGTTTCAGTCTCAGATCAAAGGAATCAAAGAGGAAGGGTTTCATACCTGTGCAGGTAAATCCCTACAGGAAAAAGTCTCTACAGTCAATGGTCATGAACTGTTTGATACCCGGATCCTGTGGCAGGGAGACCCAAAGAACAGCAAGGGAGGAAGATGCCCAGTTCTCATGGATTTCAATGGGATAAGGGAACTGAACTCCACGGGGCTTTCCTGAAAAACATCTTGCCTGTAACAATCATTCAAGTTAATACTAACCATAGTGATTTCCACTTATTTATTTACTGCAGGGTGTTCCTCGGTTCTCTAGCAACAACCAAACCGAAACCCACAACGCGTTTCCTCTTGTGTAAGAGCTACCTGGCTGCAGCCTCCTGAGATCCACAGGACAGAGCACACGTATGATTCAATCATAACAGCAACCGGGCTTTTAATCCCAAAGAAACAAGAACAGCAATGCAGGAACAAATGAAGACCAGATTTAGACTTCAGACATGACCGACACAGGGAAAACCAAGGAATCATCACAGAAAGCAAGCAGTTAATGATAGTGAATGTGCTAGAGGTATTCCAGTTCTGGGTGCATGTTTAGGTAGCTATCAACACACATGAATTAGGCTAATTACTAAAATAAGATTACCTCTTGCTTTCCTGCCTTGCATACATGGTAACAAATCGAACTGGGGGAGAGGGGAGGTGGTCAGTTAAATTCTCATCAGGCTTCGGTAGCAGGCTCTGCTGGCCATTCATGCTGAGCATTGGGGTTGGATATTAACCATAAGCATGTGGCTGCTTTTCTGCTGAAAAGAGCACATTTTAAAGGGGAGAGATCTTATCTTTCATTTTATATAGATCAGTTCTGCGGCATCTTGATATATTTATAGTTTTAATACATAACCATAAATGCCCCCTAAACAAGGGATATTGCACCTTTAGATTACTATTATTGCTTTATTGCTCATTGTAACCATAAATTAACAGCTTCCCCCAGCAATGCTGGAAGAGTACAGAATTAGATTACAATGTACATACACAAGAGCCTATTAAGGCACTGCTATTCCATAAAAGTCTTTATAGTTTTTAAGTGTACACCTATAAGTGTTTCAATTAAAGAACTACATGCTTGCCTAGTAATTGCCCTCCCATTTGAGATAGGGCTTTGCAGCAAAAAAGAAAGAAGCAAGACTAAAAGGTGGAAAATTGGAATATAAAACACCAAATATGAAACTGCCATAAAAAGAAAGCCATGGGTTTAAACTATGCTTATTAGAGTCATTTGCATGGTTTAACTCTCACACTCGGGTTGCTGTAAGGCATCTGTTGTTTGTTTCTCTGGACAGAAAACCCTCTCCTTCCATGTCATGAGTCCTCAAACTTTGTAAGAAATCAGCCATTGGGATAAAATGGCTTGCTTTTCTGGAGAACAGCTGCCACCATAAATCACTCTAGAATGACTGCAGAGGTCCTTCAAGGCTGGACGACATGACAGAAATATGAAGTCCAGACTTGGGATTCCCAGAGCAGGAGACAGACACCGTGACAAGAGCTGTGTCCCTACCTGTCGGAAGGATGACATCTTGTGGTAGGAAGGGTCAGAGGACCAAGAACTAATTTAATACAGTAAATTAAGCTAAATTCAACATATTACAAGGGGGACAGGGCTTCTTGCAGACTTTACAGGTGGAAAGGAGAACTTCAATCAACCGCACTTTGATTTTCATGACTTTAAACTGCAGGGAAGAAATTTATCATTTGTGCTTTGCTAATTGCCTCCGAGTCCACCGAGCGGGGAGATTTTCCTGTTCATTGCAGAGCCTCATGTGAGCTCTTCTGTTCCCCGCACAGCATTTCTGCGTGGGTATACTCATCTGAAAACTGAGCCTGGGAAATTGTTTGAGCTGGCCTTTGGGTTTCATTTCAGCCACAACAGTGGTTTTCGCAGCTTTTCAGCTGCACGCTATAACCCAGCTGCTCAGAGCGGGGCACAAAGATGAAGTTGAACTTGGAAGGTTACAGAGAGGGAATTAATAAGGAAACTTGCTGTATCATCTGCACAGAGTCACTCTCCTGCTTGTGACTGCTCTTGAAAATGGCCTCAGCTCCTGTAGCAAACATGGATTTATCGCTAACCTCGGAAGAAACAGCTATTTGTATGAGAGAAGGCTGTGGCAGGGGGCAACTGGCATCAGAAATATAATTGGACTTCTTACATCCTGTGAAGATTGTCTGGCATCAGTGACAGTCTTTGCAGCATTTCTACGTGCAATTCTTCAAGAATTAAAGAGTGGGATGGAAGGTAGAAATGGGTAACACTCGATAAGCAGCGGACATTAATTAATGCTACATTACAATGGAATTCAGCTGAAATAATGTATGGAGGCCACATGAATAGTAAAAGGAAATTCATCATGGTTAATGTTATTACACTGAATGTCAAAGGAAGCAGTGATGATTTGCCACTTACTGTATAATGTAATGTAATCTAAATGCAATTTTGGTTGGATAGCCTTGAACATCCATATTAAGCAGAACTGGCAGAAAAAACAGGATTCAGTCCTACTCCATGGGTAGTCTACAGTACCCTTAACTTACTTGCCAGTCCAGCTTCTGAGCGATGCATCTGTTTGCCAAGACATGACCAGGACAGATTTAAAGACAGGTATATTGTGCTTGTCCTCCCTTTTTAAGGTTGACTATAACATTTGGGCATGCTTGCATTTAGCAGGCTAGGGTCAGATTCTGGCATTATTTTGGGGTGACCTTGAAGAAGCAAATCAACTTTTGGCAGCTGTTTTCTGCTCTCCATCAGACATTTGTATATCATCATCCTTACTGGCAACCTTCTCGATCTACAGATTTTTAAACTTTTTCCAGTGGAGGTTCAGGTGCTCATCTAGTAAAACTTAAATCTACCTCTACCAGACATCTGGTTGCTTTTAGTTATCATTGATGGGACCCTAGGAAGCAGTCCATGGCCTGTCAGAGTCAAAGCAGGGTGACTAGTCCAAAGGAATCTATTAATCTCATTTACCATCTAGAATAAAAGCTTTTTCCCTATAAAGTAATATCTATGCCAGATTTTTCTTGATATTTCTTCAACACAAAAATGCTTCTCTCAGAGTTTAATATTTGTTTTGATTGTTTAAAGCGTTCCAGAGCAAAACCCATCTACCTAGGTTATGTCTATAAGGCATACCAATCAGCAAGCCCACTTACACATAAAAAGCCTTTTGCATGGAATTGTGCATGATTTATACTGTTCTTTCCTCAACCAATTACATGTTGGGTTTCAGTAAAGACTCTTTGGTAACAGAATTCTGTTCAACATGTTTTTGCAAAATCTTATTAATTTTCCCTGCTACGTGATACTACAACTTCTAGCATGAGAAATACAATTCTGTAGAGATTGCCTGATGTAATATTCTAAAGCAGTGGAAGCCATCATTACCCATTCCCTTTTGAAATAAGAAAAATATACAAGGATTTTTTTTTTTTTTAAATATCTATAAATCAGTATTCATTGCAGCACTATAGATTCTAATTCTTTAAAAGAAATCCTGTATAACACTTGCAATTTATTTCAGTGGAGTCCCAAAAGGCTGTTCTACTGCTGTTTTGTCATTGAAATAAAAACATTGAGTCTTCCATTAACTTTAGCTTACATTTATGAAAAGAAATACACTTATGTATCTTTTAAAAGATTCTAAATAGTTATTATTTATTTATACAACCCTGGAAGTGTGCTAGAGATTTCACAGGCACGCAAAGAGAGCTTGCAGTCTAAACAGTAAACAAATAAACCCAGCAGAGAAGGGAAGGAAAAACAAACTTTCTCTTCTCAGTGCTGTTTGTGTCTTCGACACACTGCCCTACCTCTTCCAATTTATCCAAATTTTCATCTTTCTTGCAACTGCTTTGCATCTTTTCTAGCATCATTTATCTCAGAGGAACTAACCCTGCTTTATACCAAAGCAGGGGCCACCTCAGCACGGCAGGTGGGAAAGAACTTTTGTATGACGGCTCCTGCAGTAAAAGCATCCGGTTACATTCAAGGTAGGTGAATAATATACAGAGCTCAACTTATGCAACCCAGGCTGGTACTGCCCAAGCGTGGCAAGGTACGTCCAGGAAAGACACCTGTGAAGCGGCACTGCTGGGTGATGGGCTCGAGTCAGGCACCATTTTACATCCACCAGACTGACGCACCCTCAGCCTTGCAGCTCAAGCCCTAACGGTGCAACGAGAGCACGACGAGTCTGTTGATTCTGCCAATTAGACAGCCACGGAGAAAGCTTTGTGCTTCAAGGCATTTGTTTCTGAAACATTTACCACTGTGTAGGGAGGTAGGGACTTCCTTCCACCAAATGAGATCTTTGTAAGTGCAGGTAGCAAGCCTAACCTTTAGTCTGCAAGAGCTTCTAGATACACAGCATTTTTGTCATTAACCTTTAGAGTAAGTTTACAATTAATTAGCTGCCCAAGCAGGGATAACTGGCTTTGTACACACAGGTTCCTAACTACATGGACAGTGTTCAGCATCATTCTCCTTTGTGCCAACACCATCTTCGTAACAGACCTAAAGCTGCCTTGTTTCCCCAAAAGCTTGTTGTCTTCTCACAAGCCGCCTCCCACCGTCTTTCATTTGACCAATGAAAGACCAACTAAACTGACTCATCATGTACTAGATAAATCAGAAGTAATGAGCTCTTTACCTACTTTTATTTACTAAGAGTTTTAATTTACAGACAGAAATGAGAAAGAAAAATCAGGGAGAGGCTGATGTTCCAGTTTTGGTGAAGAAATGTCCATCTTTTTCAGTTCAGAAAAGTCAGAAGCATCTGAATGTTTATTTGGGCCGTACCTCTAGGCATTGCAGGGTACCCGTACTTGTTTCTCATACAAATGTATTAGTTTACTTGGACAGCCTACACAGAACAGCCTGAAATAAATATTCACACCCCACAGCTCAAAGTGACCCTCAGAGAGGCGGCTGATGACAGGTTGGTCAGGTACCAGGCAGCAGCACTGGCCCGTCAAGGCACCTGCTGGGTACGTGATTTCCTCCTCTTACACCAGTGCACATCTGCAGCAAGGCACAGGAACTGCACTAATGCAAACTTTGGGCAGGTCAAAAATGGGCCTGAAAGTCTCGCCCCAGCTCCCCCACGCGCGATGCCGGGCTGCGGACATGAATTAGCAGAGTTCTTGATGGCATCTGCGCTACGAATTTATGTGTGTAGACCATTTGCTGTATCAGCTGCTTTGCTGATGCCAGGGACAGCTATGAGCGTGACAGATCCTGTAGATAAATTATGGGAGTGCAAAAATCATCTGCATGCCAGCTAGTTCAAATATCAAGAGCTACACTTAGGATCTCCTTAAAGGGGACAGGGCTTTCCCTAACCCTCCTGTGACTTTGCAACCAAACCTCACTGGAACCTCCCAGTCCACCCAGTGATGTCCACAGCATAGGGAGCTACTGGGTGCTGATAATGAGCTTTTTTTCAATGCTGCAGAGACCCTTCCAGAAGGACCAAGTCCTTCCATACCTACGCAGAGCAGCCTCAGGAACCAGTGCCCCCATCCTGCTGCCTTGCTGCCGAGTCCCCAGGCTCAGGGCCCTTCGTGGCTCACCCTGCAACATCTGTAATGTGCCGGGTCATCAGGTCTGACTCTAGTGTTTAAGACTACTAGCACCTGTGCTCAAGACAATCTGCTCATGCCATGTGCCACAATGCAAATGAAGAATCATTATTTTTCACTCCCCCATTTAATTGTTCTAGGTCTCTTCCCCTCCCTGCTGTCTGCAGCCTACAAATGCAAAGCTGAACTCTGTAGAAAATGAGCTTCTTTCTCCTTTCCTTTGAGGGAGCTAACAAGAACCAGGGTGACATTTATAGAATAATTAAAGGCAGCATTGATGAGGCCAGTAGTTGCAATTTTTCTTTTCAATTGAAGAACCCTTTTTAATCTGTGTCATCTTTGGTCACCAGCTTTACAGCTGTGACAAGCAATTTTTACAGAAACACTATTAGAGGCTGTAAACTTTAATGACCTCTTTCTTTCTGGGTCCTTGTTTTTCCATACCTGTAATTAAGCAGTGCTATATACATATATACACACACACATATACACACACACTCTCTCTTAAAGAATTTAAAAAAATCATATCACTATAAAAATCATCTCTGTGCTCACCACTACAAACTTTAACAGCCCTGCAACCACAGATTTGGCTGTGGCCAACAATACAAGAGGAGTCATTACTGTAACTAAATTAGACCGTTTGTTTTCTTTCCCTCAAATCGAATTGTGTAGGAGCTGCTTTATTGCAAAACAGACATTAAAATTCCAGCTAGACCTCAGAGAGAAAGTAATTTCTATTTTATCAGCACTGTAAAGCTGTCTTTATGTTCTGAAGCAGGAAATATTGCAGGGATATTTATAGCTTCAGCACCAAAGCCAGTTTGAATAGAAATGTTACTGCGGTCGGCAGAGCTGTCACATTGCTCAGTGGAGCAGGGAATTTTAGTGAATTTGTGAATTACCGTTCCAGTCTTGACAAGTCTTTCAACGAGGCTGGTGTGTGTCTGGAGCTGCTTCGTGGTTTCAGGATAATGATTCAAGACTTGGATCACTTCAAGAGGAGATTTAAATGGTATCTCAGAGATAATCGGTTTCCCTCAATGAGACCCTCTAACAAAGACCAAGGTTTCCAAACTTTGCTGTGCTCCAGCAGCAGCAGCTCAGCACTGGGCTCCCTTTTGCTCTTCCTCGTCCATCTGCTTCTTTGACAAGTTGCACAACTATATTATGCAACTATTTTGCACTATATTTGTCTTGTAGCACCAATATTCTGCATTGCCGCCCAATATTTCCACAAAGGATTAGCAACTTCTCCTTCCACCACCTTTGTGGTACAGGCAGGAATTCTGCCCTATTAATCTTTGTCATCATCCTCTACGGTGGATTTAATACTACCATTATACAGATGAATAAACTGATGTATGGGGAGAACGGGATCATTTGTCTTAGCAAACTTTCTAACTTTGTGGCAGAGGCAGGAGAGTACCTTGGATTTTTCACATATCTGTGACCACCCTGGTCTTTGTAATTAAACAGGATTACTAATAGGCTACACTAGGAGAAAATGTAAAATAAATACTTTCACTCCCTGATTAAACCCATCCATTATCTTATATATGGTAATGGATTGTTTCAGGGATCCACAGTGGAAGTATTGCAAATGCACTGCAGAATTTAGCCTAACAAATGTTCCTATCATGCTGTAAACAAAACAATTTGTATTGTGGTGGTAAAACACATCCATACCCAATAACTGTTGAGAAGGTCAAACTGAGCCTTGCATTCTTGTGTCAGTTGTGGATTTACAGTATTTCTTAGAGACAGCAGCTCTTGCCAGTCCTTGCCAGATGCACAAAACCAGCTGGAAGGTTTGAGGAGCTGCTGCTCGTGCCTGTCCTGCCTTTAAAACAGGCTGACAAAAATCAGACAGATCTTTTCACGTCCCCAAACCTCACGTTGCACACAGCAGACCGAGGCTCTCCAGGTTACCTCCTTTGCAACCTTCTGGCCGTCCTCACTACACCACCGCCGAGCTGTGATCAGAAATGACACAGTGCCCCGAGAGCCCCTTTCTTTGTTTCAGTTGTGATGACAATTAACACCCACCCCCCCGAAAGAAAATAGTCAACCCCCAAACAGCAGCCCACAGGGTCACTCTTCAGGCACAGGGAGCAGCAATTCACCCCAGTGTAGCAGGCTAATTCATGCTAGCCACGTTTCTGTCCCAGCAGCACATTCACACCCATCACTATGTGACTTTGCAGGCCAGGGCTGCCTGGGCAAGACTGAACTACACAGTGGTGAGCACTGAATTGTATACAAACACTGAAACAGTTTAGAAATCAGGAGCACAGGCTCTTGGTCCGCAACTTAGAGTCTTAACAAGCTTGTAGAAAGACCTGCATGCTTACACTTCAGCTTTTTTAAAGTGATTGTTTTATTGAGCAGATTTTGATCAGAGTCTTATTTCATGGAGCTGAATTATGAAAACCAGTAAGTGGAGAAAGCCGGTGAAAAAGATCCTGTCTGTCCAAGACTGCAGAGCAGAAGCAGCATGGTGTGCTCCTAGCGAGTTTCTTTCAGCCCTTAAAAATCTTAATCCAAGTAAGCTCAGGCCTCAGGCAGACCTTGCCTCATTGAAATTAAGTGATTTAATTAAAGTAGAGTCTTTGTAACTCCCTGGGTCACACGTCTGCACCAGGAGGCAAGCAGGTGTCTATCCATCTGGTTCAGAACCACCTTTTCCTTGGTACATTGAAGATTCCTCCTCTGGTTTTGTATAAGAGCCAGCAGCAGGGAACATAATGATCTTCTGAAACATGAAATATCAAAAATACTGAAAAGAAAAGCCAGCGGGGGGCTGGACTCTGTTCGTATTGCCCCTACCTGCAGCTATCCAAGGACTTTGTTTCTCTCTAACAGCAAGTAGACAAGTGCACCATGAAGATGGGATCTGCATACAATATCAGTGCATTATTTTCTAATAATCTTAGGCTCCTCACCAAGACTATGAACATTATGGAGTTTCTGCCACTGAAAATGAAAGACGGTAGCTCTCTCTAAGCTGGATAGTTTATCCATAATTGGAATTTGTAGCAGTGCATTTCTCTCCCCCCATCTATAAAGCTGGTGTTTTGGCAATTACTGATGTCTGCTGTCATTTTGCAAGGCTGGGTTTTTGATGAAGCATGTGGTGTTATAGGCTAATATTTCTCATTTCTATCGTTCTCTAATTCTATTTTTTATGGAAATTGAGCTACAGTTTTATGCACAATGATTCTTTCTATTTTTTTTTATTCCCTCCCCCCACCCCGAGAAATGGGAGGGGCACGAGTGATGGGGAGAGAGATTTGGCCGAGTGTGCATCTTGGGGAGGGAGAAGGAAAATGAGGCTCCACACAAGAGCTTTCTGGAGGGATCTCTAAAGGCGGGAGTCCTCCAGCACCCTCGGAGGATGGCAGTGGAAAGGTTGCAACAGCAGAGAAGAGGAAAAGCCCTTCTAGAAGGTAGAGAGGTGTGTTTTGGGGCTCAGTAAGTAGGACAGATCCCTGACCCCAGACAGGGCAACAACTACATTTGTAAACATTATTTCTGATGGGTTTCCACTTCTCTGAGCTTGATTTGTTGCCTGATTTGAATTTCGTTTCAGCTTACCATTTCCCTCCACCTCTTATTCTTCTGCTTTTTTTAATCTTCCCTCTTTTTCTTCTATAAATTTGTGCATTTTTTCCTCTCTTCCCTGTGAAATTCACATCAGCCCTAAAATTCACCTGTACCTTCCACAGCCTACTCCCACTAAATTCCACGAAATCTCATTCCCATCAAAATTACCTGTAAACCATCCTCCCTGTCCTCTTCTCTGAAATGTTTTTTTCTACCCCACGCTCCCTTTTCTGTGTATCTATTTACACTACATTTAACTGCTTATTAACATCACAGACCTGATCCAGTTCTTACTGAAGCCAGTGAAGACTCCCATTGCTATTAATAGGTGCTGAATAAGAAACAGAAGCTTTGTACCTAGAGGTGATAAACATCATTTAGAGCTGAGGGTACTCCAGAAATAACAGGATCAGGCCTGGTGTCTCTGCATAGCTAATGCAATCAATCCTGGTGAAAATAAATGCAGCAGCATTGCCTTCTGCTGTATTGGGCCTTCAACGGACATACGTCTCAAGGATACTGATAATAATCTGTTGTTTGAAAGGAATTAGCTGGCTTTTCATTCTCCCCATCTTTCTATCTCTGCTTCATGAATTTTCTCTTGTTTTTAGTAGACCCATTTATAAAATATAGATTCCTATTGATTCACAAGGAGAACGAACATTAATATATTCTAGCGTCCATCTGTTTTCTCCCTGACACGGCAGAAAAAAGATTTATATGACTTTTCTGGGTATGCTGCTGACCTACAATTGAGTCAACAATCAAGTCACACTAAATTAAACAGAGATATATTTCTTCTCCTGGCCTATACAAGAATGCTCTGCCAGTCTGCCTCTGGGGGAAGGCACCCATCTCCCCCATTAGGTCAAGAAAAGCCAAATTCATTTGGACCAGAGCTAAATTCACACATGAAGATCACCTGACCAGCTGGATACCATTTACCAATGGCAGTTTTGTTCTGTTTCAGGGTATTTGAGATAGGACCTTCTATACCGATATACATACAGGAACATATATACACATAAATATACATGCATATATATGCATGGGTGTGTATAAACGCATGCATGTGAATATACATTCTTCTTCCACCTACTTCCATAGATGCCCTTCATAACTAGGTGAACTATTCATCTTTAATAGTGACCAGTAAGTTGCTTTGCTTTCAGCAGGTTCAGTAAGACACTATGCCACAGAAAGAGCTTTGAAGAATGAAAAATGAAAGATGCCACAAAACATCTCAAGATCAATTGCTGTAATTATTCTTTGAATAATTTTTTAGCCATTAGTCAGGCCCTGCATATTTACACGAAAGGCTATTTTCAGGCCAACCAGAAAGTCTCTAGCTTTAGGATTTACAGCTTATTGTGGACGAAAGAGTTAGCATTGCACCCTTAGGAAATTAATCTGTAGATTGTTGTGAAGATAAAGAAAAATATAAGTTCCTTTAATCTTAATGTCCTTTATCTGCTACTCATTATTGTTCAATACATCTTCTAGGAAGCCTGTGACAATGACAGACTCGATGGCTTACACCTATACAGCTTCTTTTCCCCGTTTCCAATAGTGACATTTACAAACTGCCAAATACCTGGGATGTACGTACTAGAAAGTAGATCCTCATCCTTTTTGCATTAATTCAAGGTTCAGAGTCTCACTGCACTGCCAAGGGAAGGGATAACAAAAAGGACAGCAAAAGGTTCATAAGCTCATAAATATGTGACAAGCCATCTTGTCTTACTGCTCCTTTTAGCACACTGTGGTACCGAAATTGATAGTGTAATAGACTTTCTCCCAAATACAGTGAAAACCATCATCATGAGGTTTTTCATTTTTATCAGACCTAATTTTTATGCTGACAAAAAAATTATCAGTGAAAGGCAAAGTGTAAGCTGTTTGCTATGGCATTAATTTTAAACATCTGGAATAGGATATAATGAATGCAGATGTTTTGTAATAAAGACAGGTTACAAGGAAAATAAAATATATTGTGTGTTGCCATTGCTCATTAATATAAATTGACATCTGCTGAGTCTGGAGGTAAACTCTATGTTCTCCTGCCATCCAGGCTGGAATAATACTCCATCTGCTATGTTAATGCAGCTGAACATCATTTGTCCCTTAAGTCATCCTTGATAGGTATAGACCTGGAAAGACTATTTGAGATGATATGGAGGTTATATATTGGAATTATCTAAATATCTTCTTACACTGCAAGAAAAACTACTGAAAAATACCAGCTTCGGCTGTTCAAGCCATACTGGAAAATATCTCATCCCCACACAGCTTTCATGTTCAGACACTCTGAACATAACTTTGAATTTCTTTCCAAAGGAGCTATTTACTAGCAAACAGTTGGAAGCTACATTCACAAGTCCAAGAATAAAATTCTGCTCAAGCCTATTATACTCACTGGTATATAATGGGCATGATGAATCCAAATGCTGATTTTTCACACATGGAGGCATTTTCCACTAACTTCAGAAAAATTTTCCCTTTGCAACAGAGTAAGTTTGTGGTCTTTGGCTGAAACTTGTGCCAGCCACAACAAAGATAAAGGAAATATTAAAAAATAAATAAAAAATAAGCTCCTTTGCCTAAATTCACCAAACATGAGCCTAGACACATTTAAAATAGGAGAACTAAAGGAGGTAAATTTTTAGTGTTTGAGATATTCCCTGTTCAGGGCCTAACTTAAGACAGCTCATCTCAAAGATCAGGAAGCCATGGCACCTCTCCAGCCCTCTAACTCAATCAGTACAGAACCCTCCTAACACTGGATTCCTTTCAAACCTTTGCTTCATATCAGTGTTTCCCTATAATTTCTAAAAACGTTTGAAAGTATTTGCAAATATTTTCAAAAACCTGCTTGAAAATTTAAAGGAAAATCCACATCAGATCATTTGAAATCTGACCATGAAGAATGTTTTTTGGAAAGCGTTACCCTGAGCAGTGCAGCAGCAGCAGCAAAGAGACTGTTTATTATGAATCTATGACATACTGTTACACGTCCCGGTGTTAATGCAGAGTAATTAAGGAAAGTGTAGAATAGTAATTGTGAATAGCCCCTACACCTGGTAGGCTTTTGGTGCCAAGGGGGTGCTTTTGGGCTTTTAGAAACATTACCCATTCATAGAAATGCTTGGTCCAGTTGTACGCGAAGTGTACCTTCACCCAAGCCATTAATGTGACGGGCACAGGTCTGCGTTTACACCCGACTCTGTACAAGACGGTCCTCACGCAGCTCACGGGCAACCACACTCATTTTCTGACCAAAGCCGGTCGGCACTTACACTTCCCCGACATTCCCGTCTCTGAGATGCGAACACCAGCCTGGCATCAGGGCAGCATAAACACAGTCACCACTGTGAAGGAAAACCAGAGGAAGAATGGGGAAAACACAGGCTTCCTTACAGTTTTCTGATATCCTTGGATCCCCTTTTTCTGGGAAACATCTCCAAAGCCACACAAACGATGTCCACAATCTAAAATATCACCATGGGTTTTTCTCTGCATTTGCTTTTAAAAATTGTTCTCTGATTGAATCCACAGGGATCCTGAAGGCAAGAAAATGTGCTCTGCATGATGAAATACTTAAATAAGATTGCAGGGAGAACAGGACCAGCGCCTGCACCACTCACGCATTGGAAGAATTCGGTCGCATGTCAAACATTTCAAAACACAAGAAAAAAAAATAAGCTCAAGGCAACTCCTGGAATAAACCTTTGGGGACCCAATGAGAAATTGCCACCAAATGAAAGCATTACAAGAAAACAGATGGAGAATAAGAGAGGAACATCAGAAAATCAAATGACATGTTTAAAAGGGCAAAACATCAATACTACCCGGAGAATTGATAAAATGTGTCATTTTAAAGGATGCTGTAAAGCAAAGAAATCACAAAATGCATTATGACTATGAAAGGGAAGGAGAGAAAAAAAACCAGCACATGCATCTACCTTTATAGATAGTTCCAGTATCCAAGAAATCAGATTTTATTTTCAAGAATGAGTGTATATATATGTAAATATATAAAGGAAGATGCATTACTGTTCACAAAAGGTTTGAAGTCATTAGAAAGTGACAGAATGTGACACAGGAACATTGGCAAGACTTGTTAGTTTACCTTGGTAAATGTTACAGGACTCACTGTTTGTGCTTTGAAATTCCTCCTAACTGTATTTCTTCCTGAGCCGTGCCTGTTGTGACACTCGCATGTTTATGCACCCTCTGTTTGCTTTCTTCTGAGCCACGTGAGTGCAGGAGGGGGACACTCTCTAGTGCACATCTACTGGCAAATTGAATATGAAAAACAAATTAACTAAAGCACTTTGATTGTTATATTAGATACTGGTGGTTTACCTACGGGATCCTTGTCTGAAGAGGCTCCGACCACATTATCTAGAATAACTAGTTTATGAAATGAGGCATGAGGTGTTTCAAATATGTACCAATTTATGTTTTTTCCATGCTAGAAGGATTAATTCCTCCTTCATTTCTTCTACATATAACACTCTTACAAGTCAAACTATATCTCAAACAGGAACAAATGAGGACAGCTTAAGAATTAAGAATGGCCTGTGATGTTCATTGGACTGCTGTTAGATGCTCATCATCTTAACTTATATCATCAGGACCACTACCTATTTCATTAATCAGCTGCAACAGGTACCGCAGTGCTAAGCACTAGGAGAAAAAAGAAAAAAAAAGGATAAATCCATTTTTTAAAGTGAATGTTCAGCCGCTCCAGGTGGGAAGTGATGTTCAGACAAGCAGTATTTGTTTCAACGAGCAGGCACCTCGCACTCCAGCTAGCTACAGGGATGTCGATAGCCTGGAGAGAAGGTGTCACAGAACTTGCTGGAAAAAAGTATACCGTGAAAAAGTTTTAAGTGGAAGAAGAATCTGAAGTTCTCAGGAAGGGTTAAGCATGGAGACAAAAGAATATGCTGCTTGGAGTTTGTCTGCACAGATGAGGGAGGATAAAAGTGGAGTGATGTCTGGGTTTTTTTGGTCCTTAATCACATAAGATTCATAGTTTGCATGAAAATCAGCCCGCACTCTCCTCATTTGCAATCCCTGCACAGAGACATGAATCAAAGCCGTGTGCTGATCACTAAACTGGCTCATCCCTTCAGGACAGTCCTGCTGGCTGGCATTAGAGACTTTGCATAAAAAAACCACGTTTGGATGCTCAGCTCATGCCTGGATTAAGAGTATAGGGTATTTGGCAAACAGAAAGGTTTAGGTGGATTGCAAACAAATCATACAAAAGTATTGAGTCTTCATGAAAAATAAGCTGGTTTTGCTGATAATGCACCAGAGTAGCAAACAACGAAGAGGAAAAGAGCAAGATCAAATGAAGGACTCCCAGCTCCATCAACAGCATGGAAAATGGTAATGTACAAGGACTTGAATCTGCATCCTCTCAGAAAAAAAACCAATAATAATAATAATAATCAGCAACATTGCTGGGGATTCCTAGGCCAAACAGCTCTGTTCACATTTCTGAGAGCAGCGTGTCCCACGTCTCCCAGGAAGGGTCCCCAGCTGTGAGACAACAGATGCGAGTCCCCTTCCCAGCTCTGCTGCTGAAGACCTGAGACATCGGGCAAGTCCCTGGGCCTCTGGTTCCTTCCCAGGCTTCGTCCATCTTTTCTATCTGTAGATCTTTCAGGACTGTGATAGCTTTTTTCCAGTGCTTGACAAAAGTGTCTCAGATTGGTCCCTTACGTGCTACTGTCAACACAAGGTTAGGTTTCTTTTCTAAATTGCATTGGAGAGAAAGCTGTCTTTCCCAAAGGAACAGAAGACATTAGGGACCCCAAAATTAAGACCTTCAAGGTGTATTTTATATCCATGTACTGTACACTTCATATTCCTTTGAATGACCCAAGAAGGTGAAATACAATTACTGAGTTCTATTGGTGGGTTTGTTTTTTTTTTTTTTAATCTTTATTACCAGTACTAAATATTTATCTCAGTAATACTCCAATTATTCACTGAAGTCATTGTGCTGGTGTGGCGCAGTGATATAACAGAGAAGGCCTAGCAGTCTAAGTCGCCCATCATGGCAGCATTTATTGCTAGCACCAAAGATAAAGAGTAATGATTCCCCCACGCCCTGAATTTTCAGCTCTTAAGAGTATTTTCATGCTTGTACCAAAATTATCTTTGTGATACAAAAACTAATCACTAATTACATAAAGTATACCTTGATATATAATAAATTAAGTGCTAACATTTTAAAAGAATTGACTCAACATCTCCTGACTTTTCACCACAATCTTCCCAAGCTCCTCAGAACAGAACATAGATATAATCAGGAATAAGTTGCATTAACAAGTGACACTTTTCTCACTTCAGAACTATTCAGTGGGCTGCCTCCTCTTTTTTTTTTTTTAGTTCCATTGGTTTTCAAAGTAGATGAAAAAGTAGATATAATTTTGGAATAATTGCTTGTAATCCATTGGTCACAGAAGAATAAATCACACCATTTTCTCTTTGAAACTTCACAGCTGGTTTCCCAGCTCATGGGGCTGTGAGCTGATCTGAGCAACGCAGTGCTGCACGGTGGGGATCAGCTCCATGGGCTCCTCCCAATCCTCCCTGATCAAAGGGAGAGTCTTGCACAAAGGACTAGAGAGTATCTGAGAAAGATCCAGAGCCAGCAATGAGACAGTCTCCTGGAGAGGTGCCGGGCGTTGAGAAGGTTTACTGGCCTCTATTTAGAGCAGGTTGTTTTGCCAATGTGGCTTCCCGGGCCCGGACCATGCCCACCAGGTTATAGGGCTTGGTCTGTATTGCAGGGACATGAGCAGCAACCGAAGGCAGAGCTGCCTGGGATGTCAGTTCTCGGTTCTCCTTATGCCAGGAGAAGGGCACCTTATAGAAATCAAAACCATTATTCTGCAGAAATACTCTGTGCTTAATGCAGCCATACCAGCAAAGCTCTGCTTTATGTTAATCCAGTGCATCCATCCTCTACAGGCTGAAAAAGACTTGCTGGAGAGGACTGAGAACTTTTTGTACAGCTTTGCTGGTCAGACATCAGACCTTTTTATAACACTAGCCACTACCTCGAAGAGACAGACGTTTGTAGTGTACTCTACCCCAAACTGTGGGGAGAACCTCACCAAAGATGGCACAGAAAGAGCTTCCAAAGCTATCTGTTGTTTGCTGCTTGCAGGTGCTACTGTGACACCTGGCATCTTAGAAAGGATGGAAAAATCTCAGGAGGACATCCTATTCATTATGCTGCCTAAGACAACGGCAATCTACCTTCTAGTTGTCCATACATGAACAAATAAATGAGCAAAATAATAACTATAATATACCAGTCCCAAATAAATTCATGCTCTTACTACAGTACAATTTCACTTAACTCCTAGTGTTTTAATTGTGTCTCCACTTTCATTCAAACATTATGATCAGGTGCTGTTTATAGGAAAAGGACTCTTGCTACAAAGACCCAGTTATTCTGCATTTTCCTCGCCTTGCTGGGATTCTTACTAGTAGAGCACCTGTAAATATTTGATGCAATTTTAGCATAGTAAGCAGAGGAAAAAGTCTCCCCAAACAACTCCGGTCTACCTTTGTGAAGCGCTGTGTTGATGCACTATGCTGTGCAGCCGTGGCTGCTCTGTCAGGGATCTGGCATACTGGCAGTCTGGAAAGCAGAAAATAAGCAACTCGCACACTCTGATTGAAAATTATGGAAAGCAGGTCTTTGTTGTTGCTCACGCCTGCCTGCCGGATCTCATAGGTAGCTAGAAGCATACCTTCACGTTTCATAATAGATGAGATGTAAAACTAATTTTAAAACAAACTATTACCATGAAAGCGTTTCACTTTATCTCTGTATAAAGACTGCTTTTCACGTCCCTGCTCAGCTGCTGCATAGCAGAGCTGAAAGTCCCAGCAAATAATTTATAAAGAATGCATTAGAGGAGATATGTACTTATAGCTCTCGTAAACACCTGTTTCAGAGGCCTAATGTTAACTTGCAGTTATCTATCATTTATTGAATCACAGATGAGCAATCATTGGCCAACTGCTGGTGTTCTTGCAACTGAGATTGTGTCACACTGAAATCCTGTTTGTCTCTGAATTATTAAAATATGGGAAGTTCTAAACTGACTTACAAATGGGACATGTAGTAAATCTTCACGTGCATGCATGCATCTGCTTTTTAGGCCAAGATCACATGCCAAGGAAATGGCAGCATTAGAGCTAAGAAAATTAGGCATAGATTAGTACTACAAGAGCAAGTCAGGCACCCAGGCTGAAATCAGACTTCCACACGGCCAGAGCAATCTAAAACCCCAATAAGAGAATCAAAAAACTGATAAGAAAAAACCCTAAGAAACAGTAAAGATTAAGCATATGTCCACAAGGTGATCCATGATACGGCTCTCCTGGGAAGAGCTGGGCAGAATATGTTTTCCCATGCTGTAAACATTTTGGGAATACCCCACCAGTTTCCCCATTCTGCATCAGAGTGGTCTGAAATGTTACAAAATCCACCATGGAGGGAAAAATAAAATAAAATAATAAAGATGCAGACAAAGTTTTTACCACCCAACAAACACAGATTCTCTGAGCTGTGGAAGAACCTGCTTTGAACCCCTGTTCCCAACAACATGTAATTATTTATGGGGGTTATTTTGTTGGTTTGGTTTGGTTTTTTAACTAGGAATTCTAGTATAGACCTAGGCTTCATAATAACCTATTTGTTCCTAAGAAAAGTTTTGACTTTTTACAAGTAGGTATTCCCTGGGAAACCACACACCCACCTCCAAACCCTGACTCAATTCACATGATTGTTTCCAGGGCCAAACTTCCATTTTATTTATAATGCTTGCATGTGTTTATATCCATCCCGTATCCTATAGTCTTGGGAGTTCAGAAATGAGGTATGTCAGGGATGAGCTGCACAGACACCTGGGTCTTGGCTCAAGCCAGCAGCAACCTCACACTAAAAAGATTCATTTCCAGTTCCCAATCGCTGCAGGCCCCCTATTCGTACGTGTCCGACTGATATCCTGGATTATACTGTTAAGAATTAATTTCAGAAGCACAATTCCAGTATATAAACTGCGCTGCTTGTTTTCACATGCCATCATTTAGAGAATGTTCAAGGGAATTGTAAAACAGGATTCACTTTATGATGCGGATGAAGTCAGCACTGAATTCTAAATGAGCTGGATACCGCATGCTAAATTGTGTCAGCAACACCTCAGTGAACACAAATATGAGCTTTTCTCTGTCTCTTTGAGACACCTCTCCTTGAGAGATACACAGAGTGGCATCCTTATCAACCTAGACAGAGCAGACTAGATTTTATGACAAATCTGTCAGTTGTGCAGGGTTTGAGATACATTTCCAGCTGGGTGTAGTCAGCAGGTGTAACAAGGATGTGGTCTCTCAGATCAGTACTTTTCAGAGTTGTAGTTTAAATAACATATTAAAATTATCTGAAACATTATTTCCCATTCCCTGTAGAGATCAATATCCAGTAGAGCTCTCAGACCTGAGAGTTTCATAGCACAGTTTCCTCCTTGCTTCACTGCAATGAAGAGGTATAACGCCCTTCCTCTTACCCTGTCCACCTTTCCACGTATTGCAAGTGACCTGTAGCATCCACATGAACAATACAAATTAGGAGGCAAGCTTGCAGTTCTGCCCCAAGAGTTTGTAGTTTGTAAAGCAAGTGATCTGCAAGCAGCGATCACAAGAGCGAAGAAATGGAGCTCTGATAAATAACCTTTAATGGCCCAACTATGCCTTTCCCCCAGGGCTATACATCTCTCAAGTACAGACACGCTCAAGCGACCCCGGGAATCAGGTGTATAGATAAAAAACCACATGAATTACAGTATGTTCCATACCACAGTATTTGCAATATTCCATATACTTAGAAGGAGAAAGAGCGTAAGTGCTAAAAATAGGATTAGCTCACAAGCACTAAGGCTCTGTTTACTCAAACCACTCTCCTCTTGGTACTTCAGGATTTGTGCCCTGCTCAGCTGTGCAGAAGTAATCAAAATGGTACCTTGCATCCGTCAAAAGATCTGAGAGTACAGCAAGTTTTGACTTTTGCAGTTTGTGCATCCAGCCATGGAAAGAAATAGGTGATTGCATCTGGCATGAAAGTGATAGATTTTCTTAGGCAGACTCTGACCTGAAGTACCAGGATACAAGCAATTGATAAAAGCAGCGTGCTTTCACTTTTTTCTTCTCTTCTTCCCCTCACTGCAGCTTGATAGACCAGACCCATGACTAAGATGTGAGGCACTTAAATTTCACTGCCATTGACACATGCTTGATATGTCACTTGGGTTTTACCCATTGTAAGGTAGGATCTTAAAAGAGCATACTTTATTATATCTCAATAAAAGGCAGTGTGGTCAAAATAGCAACTGCCAATTTGCAGGACAGTGTGGGTTCCAATCTGTCTGTTATTTATGTTATAATGGAAATGGGATGGAAAAAATGACAAATACGTTTAGCAGATATGATGAGCATCCAGACGGAAAGGCATTATTAGCAAACATTCATTTAGCAGAGGCAACTACTGCTGCTACAGCCTGGGTAGTGTGTTGGACAGAACATGAGCTTGGAACAGAAATACCTCAAATGAACACGCAGAGAAGAAAAATGATGAAGGAAAATATCACTGGCGCGGCTGCATATGGCAGCGAGTGCCGTGCCAGGACTGGGATTCCTTCATCCACTGAGATGAGCAGAGTTCTGCATCCAAACATTGCGATTAACTCTTTGAATGTCCCTCTGGGATCTGAAGAGAATTAGGAAAATGGGACTTCAGACCTTGCCTGAGGTAATGCATTGTTGAAAACCAACTGTACCCAGCCAGATGCAGACAGCTGTGCACTAATCCTGCACAGTCTGGCCTAGATGAGAAGAGAGAGGAAGGAACAAGCTCCAACCCCAAGGCTGGGTTTCTCTGCTGGCATGGCCTGCAGCTGACACCAACGGGTTTATTTCTGATGCCTCTCCCATCTTGTGCTTCCTTGTTCCCATAACACACATGCTGCTCTTTAGTCTACAATGAAAACATACAAAGGAAAAAAAAAAACCAAGCAAACCACCAACACAGCCAGCATCCTCCTGCCTTCCCTGCACAGGGAATTTATCACTGCCCTGCACACGGTGTCAACTCTCACTCGCCGATGCAGATTCCTACAAACCCTGCACTAAACCCAAAGCAATTTACTGACCGACCAGGCAACAGAGCCGGGTTCTGCGGGGTGAAGCGCAGCTGCCTCGCACAGTGCTGCAGTGGCTCTTTTAGACTTTGCTTTCACCTCTTTTGAGTGCCTCCAGCCCCTCGCAGTCCTGCCTCTCCATGCTCTGCTCAAGCCACATGCACCCTCGCAGCAGGTTTGCTGTTATCCACAAGAACAACAATATTTCTAACAGGACTCTGAAAATCCTAGCCAGAGAGATGTTGAATATTTTAAACTTGTCATGTTCAAAAGCTTCATTTATGTCAAAAAATGTAATTTAGTACAGGGTTTCCAGACTCTGGTGACAAGGCCCACTCTTTTCTAGGGAAAACACTGATGAAGAAAAGCATCTCCTGAACTTTCAGTGAGCTCATTGACTGCAGGCTCTTCCTTGAGGAAATGACAGTCCCCAGGTGTTTGCAGAGCCATTACCATGACAGGGTTTTGATCTCTACAGAAATCTTTGAGTCTGCTTCTAACACACGTGATAATAAAATAAAACTTAACCTTTTCCTTAGGAAAAGCCAAGTGGGTGCTTCTCACAGCACAAGCTGCTCTTGGCAGGCATTGGCTCTACCTTTCTCTTTTTTCTAAAATTAAAGATGAAGCTGGAAAAATGGGGACCCAATCCTTAACTGTTTCATCCCCCTTTCACAACTCAAATCAGGTGCAATATTTTGATAAGGAAGCACTAGAAGAGACCACAACCACCTCAGCATCCCTCTGTTTCGCCCCTGCTGCCCTCTGCCAGCCCCATCCCACTGCCTCCTGCCCTCGGACTGACAGCTGCCGCCGTGCACACAAAGCCTGCGCCCACAAGTCCAATTCTGAATTCTGGAAAGACCGTCTGCCCTTCATTTATATTCCTTCTCCTGTCAAAGTGATGGTGACATTAACAAGCATACTCAGAGGGGGGCTTTGTGCCAATTAACAATTTCTCATTAGCTTAACTAGGGGACACATGTTTTTAATCACAGTTAAGAATGTATAGTGATTGAAGAATTGATTCGGAGCTTTTGAAAGCATCACTGTCAGTGCATGGAATTTAATTCGGCAGATGTGGTTAAAGAAAGAGAGCAAGGGCCTTAAATGACTTTGGCTAAATGAGCTTAATAGCAGGCTGAAGCACAAGGAGCCGCAGTTACATGGACAGTATTTTCCTATCATCACCGATGACAGTCAACTCCGAATTTTCAAGACATTGAGAAATGTGTATAAAAACACAACCAACAACACTGATTTTAATTCTTGGATTGGCATCTGTCATTTTGCAGTACAAGTATGTCCTGTCTGCTACACACTATGCCTTCTCTGAGCAGGACATACTCCCTTCCCCATCTTCTCCTCCATGATTACCTTCCTCAAAGACAAAGGAATTACAACCACCTGGTTGTTTTATCTCAGACATTTCAGTTCCATTAAAAAAAAAAATCTTCTCCTAGGCTCTTAAATGCAAGTGACAAATTACTCTGGGACATCACTCAACCAGGAGTAGGTTCCTATGTGTACTGAGAAGGTCTCAACATCGTCCAGAGCTTGCGAGATACTCGTCCAGTGAGGGCTTACTGCTGAAACAGAGCTGTCTGCAATATGAGATCTTTGCAAGCCAGATGAGATGATATAGCTTTAGTCACAAAGAAGTCAGTCCACATCTCCTTGGCCAGAATTCAGCCTTTCTATTACTGAACAGCTAATCTGAGATCCTGGATACCGTACCTTCCTTCCAATGGCTTCACCCCCTACAATATAATCCCTTTTGCTTATCAGGGAAGATGTATATCGCTTTAGGGACAATCATCTAAACACCGACCAGGCCAGCGCCCCCTCCCTGACATCAAGCTCAGACTACCTGAGACCACCTTTAGAGTCAATATTAGGCACTCTTTCTCCCCCTAAGTTAACCCCAGCAGTTCTCAAAGGAGAAGAGAGCAAGTAAAAGGTGTTTTGAAGCTGTCTGTGTTAAAAGTCTCTGTCACAAGACATTTGAGCCAGAGAGTCAGTGTCAGTGCCGATCAAAGCTGTGACACCTGAACCGGATGTTTTGAAAAAGTAACTGAGGCTTCACTTGCTTTTCCATAGGGTAATGCACTGTGTCACAGCGGGAGATGGAGAAACATCTATCAAAAGGGCTTCACTGCAAAAAAATTAAGATTCCTGCTGCAGGAAGCAAATGCAAACACTGGCATCTCTCTGCTTCCCCATCTTCCTGATCAGCAGTTGTCCTTCCCCTGTTCATTGTAACTCTACCTTTCATTTGATAGTGTTACTTAACATATCCCTTTTGTCATCTTATTCTGACCTTGCCTTTGAAATATTGGAACATAACATACTGTAGCATTTGCACAATGTAAGAAATTATGACATTTACCAGCAATAGTGTGTGTATATATATACAAGAACAAAAGCCCTGAGGTCTTTGATAGCAGTAACAGTATTTACGCAAGTGCTAAAATGAGTGGTTTCAAGCAACAAAAACATATGAATGGAACAATTGACACTGTGCGCCTGACAAAGAGAGGTGACCTCTAATGCAGCTGCATCAGCAGATCTGAACCTGTTTCTATACTACCTCTACAGACCATGAGTCTAATCATAAGCCACCTTTTTTATCCAGTCTTCTGCTTCACAGACCACATCACTGTCTTCTCTATAGAGAGGCAGAAGAGGTTAAATGGCTGCCCAACTTTAAATACACCTGAAAACTAATTACACTACAGACTTCCATTGCCTTGACCTTGTGTTGGCATTTACACTCACCATTATAACTTGGTACCATTTCACATGTACACTTTAAATGACTGTACACAGTTTTGGGTGACAGATGTTCAAGAACCACAGCTTTGATGAATACCTGTATTGCCCCACATCTCAGCCACTGCGGGTCAGGTCTGCTGTTTTAATGTACCCTCATTCTGCATCCACAAGCCCATTCCTCTTTTAGGAAACTGAGCTGAGCAGCTCTGTTCTAGAGGATGTCTTGTCTACTGGTTTCATCCATCAAACTTTGGAGAGTCACAAGTTTTAATTTCTTTCACATCAGCCACCCCCAAGGAATTTCCTTACCAGGCTGGAGGCACAGTGTGGGTATTGCAACAACAAATTCTGGTTGATTCCAAATCATCTCAGAGCTGTTTGTCACAGGCTTACCCTGACCTTGTTAAAGATTTGTTGTCTTAACGAATTTGGAATATTGCATCTAAAATGAGAACGAGTTCACTGTTTACTAAACGTGCATGTAGATATCTCGTTTCTCCCCTTGATTTGTTTTCTAATGCATTCTCCTTTTCCCCCGCCCAAATATAATAAATATTGTGGAAAGGTTAAGGTCAGAAATAGATGGATTCTCTAAGCTGGTAGACTAGAAATATTCAGTGACTGAAATCAGCAGAACTGAAGCCAGCTCTAATAGCTTTCATGTTATGTTTGCCTTCTTTCACTAATCTAATGCCCATGTTTTTGTAGGAGAGGAGTTAAACATAAGGTTTTTTTCTTCCCAGATTTACGAGTAGTATGTAGCAAATCGGGGAGATCACTCATGCAAACAGTAGCTTTCCAATTCTCAGAAACATTCATCTTGAATAAAAATTGTATGTAGGATTTTTTAGAAATGTCATAGCCCTTGTGTAAGCATAGCTATTGATTTCACCTTTAAAGTAGCAATTATAAGATATATATGTGATGCCAATGTTGTTGTTAATGAAACTTATCTTTCCCTACTCAGTATTCTGCTTATTTTCTTATATATAGAAATTGAGGGAAGGTAAAAATCATGCTGCAGTATGAGTTAGTGATGATAATCATATTTTACAGAGCATCATTCATCATGAGAGACCCCAAACAGCTCACAAAATATTTGCATAGGCACACATTTTCTAAAACAGTGGCAGAAAAGAGACACTATGAGCATCCCTCTGCTCTTTCAACAACTACACAAAAGTCGGGAGGCAACAGGTTTTGTAGGAGTCAAGTCAGCTTGTGGAGCTGTACCAGTACAGAGCAGGTCGCTCTTCTTTCCTGCACTGGACAGCTTAGAGCAGGAGCCCTTCTCCAGGGAGGGGACAGGCAGCTGCGCTCCCTGTGCCACCTAACATTGCGAAGGATAGACTAGGATTAAAAACGTGAGGAGAAATCCCTAATTTTAATGCCAAGTGTAACACTGGATGGACCTTATGTATTTTCTTACCTCCAAAGAGGAAGGGTTAGACTATCCTACTGAGACCTAATCTGTATTTCCAGCAGAATTACATTTATCACATCTGTTGATTCACCCAGCTGGTTTTGGATGTCATGCTCTTTTCTCCTTCCTATTTCTATTTATCTCTCTATAGCTAACTTTTCAAAGTCAAATTGATGATGTATTATGGAAGACAATTGCATTTTATACAGCATCATGATTTCTGAACTTCTTTGTCATCCACACAATAATTCCAGCGCTCTAGCAATATTAATGGATACTTCCCTGAGGCAACGCTAAAATAGCCCAGAGAACCTTCTGAGGAGGGCAAAGCAGTTTATGGGGTGATCCATCAGAGCAGTGGCCTGAGACCCCCAGGTCTGACAGGCTGCAGCAGGCAGCTGTGCACCGCCAGCAGCGCCTGGCTGGGAGGGAACACGCTCCCATTCTCTACTTTTCCTTTTTGCCATGAACCTACAGCATCAGGGAGCCCTTTGGAAAGCGTACATGCGGCATTCAGCCATTCTGCACCACCTGGAGACACAACACCCCTCCAATTTGTTTCAGATTCTACATTATTATGTTTCATATAGACATTCAACTTTAGCCTAGAGTAAAAGGCTGTATCACTTCTCAAATCCTTTCTCCAAGACTGACAAAAACACCAGGGAAGGTTAGAGAAGTAGAATGACATACCTTCTGTAGCAATCTAGTTGAAGTAAACGGAAGACCTTCATTCACAAACACAGAGTACATGTTCAGCCCAGAAGGGTCATTGCGGGCTGGCACATATACAGAACACGTGAGGCTTCGAGCCGGCTTGCTCACGCACCTAGCTCTTCCGCATCACTTTTCAGAGCTATCATTAGGATCTTTTACTTCACTTTAGGATCTGTTCTGTGAGGAGACCTCTCCCAGAGCTGGATTACTCAGCAGAAAAACAAACATTCACATGTGCAACAAGCAACATCCCACCAGCATCACCCACAAAACCCCAGCTCCCTGACTTTACAGCTCAACTGCAGCCCTGGACACACCTGCAGGCACAACTCAACAGCAATTACCATGCAGGCTCCATAAATTATAATGATTAATTGATAACAGTAACTTTAAGCACCTGCAGTTTTGAAACATAAACAAACAGTCAATTAGAGAAGCTTACAACTCACACCTGAGTCACTGCTTCCTGCTTTTTTTTTTCTTCCTTTTTTTGGTAATAAACCTGGGATGTTAACCGGAACTGATACTCAGGCACTGCTTTGAATGCTGCTGTCATTATCAGTGTTCAATTCAGAGGATAAGGCCAAGAAGTCAATGGCCAAACTAGTCTATAAAAGCAGGTCAAGGAGAAACAATGCACTGGGGAAAATTAGAGAAAATTATCTATTATCTTGGGGCTTGAATGTCAGCTGAGTCTTCTGGGCAATACAAGTTAACCACAATGAGCAGTAGGCTGCCAGGCTTAAGTGCTTGGAAAGTGGCTGAAACTCCCTGGAAAAAAGGAGAGCTTTTAAAAACACTAAAATATAATAATTTTTATAAAGAATAAAATTAGTTTAAATATTTATAGAATATGAAATAATTACTGCAAAGATTAAGAAAAAGAGGGAAGTTGTTAAACAAATAAAATGACTATAAACAAACACAATTTCTCAAAGAAATAAAAGGATTATGGCAAAGCTTGCCTGTGAAAATTGATAAAAAGCCTTATTCTTAATTTTCTCGCCATCCACTAAGAGCTAGCCATGTGGAGAAATTATTAGTAGCTGCAATATTTCAACCTGTATTTTTAATCAGTCATTCAAATTAATGCAAAGCAGATGGAATGGACCATATTTTCCTAAATCACACACACTAAAAGATGTAATTGAAGTTTTTGAGCATGGAAACTAAAATGTACTACAGTCACGGTCCCAATTCCCACATTATCTACCCTGACCTACCAAATCAAGGGCAGGTACCACAGATTCGTGACACGTCTGGAGCATCTCCTGCACCATGCTGTGGACGAGCCCTGTTTTGGGAGTCCTCATTTGGAAATGATTTGTAGAAAGTAGGGCTATTAAAAGTGTGGTCCATATTTTTTCTCCCAAAAGGAAAAAAGGACTGGTCTGCCTAATCTATTTTTGGCAGATATTAGTCTAACTGGTTATTAAAAATCATCAGCGGTAGTTCAAATGTAGACTCGAGATTCGTTTGACATGGGGCATATCTGCTGCTCTCATGCGACCGCGTCAGAGCAGAGCCATCAATCCTTCCCAGGTCCACAATGGGCCCCATCTCCCGTCCGTAGCTCCTGTGATCCTGAGCACTCCCGTTACGCCCAGGGGGTGTGCAGTCCAGGCTCGTGCACCGTGCTCAGTACAAGCTGGCGGGCCCCTGCAGCCCAGCGGGTCCCAGGGCACGTGCGAGGCTGCAGCAGCACCCGGGGAAAAAGCAAGAGCATATGCACCACTAGGACAAACACGTCTCCCTCTCGCAGAGATAGTCTGGCAAGAGCTCACATAAAGGCGTGAAGAAAGTTGCTGCCAGGATGTAAGAAAAGAGGGGAGAAGACAGCTGGCCTCTGAGCACAAAGCACGATCTTTCACACAAGCAGCAAGGCCAACAAAGCCTTTCCTCCCCCCGACGCCCCTTCTGCTCCTTCCCCATTCATGGGAACCAGCAGCCTTGCTGAAAAACTAACGAAGGTTTATGCAAACTGCTACTGACATTTGGAGACCAATTAAGCATATGTGCATCCACCTATGCAAAATACGAGTGTAGTAAGCTGTGTAACAAGGCACCCTTTTTGGAAGAGGCGATTCTAGAATATCCTCCAGTGAAGCGCGTCTCGATTAGGACGTGGTTGGTCATGCAAAAACCTCCACTGCTCCAGCAGGGTCATGTGAACATCAGCGTCTCTCACCGAGTTGTGCTTCCTTTCCTCTACACAAAGATGTTGCATATTAGCCTGGTACGTAGAATCAATGTGTAAAATAGAAAACTTAATTATTTTTATTGTATCACATCTGGGAGAGGCATGCAAACATGCCACCATTTGTCTGTAGCAGTTTGGACTAAGGGAGAGGGAAGTTATTTTTTCCTACATTTCCAAACTTTTTAATGATCAGAAACTCAAAATTTCCATTCCACTTCAAATGTTAATGGGCCTGCTTTCTGATTTGCAGAAATTGCCGTGTTTATACACTAAAATGGTAAGCACTGAGTGATGATAGATGAAGACGTGCACTGCGAAAAAACGCACTGAGATGGGAAGGCTGGGTTAAAAAAAAACAAGTCTGAAGGAAAAAATGAAGTCTCCAGTGAAAAACAGAATTAAACAGGCCACAATATTTCCTGCTATCTCTCTCAGAAACCCCAGATAGACTGCCTCTGCGTAAAGGGGTTCAAAATTCACTGGAGATGGCTTTGAAAGGAAAACCTTCTCAGTGAAGACAGGTGTGTTTTTCACCACAGTGTTGCTCTTTAAATTATAACTTTATAGTTAATTAATGTTTTCTAAATCGATGTAAATATATCTGTGTTAATCTAATACCACTTATTTCAGTATTCTTTTCAGAGGAGTAACTGCTCTTCTCCTGTTCCAAACCAAATACAGATTTTCTTCCCTATTGGAGTGGGTTTGATTTTATTGTTTCTACATCTGTTTGTATTAACTTCTGCAAATGAAACAAATGCCTTCCCTTTGCAGTTCAGTTTGCTCCTTGTCACAGCTGGCAAAACCTACACAACAGCAGCACTGCCGTCCCTGGGTCAGGCTCCTCCAGGAGTCGCCTTCCCTTGTTGTTGCAAACCTTGTGCTTGATTTCAAAATATTTTCCTCCCAGCAAAATAAAATATTCTTTCCAGGTGCGTCTGGGGAGGTAGGTAGGCAACGACAGTGTGGCTCTCCTGACTTGCAAACCGCCGCGCTGAAGGCTGTGACGTGAATGGTTTGGTCAGTTTGGCTGCGTTTGGAACAGACCCTGAGATAAACCCCCCAGTTAATCCTGCAACCGCAGACTCCAGTCAGCAACGAGCAAGTCCCCTCTGCTGGGATAAATCCGCAGGCAAGAAGCCAGTGGAGCTGTGATAGCGTACACTGACTGAGAATCTGGTCTGCTGTTTCCAAATAAATAAAAAAACCCACCGACAGAAGGTTGGCTACGTGCGTACACGGAGAGGGAGGCTTCAAACAGATAAATCTGGAGGAAAGTGCAAGGTCTGCAGGGGTTTTTGATGGATTACGTTGCATGTTTGAACATAATACACATTAAGGCTGGAGACACTGATGCTTTGAATGGTGTGAAATTCCATCTAACATGGGTTGTTTGCCTGACACAAACATGTTTAGCACGAGATGGAACAAAGGCGAGAAAATCACAGCAGAGTTTTTGAGTGATGCTTGAAAAATTGTTTGCTCTTCCTCCCACCACCACTTTAAAAATGCTACTTTTTTCCTCCAGCCCCATACCTCTCCCCCCTTTTCTGGTAATGGCTTAGTAAATAATTCAGAGAAAAAACAAGAACCAGAACTGAGCGTAATAAAAATGATGTCTCTATCTGCTGTTGAGGCGCATCGTGCCACTTAAGTAAGACAGATGGGAAGATATGCCGTACTTTGCTTAGTAAACTGCATTGAGAGAAACTGAATAAGCCTGAAATTAGAGCAGAGGGTGAGATGGGGGTGGATGTACTGGTACAGTGTTGCCTGACAAAGATGCAGGGAGAAGTAATTTACTCTGAAATGACAGTTTGAAGGGGGAAGAAAAATAAACACACAGGAGGGAGCTTAGACTCATTAGCAGCCCAGCCTCAGTACTTCATCATTAATAATAATAAAGAACCCAGCTGAACCAGTGACTCACGATAACACTCAAGTCTCTGGGTCTCCATTTTTAGTTAACACATAATAACTGGCAGTGCAGTGGGAACACAGGATGAGGAATGGGGCAGATACGACGTGGGCTGCTGCCTCCAAAGCTGCGGAAGGCAGGGGTGGCCTCTTCGGGGAGCAGCGCTGATTTATGCCAGGCCAAGGCAAAGGCAATTAGAGCTGCAGCATTCCTCCATCTTGAATGTGTCCCGAGCACTCAAAGAACCAGCCCAGGTATGCCAGCAGGGCTGGCTGGGGCTCCATTGCTCAGATGACTTCCGCTCGGTTTTATGAATATTCCCCTTAATGTGAAATATATTCTCCGCCTACGGGAAACAGGGAGGAGTGGAGACAAAGGGAAGTGGCAGCGGTGGCTTGTGCACCATGCCTGGAGGCCAAGGCAAGGGACAGCAACATGGCTGGAGCTTAAACTGAGACATGAGCGGACAGAGCTCTTTGATCTAACCCAACTTTAAGGACCAGGGTTGGTCAAAATAATGTTTTTACCATTCAATATTCAAAGTATTTATCTCACTTAGAAACCTTCCTGCTGAAATACATTTTCCATTTTGTCTTCTCCACATCACACCAGGCTGTGGTCTTCTCAGCATTACAAACTAACCAAGCTCTGGCCTGGATCAGTATTTCCGTGGGAAACCGGCAAGGGAAAAGGAGGATGTGAACGGTGTTCATGCTTCAGTAAATGGCCTTTTTTTCCACAGTCAGTAACGAGCCAGTATCTCAGAAGGACAGCACGCTATGTTTATCGTGAAGGTCCCGTGCCCCTTTTCTTTAGATTATTGCCCTAATTCTGCAGCGGTAAAGTATCTCTACATGATTCATTTGTAGAAAGAGCTGACAGACCCAACGGCCAAAGATCACCTATAACTGAAAGTGCATTTTCAGTTAAGCCTCAGACCCAATGTGCTAAGCAATTCTGACAATCCAAACACTTACTTTGGTGCCAAAATGGAAGCCGAGCTATTCAGAAGAGCTTGTCTTTGAATTTTGAAAATTTGGCTTTCAGTAAACCTCAGATTCAGGCCTTCAGTATTTTGCTTCCACTGGAAACCAAATAAAGCGTAACACCCCCAGAAAGTCCCACGTTGCTTTAAGGTTGAAGCATAATTTATAAATATTGATTGTGTGCTGGAGGCTCAATCTTGCAAGGTGCTGAGTACACACACATCTTACTGATGCCCTTTGGACAGCCTCAGGGGAAAGGCACTTGATAAATGCACAATACAGTTATTCTAGCAACAAGAAGTGCCCAGTACTGTTATAGTTAAGCCCCTTCAAACACAAGTGCAGATTTGTTTTGAAAGCATATATATAGTGGAAGTTGCAAGGTAGAGGTTCAATACCTTAATTATGCCTCAGCATGAGAGCTCTGACAGGTTATGGGCAGACTAGCTAAAAGTCTTTAATTAAAACACATGGTCCTCGCAAAACTCAGACTGGACATGGAAGACCTGGCTCTGAGAAGGTTGGAAATGACCTTAATGAAGGCACCCCCAATCAAACAAAGCCCAGTGTCTTCACTCCATTCTGCATCAGTGGATCATCAGGATCTCATGTGTCCAGCTGACTGGCAGATCTTGCACGTGTTAGCAGCAGTCTGAGCGCTCACCCTCAGTCTCAGTGAAAGAGATGGTGCCTGCCTCCCAAAAGAAGTTGTCTTGTTGTCTGGTTTGCTTCTGTCTCGGAATCTGGACGGATTGAGCCCAGGCTGGTTTGCCCAGGGAAGGTTCACATCCCGTTCCTGCCACGCCAAGCATTGGCCCTTGCATGCAAGGAAGAAACGTGATGTGTCCCTATGGCTTATTGTACAAGCATATAAGGAGAGCAACAGTCTGGACCATAATGGGGTGCTGTATCGTTTCTTCTACAGAGATGTAATTTGAAAGGCTCTGTTCATAATCCTGGAAAAGTGCCCCGCTGAAGATCCTAAACTCAAAACTGGGAAATGGTTCACTTTTTTAAAGCGAAGCCTCTGGTTTTCCCTTCTTTGTTCTGTACCAGAAAGCACAACATTTGGGTTGTAAAGACTAAGTATCAATTTATGTTTTATCCTGAAAACCTTGGCTTTCAGACTCTTTCTATAGGTTCAACTGAATCTGTTCAACTGAGTTATGGTTTATATTTACATAAATTACCATAGGAAACTTGTTAATATTTCCTGAATATCCTTTTTCATAGCGCTATTAGACAAGGTTCTGTGCTTTTGTTTGGGACTCAATGTCAGCAAATCAGAATTCATGACTGTGATCAGTCAGGAACACAGCAAAGTAATTTATTCCCTAACATACAGTCTGGGTGTCAAATAATCCGTCCTGAGAAACGCTATCTGAAATCAGCAGAATTTTATCATGCAAATTACAGGAAGTGTTATCGTTGGGAACAGTGGGAAGTTCCTGATTCACTGTCATTTACACATTAAATGAGCTCAGACTTGCTTCATGGAAGGCACTGTGCTGGGAACGTGCTCTGGTCTCAGGCTTTTTTTAGAATCACCAATAGCAGGAAAGGGCAAGAAGAATTTCACCTATTGAGAACAGTTCATTGTTGGATTTCTTCATCTATAGTATAATTCCCTGCTGGTATAGTTATTTTGTCAATGAGTTAGGCAGTAAGCTCTATACTGCTCCACTGGAGTCTGTCTGCACTGTGGATGAAAAGATGCTCAGTTGGCTCTGTACGTGTTAGCCCTGGAGCTGGGAGTTTGGGGAAGGACGGAACGATATCTTGCCTGGCTCCAAGTGAGGTGCTGGAGACGTGCTCTGCTTGAGACACTGAGTCCTGCAGCATCTTGGCCTGCAGCCTCGCACAGAAAGCAGGACTTAGCCATCATTTCTGAGCGCTAAGCACTGTGGCCTTGTCTTTGTTGCCAAGAGGTTTACCTTTGAATGTAAAATATTCTTAAGTAAAAAAAAGCACAGTGAAGATAGTCATATTTGTTCTACCATGAGAGTAGCACTACATTCTTACCAGTGTTGATCTTGGCAAGTTTGCCAGGAAATGACAGATTCACTTGAGATTATATCTGTGCAACCTGGGACTAGCTGATAGTTGTTATCATCTCCTGAGTGATGCTGACACATGTGCAGTCAAGCGTTATCGAGCAGACACTGCTGCCCAGGCAGGTTTGTACATGAGAAGTGTAACACCTAAACCTGCCTGACCCAGAGGAGACCCCTGGGCTGGGGGGGCTCTGGCCAACTCTCCAGAGCACAGCACATCCTAAAAGGAAAATTCTCCCTGCAGCACACAAAGATACTAATGCACTCAAGATCAGCCCTACTTTCCTGCTTTTCATGGAAAATCGAGAGGGAATTCCCCAGAACGATCTGTTCTTCAGCAGCGTTGTTCTCCCACCCATAACAACAGGCTGGGTAGGACAGCAAATCTGGACTGCAGATGTTTAATGACAAGGGGTGAAATTAGATTCCATCCACAACTGAGTCTAATTTCTCTGAGGACCATGAATCTGTCATTGGAAAGGGTGCTCACAGGAGTGGATGACAGTGCTTACTCAGGGCAATGATGTATTTGCGTGATCCACGTTAATTCAGTCTTGGTCTTTCTCCTCTTCTGTAGGTGAGAAACACACAGGGGTTTCTGAGGCTACTCAGTGTTTTAAAGTTAAGGGACCTAATACTCTAGTTCTAGCAACAAGGACTCCTCCCCTTCCAGTCCTTGTTTATGTGAAATTAGTTTTTCACGGATTAGATGTTCCCTGGGCAGAACTTCCGAGACAAGGAATTCCTGGTAAACACCGGAAAGAAAAGCTGGAGTTCAAGCAGAGGGTCAGTTTGCCTCTGCAGCCTGGGCTTTATTTCTCCAAGGAGCACCCCCAGCTCAGGGATGATCTGTGCTTGTGTTTACCCTGACACCAAATCACCTTCCCTATACAGAGGGGGTGTACAGAAGAGTAGAAAACATTTCAGCGACAGCACGAACCCACAGAGCTGTGCAAGGGCTCCAGCCGGGCCAGAAGCCAGCACCATACAACCCTCAGTGTGCCACGGCCGAGGGGACCCGACATGGCCTCTGAGGGTGCTCCGTCCCTGCAGCTGCGCCAGGTTTTAATCTTGTCACTGTGAAGCATCCACGCACAGAGCAGCTATAGGCAGAGCTGATGCAGTGGAGGAATGCTTCTCCGTTGCCAGAAACCCTGCAGCGGGAGGGATTACACGCTCACCTTGCAGGCAGGCAGGGAGGGCAGCACAGCGGAGCGGGACATGACACAAGGCAGATGAAAGCTTTTTCAATGCTTCAGAAAGTAACAGACTGAAAGCATAAATATGATTATATTATTTTTCCATCTTTTTCTACTTCATTTCCACTGTCAAAGATGGAAATCTAAAGCTTCTACAATCTAACGTGTTACTCTTCCCCCCTTCTGGACTAGCAGCGGCACAGAGTTGTTCTCACTCCTTCATTCATAACACTGAGATCGGAAATTCACAAAGTTTTAGTCCAGCTTTCAGCATTTAAGTTTCAAAGGGATAAAAACAAAAGGTATTATTTGACTTGTCAATGACAAACTAACGAGACCAGAGGCTGACTACGCAATGGAGACTGAGCACCTCTGTGCAGTGTTGCTTTGACTAGAGCGAAGGCAATGCTGCTGGAGAGCACGACTGTGCCTGTGCCACTGGGCTGCCACGGCAGAGGAGCTGCCCTGGGGAGCACCAGTCTCCTGGATCTCCACCGCTGCCCCACACAAAGGATTTTTAGGGTCATAGCATCCAGATGTAAGGTACCAGCCTACACCGGGAGATGCACTACCTCTGTTAAACTGGTGAGACTCCAGCTCCACATTGATCCAGAATTCCACGGAGCTGATAGGTAGAAATTTTGTAACATGCAGCCATTTAAGTTGCTTTTTTTGGTGGTTTTTGTTTGGTTTTTCGTTTTGCTTGATTAGAGTACCCTCTTCCCAATCCAGGCCCTTTGGGAGAGTTGAGAGCCTGTTACCATTTCAACTGCTAGATGTTTTTTACCTCTTGTTAATCCCTTCCTCCCAATTTGCCATTTCACCCTGCTTGCATTGGAACAAGGGAGAGCTGAAGACAAGCAAAACAGGCCAAACCCCCTCTAACGGAGAGGTGATGAGATCGCCTACCATCTGGAGCCTGTGGTCTTCCAAAGAGGAAACACAAAAACTAATTAAAAATACTCTGTGTCATAGAGGCTAAACTGCCAGCAGGACTGAGAATAAATTGGAGATGATTAGACCTTCATTTCTCTGCAGTATCTTCCAGTAATTTTAGTTTTGTGAACCAAACAGTTTGTGGCAGGGAGGAAAGCCAATATAATAGGAAGAGGTTGCAGCAAGTCATGTAGCTCCAAGAGCTCGGAGTAGGAGCTTTCGTCTCTCAAGCTTGTTTTATTGACTTCCATCTGCCATCTTTGGACAGGTGCAAACCCCGAGTCACACATTCTCCTCTCCCGACAACGGGGACATATGGGTAAAATGGCAGCGCTGGGAAGGAGATGACCAGATCCCAGGAAAACCATCAGAAATCCCTCCTCAGTTTGAGGCTCCTCCACAGTTCCTATCCCCCTCCCACCCCTGCTCACACATACCAGAAGCCCTTCTCTAGACTCTCATCTTTGACTCTAAGCTCACCCCACCGACATATGAGCAATCAAAAGCGGAAAATAGCAGCCTCTCTGCAACACTCATTCTTGTTACAGAAGGAACAGAATAATGTTTCAAGTTTCATTTCGGTGACGAAATCTCTCTAAGACATCACACACAAACAGCAAAAACTAGTGACCTTCAAGGCTACTAAATGGACTTACTTTTTTTATTCTAGCCTAGACCAAAAGGTATCACGGCAATAATTACTCTCTACGCTCGCCCCGTGCAGCGTGCTGCCTTGCTGCCTGGTAAGGTCAGAAGGCTCATTGTCAACAAACCTGCTAATGGCAATCACACAAAAGGCAATTTCTCTTGCAGGGCCCATCACTCTATTAATGAACCCGTAAGCTAAAGAACAGCAGTTTCCAAGATTTATAGACATTTCTTTGCCTGTTTGGGGGCCATCAGCTCTGGGGAATAACTTCATTTTGCCAGACCGGATGGGATCAAGACAGGCATCTAACTTGCAGAAGGTGTTTTCTTTCCCTAAATGGACTTTCCATGGTATTGCAATAACAAATGGAAATTAGACTGTGTTTTTACTGATAAATCCAGCAAGTGGACACTAGTGATGTGGTCTCAGTCTCTCTCTGCCATTTGATTTACCAAGGCTCGTCTAGCCTACAGAGCTACAGAGTTATTTTTGCACCAGAGGTCTCTGGGTTGCAATCAACAACTTCATTTTTTCAGTCACTTAGCATCTGCTGTGTTGATTTCCCATTGATTTTTATCTGTACGTAGCCTTTAAAAGCTGTTATAGTGAAGCCCAAATAGTAGGCTTTCAAACTTATAAATATGGGTTAAGGCTAAGAGCAATTTTTGGCCAAGCGCAAGAATTGTGGAGAAGTGGTGCAAAGCTGCCCGCTCTCACCTTACAACATCTCTTCCCAAGAAAAGGATGACAGAAAACGGAGCTGGTGCTTTCCCAGGTCATTGCCCGGTCTGCAGGCAGCCTCGACAGCTCAGGAAGGCTGTCTGCTGGATTTCTTCATTCATATGTCTTCCTTAAAGATCTTTTTTTAATGTAGTGTAAAACATCAGGGAGACTGGCTTCCTGATACTGAGCAGCTCATTACAGAAGAGGTCCTGATTTTGCTGGGGTTTCTTTCATTTTCCTGGTCCTTAAATAGCAATTCTTAATGCTCCATGTGAGAAGCAATCAGTTTATCAGAGGGAGGAACACTGAATCATCGCGTGTGACAGAAACTCGCTTGTCCTCTTGGTGAAAATGGCCATAACCTCATCAAAGCTTTTCAGGAGAGATGATGAAAAGTGCTAATAGGAATTAGGTATTTAAATTGATGACTCAGTCGGGATTATTCAAAGTGATGTGCTGAAATTTGTTTTTCTCAGATGTTTGAGCCCCTCGGAGGGCCATGGAGGACCAGAACAAACACTAGAGATGAGAGAAGTGGAAATTCTGCATGACATTGCTTTTTCACCTTTGGAAAGATAGGTTTTATCTACGCACAAATGAATAGGACTTTCACTCCAGGGACTTTGCTGTGTTTTAAGAGCTTTTACTGACTTGCTTGTAATGCCATTTGAAAATGGATCCATGCGGTTTTATTTTCTCTCCTTCCATTAGTCCCACCCTTGTCACTGACTGAGCAGCTCCTGTCCCAGGAGCACCGGGGTGAGTCAGGGACCGGGATCTGGAGCAAGTCAGAAGACTGGGAGGTTCTTGTAAATACAGATCCCATTTCTTTATGAATTCATGCCATTTGGGAACCATATTAATCTGGCTACCATTCCTCTGTAATTTATGTTCAGGCATAATCTTGAACATCTAAAAGGAGAAGTGTTTTATTTTCAAAGGAAAGCGAGTGATTCATAAAACATTATATGTTGACATTTTCTGGAGAATATAAAGGGGCTCATTGCTCTGATTCAGGCCCTATTTGCATAATTTTTCCTTCACTCACCACAGGTAAATCATAGTTAAATATTGAAGCATTTATCACCTGTGTGTTTTCAAGCCAGACTTTATACAAGCATAAAAGAGAGGGACACACTTCCTCAAGCACATGCATCAAACTGCAAAAATATTTTGGCACTTGTCTAGCTCTGCGCTCACAGAATTAAGATCCTGGCCAGCTCTGGGCATAAACACCTGTCTTTGGAGGAAACTCACCCTAGGATTATTTTTCACATGAGTCCTAAGGAAGGTCCCAAAGCAGAGCTCACGTATGGCTGAAATGATGCATGGACTTACGCTGCCATCTGCACAGTGGTGAACTTCTGCCCGAGAATGCTCACAGAAATAAATATCAAGTAAAAGAGTGTTTGGATGTTCAGTCACCCACACCAGAGCCCCTGCTCTGTCAGCTGACCTGTTGCTATCCAAGTTTATGGCTTGGTAATGTTGAGACATTTAATTTGGCTTAGAATTACTGGCTACATCCTCCGCTACTGGAAACTGAGGTGACTTCGCAGCAGATGCTGACATGGGGATCACATCTCGTTGTTCAAGTTCCTGTTCAGTAACTCTACAATATGTAAATGGTAGTCAATTAAAAATACATGTATTACACAATAGAAGCTTTCAGCCTTTCATAAGTGAAAACATGACAGAATAAAACGTGTCTATTCTTACACTGTCCACTTTCATTTCAACCCCAAACTGTGACTGAAGGACAAATAAATAAGTGAAAAGGAGAAACACTACTGTTTGTCACATAGCATCAAACATTTTCCCTTGTCTCATCCTCCATTTTCCCTTCTGTTGTCCTAATAAATAAAATAATACTTTGGGGATTTAGGTTTACAAACAAACCATCTCTGTATTTGGGTATATCTTCTATAGCAACGCAGGAGGAAGGTTCTGTTACTCAATAACTAACTGTACACAGAAAATGCATACAAATCATTGCAGCTGTCGCTATCACAACTTAGGAGTAAATGCAGATGGCATGAAATAATATTCACAAACAGCTAATAGAATTTTAATGGCTTTAGAAAGAAAATAAAATGAAAGACACTGTATTTACTTGTGATATGAAGGGAGTTTATAGTGTGCCAGTGCAAGTAACGAGTCACTTTGGACCTTGCATTTTCATACATTCAGAAGTGGGCAAGTCCCTGTGCGTTTTATTTACGGGAAGTTTAAATAGCAATCATAATTTGTGAAATATTCAAGGATGCATCTGCATAAAGTATGATGTTCACATTATGCAAATGTCATGTATGATGAATGAAATGCATCAAATGTCTTGAGGACACCCAGATGTTAAGCCTACCAGGATGCCAGGAAACATGGAAGGAGGTGAAGAACATGATTTCTTCTTGAGTTAATTGATTTTCATGTTCCAGCATCACCTTCTAAATACTTCCAATCAAGAAGCAAGCTACAGTCACAGTTCACTTGTTGTGGTTGTCTTTTTCAATCATCATTCTCACTTTCCTTTTCCCAGCACAGTCCAAGAATCAACACAGCCTTTTAAATGGTTAAATGAGATCATTTCCATATACACATAGCATTCAAGTGCAAATGCTCACTAGTTAAGCGCTACATTTGGAGCTATGGTCTCTTTATATTTTTTGTTCTGTGGCCAACAAAACAGGCAGAAAGGCCGTGCTACAACTCACTGTTACCAGCAGTCACGTACGAGCGCTGAGGATGGAGGAATTCCAGTTCCAGCACAAAACAACGGCCCGACAACCAGAAGGCAGATGGGGCTTTGCAGCGTGGCACGACACAGCCGTGGCTTTTGCCTGTAGATTTGGGAGTACAGATCGTAAAGATCCATATGCACTGAAGAGTGAAATTTATGACAGAGTAAAAGCCTATCCTACTAAAATGATCAGAAGCTGTGCCTTTGACTTTATTTAGATGTTATTTCATTCCCAATACTGAGTACATCCAGAACCATGCCCCCCCCACCAAACCCCGTTACTTTTTGTCGAGGCGTTCACTGTACGGACAACATAACACCAGCAGTCTTTTCTCACATGTAAATGGCCTGTGTCACACAGCTAGGTCTGCCGGAGCTGAGGGCTCTGACCTGATGTCCCAGAGCTGGAAGGAATTGTCTCTTGGTTATCATAAAATTCTGCAGCTCGTGGTGCAAATCAATTCTCAGATAAAGACCGTTCATCTCTTGTACGACACACAAGGCTGACCAACAGAACCAGAAGCTATTCAGGATAAGGGCAAGGGCTCATATCGTTTTTACTGGTAGAATAGTGATGAATGAATAACTGCTAATTATCACACATATTAGGAAAAATTTCTACTGTTCTTCCTTGTCTTTGGGGCAAAGAGACAATGGCCTTATTTCTATCCTGTTAGTGCTGAAGGAAATTAGAATTTTTATTTAAATGAACAGGGGCATGTCCGTATAGCTTTTCCATATGGTAGAGGAGGACGAGGCTGCAGCACGTGGGACACAGAGCAGATGTTAAACACGTGTTAAGAATTTACACACAATCAGGACCTGGCTTAGACTGTATTTGCTAAAATCATGAATATGCCAACAGTGGGAGCAATCCCGCCTTGACCCAGAGGGAAAAGATTTGGGGTAATATCCTTAAAAGTATTTAAGCAACTAACGAACCAAATCTGTGATTTAGTCTTTTCTGGGCATATCCAGAATGCCCAGCAGCGGTGCTTCGCTGGAGGGCTGCAACCATGCCTCTCCCCTGATGGGATCAGTCAGATCAGGTACCTCTGTAGAGCATCAAACCCCTTCGCTTTCTTAAGCTTAGGTGCTGGAGCAGACTACGACTCTTAGCAGCATCACTGAGATGCTGTTGGTGAGATGTGCTGTCCAAAGTTATTTATTTTTTAACTGAGGCTTCGAATAAAATTGAGTAAGCTCATAATTAAGTTAGAAATGTAAATCTCAGTTAACGTCACTGATGCTGATCTTATTGATATGGCAAATCAGTAACTGTCTTGAAATGACAGATTCAAACTGATAGAAATAATTTTACTATTGAGCACATCATTTGATGTTGTAAAAATGGAATTTGTGAAAGCCGGTTAAAATGATGACTATTGAATCTGTTCACAGTGATAGATAGCTTTTAAATGCATGTAACTTGCCCACAATCTGAAATTCATAATAATTTTTGAAAATGTCCCTCGTAAAGGAACACTCACACATAAATACACATTTTTGTCTGACAGGAAAAGTATTCTACTTCAAGTATCAATATATATCCTCATACCTTCTACTGAGTTTAACTTTAGGATAGTGATGTGTGTGCATCTGTACTTAACAGCAGATGGCAGGTTATACGTAAGCTGGTTCCCACTTGGCAGTTGTTTAGCCTGAGACTCTTGAAAAGCTCGTCAGGACTCTGCAATCCATATGGAAGAGTAAAGTCAAGAATATAATTTTTCTTGCACCAGACGCTATCAGACAAAGTGATTAAAACTACATCGGTCATTTGATGTAATAGGAATACTGCCTATGGAGTGGATTGCTGCTACAGGATCAATAGCTTCTGTTTTATAACAAAAACCAAACGCCTCAGCTTTGCTTGCAGTTTTTCTAGCAGCGAGGGGCTATTATCCAATGGCTGCACTCAATTCCATTGACATCTGCTCTTAAATGTTATGGATTCCCAAAGAGTTCATGCAAATTCAAGTTACATCTGTCATTAAAACACTCTGCTCAAGTCTCTTTAGGAGCCAGAGCAATCGCGGTTGTGTACGTGTAAAGTGAGCACAGAGTTTCACATCCAATTTTGGCTTCTAACAGCTTATGTCGCAATCTTTACTCTGCATAAATACCAACCCAGCAGCCACGCATGGGAGTGAGCGGATCAGAGGGACCTGCGAACTGATGGTCTGGGTAGGTCCAGGCACACTGGCTGCTAACATCAGGGCTGGCAGACAGACCAACCAACCTGACTCAGTTTCCCCAGCAGCAGGGTGGGGATAACGACACTTATCCATGGTGCCCCTCAGGAAATTGTGGGGATTAGCCGGTTAATGTCTGTTAAGTGCCCCAGAGATGGAATATGCTAAGTAAGTGGAAAGCACGGTTATTAGCCGATCCCTCACCGCCCGAGCAGGATTGCTCCCCACAGTCCCTTTCTCAGCGCTTTGCTCCATCTGCTCCTGCATGTCTGATGGAGCCTGACCTCTCCTCGTGGGAGAGTGTGATGCAGCCTAATAGACATCACTGCTCAGAAGCCATCTCTGATATCAAACCTCAATATTCTTGACTTAATTCAAGCGCATATTTCCTTGCTCTACCCTCACATTTAGCACTTGCATTTTATTTGTCATTAATAACACATACCAGAATATATAGTGGTAATAACATAATAGCACATGATACTGTTCTTCCTTTGACTTGGGACTTGCTCGCTCTTTGCTGATTTGTATTGCAGCTCTCCTTAATGTATTTCATGTGTGTGAGGGTGAATTTATACTGCAGCGAACCAAGGCACTGGCTTTAATGCATCTCCTTCCCTCGCCTCCTCTGAGTGCATGAATCTTCCACCTCCACGATGCTGCACAGATATTAAACACATTATTCTCGTTTGATTGAATACTAGTGAAATTAAATTTCTTCAGTGACTTACTCCCTTCTGCCAAAGCTGAGCAGGGAATATGCACTCAGGAAAGTAGAGAGGTAAGAGGGGAAAAAAGGGGAGGATCAAGCACTGAACTAAAGAGTGACCATTTTCACCTCCATTAGCACCTTTATGCTAGATATGATAAATTTTAGCTTCAGTGGTGCAAATTCCAACATCTGCTCCATCTCTGCCTCACAGACGTGTTGACAGGTGTAGTCTCCTTTTCAGTACTGCTTGGGAGCTGACAGATGGACTGTCAGCAGTAAATAAAGGGTAAATCCCACCGGCAGTGGCAAGGGGCTCCTGAACTTTTCCTTTGTTTTCACTCATTTGATTTCATGTCTCTAGACTCTGTACTCACTGTCTTAACAGCATTTAGCCAGGAATTTCCTTCTCTTTAATCCTTTCTCTTATCTCCCTTGAGAAGATGAAAGCTAAATGATGTTAATCTGCCAAATATTTCTGATCATTAAGAGTACAGTAGAAATTACCACCCTGACTGGAAATTAATTGCAAAATAAAATGAGGTCGGAGGGGAATGTCAACACCTGAACGTTGTTTCTTCTCACACATTGAAGGACAGCACTCTGCAGGTCTAGAATTCAGCGTACAACCAGAATTGGTGAAAAAGGGCACGGACCAGCCCCCTCCATAGCGAGGCTGTCCCGTGGTGCTCACCTGCAGATGCTCAGCCCAGACTACTGGGCAATAAGGACATGCAGCAACGTCCTAGCACTGCCCCCTTAATTCCGCTCTATTTTAGCATACAGTATTTGCTGCAATTCTGTTGTGACTACGCTGACATCTGCTTTTGCCAGTATTTCAGCAAGGCTGAGATGTCACCACCAGTTTCCCTTCCAGCTTTCTCCCCACAGCCGGTTCACTGCGTAGCTTTGGCCCATTCAGTTCAATTATCAGTGCTTGATACATCCCCTGTGAAGAGGAACACGGTTTAGGTCCTTCACAGTCACTGAAAAAAAGCATTTAGGCATGAGATGAATGAACTGTTTGTATGAAGAGAGGTAACAAGTATTTTCCCGAGTCAGACCTTTTCAGGTAAGCGTCTTTGTGTCTTGAAAAGTATTGTTATTAATTCAAAAGGATAGCCACCAAAACCCACAGATCCCTGCACAGGTAAGGAAATATGTGGCTGTCCAGAAAAGGCCAAATCCATGGCTGATGGGACACTGACAGCCAAGATCTTCTACCATTTTTTCCTTCTCCTTTTAAAAGCTTGTGTAATTGTTGATAATTAATGCTCAGTAATAACTGAATCCATGGGAGACTCATTAATTGTACACCCTCACAAAAACTCCAGCAGACGCCCTACACATTACTTTGTTATTATTTAATGGTATTGGTACAACAGGGATTTGTGCACAGACACATGGCAACAGAGAAGGATGGCTAATATAAAGAACCTTGCTCCCCCACGTTGCAGCTTATTTTCATCATAAACTTGTGACTTGATAGACAACCTTTGTTAAATAGGAATTGTAGAGCCAACATAAGATGGTTAGGGGATTACAGATTTAATTATTTGAAAGTTTGGTTGCTCACAAGGTTCAGTTGTAAAAAGAATAAAGAAACTCCAGTACTTTTTCTGCACCCGTCAGGAATACAAAAATTTATACTTGAAGAAAAGATCCAAAGCCACTGAAGCCAGTGGTGAGAATCTCATTTGCCCCTGTGTACTTTCACTTGGGTCTGAATGCATGGAATAAAATAGCAGGAGGCAAATCCTCCTGATTTTTTTATACCACTCTTATTCATGCAAAACTCCTGCTAATGTCAGCTGGAGCTCTAGAGGAACAAGGGCAGTGCCATGTGTGAATAAACTGATCTAACACGTCTTTATTCAAAGCTTTCTATCTACCCGTATCTCCCCAGACAATGAATGAATCTGTCCTCTCAGGGACAGAAGAAACATCTCTAGGATTTGGTCATAACAATGCAGGAAAGTTTGTTGCTTCCTAACAGGGCAAGATTTTCCTTGAATTTGTAATTCATCTTCAGCTGCTGTTGATATTTATAATACTTGAGCATTACAAGTAGAAAGAAAGAGAATCCTGGACATTCTTCGACAAGAATGAGGTTACCCACTGGGAAATAAAAATATGCAAAAGCCACTTTGCTGTTCCTATTTTTCTGATGAAAGAAGCTAAGCTAAGATACCGAGGAATTTGCCGGCTTTCCTGTTGGATACATCAACAGTCTTCCTGTATTATAAATCACATTTTGTTGCCTTTTTTTTTTTTTTTTACATTAGTTGTACAACTCTCCTTAGCTTAAAATATTCCATGCTTGTGAAGGTTATGATAACCTATCTCCTATGAGCAAGACAGTACAAAGGCATTTTCTGGGTAATACAAACTGTTCTGTTCCAAGCAAAAATCATCATTCAGGTGGCTCTGCAGAGCAGCAGAGGTACCCGATAACCCGCACAGCACAGGCACACCCTAGCTCTAACCCTGCCCATCACGGGCTGGCACAGGGGAACCGAACCGGCCAGGAGGAGGGAAACAGCAAAAAGCATAGAGCTGGCGGAGAAGTGTCTTGCACGTTTTCAAGTCAGGTGAGGGACAGGGAGTCTCACGGCACTGGTGGTGTTTCCGTGGAGCGAAGTCAGTCCTGCGGCATTAAAATCAAGGAGGGGGACTAGTTGAGTCCCCAAGGCCCCTAGGCTCAGCAGAGAGGGACTTTGCCCGCGCTGGGTGAGGGTCTGGCTGTATTCTGGCAGCCACACACCAGAGCTCCTGCAGCATCCACTGTCCCAAATGAGAATTGGCAGATGGTATCATCAAATGCTGAGGAGTTTATTTGCTCGTGTGGAGCTGTGCATGGGTGATGCTGCTGATCAGACAGGAGCTGCGAACAGGCGCCTGCTCTGTGCTTCAGTCCTGAGCTACTCCTGTGAACACCCAGCAAACCCGCAATCCTGAACCGCAGCCTCCTCGAACCTCTTTAACGTGAAAGGATTAGGACACGGAGACTGCATTAGCTTTCATATGCGCTCACATGTCAAAACCAAACTGATCAGGAATAAAATACTCTGATGTAACTTAGACAAACATTCAGAACTGCTTATAATACATATGGAAATGACAGACCGAGGGAAAAACTGTACCACATTTGAACTTCAAAGCCTTTTCTCTCCCTTAGTTCCTAGCTGCTTGCCAAGACCTGGTGAGTCCGTAGATCTGGGTTTTCTCTGCAAGAGCTGGTGATAGTTAGTAGTGCTTAAAACTACTTAGGGAGTCGGTGTCTCTGCAGTCATTAGACTTGTTAGGCTGCTTTTCAGGCTGAGAAGCAGCTCTCCAGAGCAAAACTATTTGAACACAAAACTTAGACCAGAAATTCTATAATACTTGGCTTAAAAATATTAATTTGGGGAGTGGGGAGGGGAGTTAATGAATTTCACACTCATAAAGTGCTATCAGATTTTGGTGCCATCTGCTTATGCTTAAGACAGTTTCCAAGGCAGCTTTCCTGTTCTGCGTCAAGCCTCTCCTGGTGACAGACCATGTACAAGGGAAGGGGTAACCTCTTCTCTATGCTTGGCCTCCCAGGGGGGCCTGTATCAAGCATTACAGTCTGACGCTGAATATATGTGCAGTCAATTTATAAATAGCAAGAGCTTTTAACTGCTTTGTTGAAGGAAAGGGTGAAATGAAATAGAATCAGAAAAAAATGGTACATCATGTGGCGGAACAGATTCACACTCTTCTAAAGACAATTTTGCATTTGTTCTGTACTGTATTCATTTACTCTATATTAATCCTAAAGCAGAGCAAATTCATAGAGGAATTACTTCACCAACCAGAGAGAAAGCAATAGAACAAGCAAAATCCTAGCACCAACATAAGGCAGAAAGAAGCAAGCACAGAAGGCAAGTTACTGCACATTTTGGAAGGAAGTAGAATATAACTGCTCTTATTAGAGACTACTCAGGACAACAGAACCGGCTTCAAAAATGCCCATGAGCCGCTGCTTACATAAATTCATGGGACACGTGTCCTAGCTATTTGTCTGCGTCACAAGACAGAGTATCTCTTTGAACAGAATAAAGCACCAACTCAGAGGGGAGTAATTTTCCGAATGGTAAGAATTACGACAGCGTACCTTGGAGATCTTCAATGCAAACAGTCGCCTCCCCTGCCACCGCTCAGCTTGTGAGATCTAACAAGATCACACAGCACAACATGGGCTGAACAGGGGTTAAAATCCTTTGAAGAGACGCAGCTGAAAACACCAGTGGGATGTCAACAGAAAACCCAGTAATGGCATTTGTAAACTCTCATTTACTGTGATGACGCTGGAATGTAGAAGCCTTCTGTTTTGGGAGGTTTTTTGCATATTTTCCTACAGTTACAACTGACAGCCAGATGACATTACACTACACAGTTTGTCTGTATCTGCTTTTGCTTGGGCACATTCCTTTTGCTCTGGTCAATTCATATACACACGTTTTGGTGCTCTGCAAGAGTCTGTCTCAGCACTATATTCTGGGCGTTACACAGACACTACTAAAGGAAAGTTGCGTATATTCACAGAACTAATGGCAACGAAAGACATAAACATAGCCCACAACTATTTATTACATCAACTGGCCCTCAAAAGTCAAAGGATCCTGTCTGATCCTTAAGTCCCAAGAAATCTGACCCTTGAGACTGTCGAGGCTGGGTAGCTGTTGCAAGCTTAAAATACAAGTGGCGACGGGGTCCAGTACTGCCCAGTTCAAGAAGTAAAACAGCAATCCTTGCCCTAGACAGCTTAGAGCACAAGGCATTTTGCTAAAAACACAGACTCGACTCATACAGAAAGGACAACACAAAGAACTGGGAGTGCCCTACGCTGGTGGGGCGCAGGCATTACACGTTATGTCATGTCCTTCATATATTTTTGGAAGGTGGGAGTGAGAATGCCCATTGCTGGAAGAGATGGAAAAGAAGCAACAGCTCTGCAGAGATTTGGTTGAAATTTTGTGCATGATGATTTCACAGAGAGCTTTCTGCTGTTGACCCCAGGTGGTACATACATAACTCCTCCAGCACAGAATACACACAAACCTTATCTAGAGACATTAAAGAAAGCTGCTTGACATTGAAAATCAAATTGATTTCTTGCCAAGATTTCACAAGGGCATGTGTGACAGCAAATGACATGCTTAAGCCTTGCAAGAAGAAAATAAACATGTCCAATGCAAAACCCATCAGTTTCTGTGCCAGCTTGAATTATGCACATCTGTACTGATTTGACACCCAGCTTGCTTGGCAGCAGAGGCAAAGTGTGTGTTGCCACAAGCTGAAATAGATAAATAGGGTAGAACAGTGCTCGCTGTCTTATATAAGGCTGCAGAGAAAGCAGCTCAGTTTTATGGAAATAGCGTCCAGTCTCTTTGTTTCTCACCTTCCTATTTGGTAACAGTTGCTTGCAAAGCCACTGCTGTTGCCCTTGGACTTTATTTTTCGACTTCCTTTTCCTTTTGTGCTATGTACTGAACAATTAGCCATCAGAAAACTGTTGACTTTCTGCTTTCTTATAACTAGGATAGAATTTCAAGTCAGGCAGAAACAGCCTTCTTCCAAACAGCCAGCAATTTAGTGTTTAAGGCGCTTTGATGGATAAGAATACCTGAAGCTCACATCCTTGCTCCAAACCTGGCTGAGCAGGCACTTGAATGTAAGACTACCACATCCAGAGTCATTTCCTACCATTAAACTCTCGGCAATTTGGGGGTTGCTCTCACCAAGTGCCTTTTCATTTCCTGGAAATTTGTGTTCCTGTGTGAAATGAGGTCAGCTGTCTGAACTCCAATTTTTAAACAAAACCAATGGAAACAGAATTGCTCGCTATTGCCCTGCCGTGTGACACAAGGTCTCTTATCCCTCTGATGTCGTTTCTCTTGAATTATTTGTCAGATTAGAGTATAGACTCTTCAGGCCGAGCACCATCCTTTAACATGAGTGTATGCCATGCCCAGCACATTGGGACCACTGGCTGCCGGGATGCTATAAGTAACGCTTCCTATTTCACTACCTGGTGAACAGAAAGAAATGTTTCTTTAAGTCCCTGCATACTTCCATCCACCAGAGATTAATGTAACTGCCACCTCCTGCCGTGCGTTTTGCTATATTAACATAAAGTTTCTATTGCACAGCAGTTTGATCCATTTGTGTTTGTTTAACTCCTGTGTTCTGACAGAAGAAGATGGAGAATCTGCATAATTAATAATGACCCAAGCAATCTCACTTAATGCCTGTTCTGAAACCCCTGACTGTCCTTGTTAACTAACGACATCTATAATAGTGTCAGACAGGTAAAAGACTCCTTTAGTCTGCTGAGATATTATTCACCTGGGATTATCAATGGGTGTTTTTCAGCTCTAGCCATTAGCTGGAATTGCTCAGGTCATTCATAAAACTTCTTTTACTTTGCACGAAGGGAGCACAAAAGCAGGGCTGGAGCAAAGAGCCGTGCATCAGGATGAACCTCCTGTTTATATACATATTGCCATAGTCCTCCTTTGCCGTCACCAAGGCAGAAAAAGGGATAATAAGAGTTGTCCCGATAATAAGTCATTCTTCCAACAGCTGTGGAAACGTCAATGACTCATTAAATGATCACAACAAGCCGTGCTTGCTGCAGAGGGTTACCTTCCTTCTCAGGACCTCCCTCGGCCCCTTCGAAGAAGAAAAACCGTTTTGGCTGCCTGTCCCTGCAAGGCGCTGGAGGAGCATGCACGGCATCTTCAGCCTTCCATCTTCCTTGTCCGCTGAGACAAGCCCCGAGTTCAAAGCCCAGTCTGTGTGATCTTAGCCCAGACTGCCCACCAAACCTCCTGCTTTAGCTCAACTTCCCTTTGAATTAAAAATATTCTGTTGCACAGCAAACTAATCACACTGCCAGCGAGTCTCCAAGCTGTAGCCGGCGCGTCAAGAGCAATACTGCTTTAACTGTTGTCCCAACTTATTATGCAGTGAGCCTTAGCTGCCCTTAAGCATTTAGTCTGTACCAACACTTTTTATTTTCATTTACTAGCAGTTTTGAAGGGATTTAAAGACCATGCTCCTTGTGTGTTTCTATCACAGAGCATCAAGAAACAGGGAAACTGTGAATTTTAAGGTCAGAAAGCTGAAGGAGACCAGGTTCAGCTTTCCGTTTGCTCAAAGAACAGATTCAGTCCAGTCTATAGGAGCAAAAGCTTCACAGGTTTTTCCTCACCGAGATGCTCCTGGCCTGAGCAGATCTTTGGACGCACGGATGGCGGGTTTGGGCTTCTGACCCCTGTGGCAGCTCAGGCCACCAGGCCTTAATTATCCCAACCCCGGCTGTAGCCAAAGTGACAAGCACCACTAGTCGTCACCTCTCCCACCACTGCCCCAAGCTGAGCGGCTGCCAAAAGCGAAGCCCTGCAGCATGGGCAGGCAGGAGCGCAGGCAGGAGTGCCACCCCCTATTTTAAACAGGCAACAGCCCCTGGCCACAAGGTGCTTTTTAAAGAGGCCATGTGAGATGTGGAGTTCTGAGTGGGCAAAGGCTTTATTTCCTCCGACGAAGTAAACTTGTAACTCCTAATATCAGAACAATGCCGTTTGCCAAATCAGATGAAATGCTTGTAACAGGGGCTAATCAGATTCTACATTAATGAGAGAAAATATGAAGCTAATCAACACCCAGGCAGGTCTCTAGGCTGCAGGCCTATTAAACTTCATAAAAAATTAATGACTGAAAGAGCAAAATCGTTTGTAAGGGGTCTCCAGTGGCAGTGGAAGCGTCTTGAGTACTGTTCACCTCTCATTACACTGAATTAGCCTCACTTTCCAGCCCCAAACACCATCTACTGAGCAGTGGTTTCTGCTCAGCGTTGGATAGCTCTGTTTCAAGAGAGTCCTGACATATTTATCCATCCTCCCTCCCTCACTCACACCTTCTGCTCCACTTTCACGATGGCTTTTTCCATTTTAATTAAGGAAATTTGTACTCCGGCAGCTCCCGGGAAATACCTTTGTTCCTCGAGGTCTGCGGGTGCCTGCAACGAGCAGGAAGTGGGGCTGCTCCGTCGGCTGCTAACGGGGCGTGGGGTGGCAACCTGCAAACCAGGGACGAGCTGATGTAAGAACAGAGAGCCTGTCGCCGCTCCGCCAGTATTTTTGGCTTCAAGATATCTTCCCGTTTGGAAATGGATTTTCATTTGGAAACATGAATGGGGCAAAGATTCTTTGTGATGTCTGCAAGATGGCTTTGCAGATGTTGGACTCTCGTCGGAGCTACTGGAATTTAGTCTCAGTGCTGCCAGTTTCACTGTGCCACCTCCAGCAGGTTACGAATTACTAATAAGATGCAAAAATGTAGATCATAATACAATGAACTGTACAAGAGTGGAAACAAGGCAGGTTCTTCTGGCTTACATCTGGTGAACAAAATGGATACTCCACGGATTTCAGCTGTTCTAGTCAAGTATAAATAAGACAAGCTAAACCTGCCTGGTCCAGTCCTTTTTCTCACAAGCATTGTTCAAGTTCTCATGTAATTGCAAGGTTGTGCACAACCGATAACTTAAAGTGATCTTCTGTATTCAGTGTTGTGGAGGTAAAACAATCATTTCTTAGATTTTTTGGCTGGGAAAACAAAAGACTATTAGACCAAGTCTTAAATATTTGATGCAATATGTAAATTAGATGTTTAAGTACATATCTAGTTCAGCAAAAGAAAAGTAGAGGAGGTACATTAAAAAGTAAGAGAAAGACATCTGGAGGATTCAATAATCATTGTTTCAGTACATGTGTCTCAGAATACCCAGAGGTTTTGTTCTGAAATATCTTCATGCCTGAATTGTTGTCAGGGGCGTAGTCCCGGTCCTATTTATAACCTGGTGCAGCTGAATTAAGCACCTCTTGTTTCTTAATCAGGTTACAGGAGACTGTCATTTATGTCTTCAGTATTGAGACGTTTCGTTTTCTCTCCTTATGTGGTGTTGCAGTACATTAGTGGGAACTCATTGCCAGTAATGAACCTGCTTTGAGAATGGAAGTCCCACAGCTTATCAAGGTTTAATCTTTGCACATCACACTAGAGACAAGGCCACATTCTCTGCTGCCTTGGACTTTGCAAAATCATTTACCTCTGCGCAAATAAGTGTACGTTTCTGCCATTTTGGTGTAGCAGCAGCTGAGATCCGCCTTGTTCTCAGCTCGCAACAACACACGAAGCTGCATGAGATGCAGAGCAATGCAAAGCATGTTTTCTCTGACCCGGTCATACTGAAATCACATGGATTTCAGGAGCAGCACTGTAGAGCAGTGAGTAACTACAGAGTATTATGGTAGTTTGAACTGTAGGATCCATATTATGTTCCTATATATATATATATAGGCAAATAAGCTGTGGTTGCAGTTTGAGCAATGCCTGGGTGAGATACAAACCAACCTGGAATCATGGATACACGCTTCCTCTTCCTTCCCCTAAAAGGTTTGGGACAAATTCACGCCCGGCAGATGAGATTTCTCAGCTACATAGTTCAGACTGCAGGTGTCCAAAGATTTGGATTTCACAGCTTAGTACACAGACAGAGGGGAAGCGACTTGTCTAAGTAAATGGCAAAGACAGATCTAAAATTCATCTTTCCTGACTACAAGCTCAAAGTGTCTCAATTTAAAAAAAAACATGCAAGCCCCTTTAGACATGCAGGTTTACATTTGTAAGACCTTACTCCTACAGAAGATAAACCCAGGACCAAAAATTTATTTGAATGCAAACTATGTACGTAAAGTGCTGGCTACATGCTGGCTACAACTCCAAAGCAGTAAAACTGCTCTCAATGTCTGCATCATCTGTTCCAGCTCCCTCAAACAAAATACTCTGGGATATTCAGCAGCCATCAGCCTAGCTTACCTGAACCCTGCTGGCTCCAAGCTCTGCAGACCAACTGCAGTATCTCATAGTAGTTTTTTAAAAAAATAATTCTTGCTCTTTTTTTTCTTTGCTGCTTAACATGGGAGAAAGTGACAAAGCCGCCCCTGATATAAATTAAAGTTGTCATCCACACTGCCAAATAGACTTGCGGAAGGTTGCAACGTGACAAAAATGCATGACCACCCCAGCAAAAAAAAGGGCAAGAATAAGTAGAAAGCAACTGGTCTGACACCTGAGGGCTCTTTAGGACTCTTCAAGCAACATGATTTTCTTGGACAGTGTGCACAGAAAAACACTGCTATCCCTACGCACACTAATGGCCACCTCTTTTGGAGTGTCAGCTGAGAAGACAAGCTTAAGTGGGGACGATGAAGAATCAATTCCTGATAATACTTCTCCTATAACTGCCTAGTGGTGCACATGGAAAAGCTACTGAGAAGGGTTCTATGCTGCCAGTGCCTACACAGTGTCTGTGCATAAAGTGAGACTGGTTTTCAAGAGCTATCAGTCAATTATCCCTGTTCCAGAATTCAAATTAAGCAATTACTGGAGATCCACCCGAGAGTGCTGAGGGAGCTGGCGGAGGAGCTTGCCAAGCTGCTCTCCATCATTTATCAGCAGTCCTGGTCAACGGGGGAGATCCCGGATGACTGGAAGCTAGCCAATGTGACGCCCATCTACAAGAAGGGCCGGAAGGAGGAGCCGGGGAACTACAGGCCAGTCAGCCTGACCTCGGTGCCCGGGAAGATCATGGAGCGGCTCATCTTGAGTGAGCTCACCGGGCAGGTGCGGGACAACCTGGGGATCAGGCCCAGCCAGCATGGCTTCATGAAAGGCAGGTCCTGCCTGACCAACCTGATCTCCTTCTATGACCGGGTGACCCGCCTAGTAGATGAGGGCAAGGCTGTGGATGTTGTCTACCTGGACTTTAGTAAGGCCTTTGACACGGTCTCCCAAGGCATTCTCCTGGAGAAGTTGGCAGCTCATGGCTTGGAT
>WAAD01016600.1:443310-581977 GCA_013389945.1 Fregata magnificens
GGGACTAGAAAACAAGTCTGATGAGGAGCGGCTGAGGGAACTGGGGCTGTTTAGTCTGGAGAAGAGGAGGCTGAGGGGAGACCTTATCGCTCTCTACAACTACCTGAAGGGAGGTTGTAGGGAAGCGGGTGCTGGACTCTTCTCCCAAGAAACTAGCGATAGGACGAGAGGAAATGGCTTCAAGTTGCGTCAGGGGAGGTTTAGATTGGACATTAGGAAGAATTTCTTTACTGAAAGAGTGGTTAGGCATTGGAACAGGCTGCCCAGAGAGGTGGTGGAGTCGTCATCCCTGGAGGTGTTCAAAAAAGGTGTAGACGTGGCACTCCAGGGCCTGGTTTAGGAGTCATGGTGGTGTTAGTTGATGGTTGGACTTGATGATCTTAGAGGTCTTTTCCAACCTTAATGATTCTATGATTCTATGATCCTCCCTGATGAAGACTCTAGGGATTTCCCAAATGAGGCTGGTGATGCTGTCCCATCATCGGCACATCCAGCACAACCCCATTGACTTTCTCTGGTCTGCTATTCTTTGCATTTCCTGGCTGTCTCTATAACAAATCTCCACTTGTGCAATGCTGCGGTTGGAAGTTGTGACTCATCATCAGAATTTCCCTGGCTTCTGCAATTCCTTTAACTGCACTGCAATATAAAGTTATTATATATCTGTGCCACTGATATGTTCCTCCAGCACTCATTTAGTTTAAAATATTTTGGATATTATTGAGTAACAGAGGTGGGACCCACCTGGCCACTGAAATACTAAGAAACCTCTCTTTTTAAAAAGACCTAACTGTGATTTATCATCCATTGTACCTGGACTGACTCTGAGGTTGGGAAGGTGGATGTGCTGGATACAAAAAGGATAGAACAAAGCAGGTGGGAACAGGTGGTGGGAGCTTTTGATGACCACACAGAGAATACAACATCATTAAGAAGATAGATGCAGCTCTTCCTCTAATTTATTACCTACATTGGCTCTTCCAGGATCCCATTGTCTGCAGGGCAGAGGGAAGGGGCTGTGTGATCTCGCATGAAGTAAGAAGGCAGGACTGGTGTAAAGAGCTCCGAAAAAAGGCAATAAATCAATTGCTTTGGTACCTTGGGTTCTTAACTTCTTGAGGCAGAGCGTATTTATTGCTGAATCTCATCTTGTTACTAATACTCAGAACGCAATAAGTGAAATCAACTTGTTAGAAATCCAGGCAATGTATTCATGTGGTTTTTTCTTCTCTTTTGGGAATCCTCTCCTGTGTAAATAAGATACATAATAACCCTTCTCTACATTTTACACGTGCGCTGCTTTTCAGCCATAAATGTCACAGTGCATAATTATCCCCATTTTCCAGAAGAAAAAAAGAAGCACAGAAGGGTCTGATCCACAAATATTAGATGTGACAGCTAAATTTGGATGCCCATGTAGAGTGCAATTTTCAGTCCTCCCACTGTCTCCTCTGAAACAAGGAGGAATTGCTCAGGCAATAGCATCAAAACACCCAATGCCTACAGTTAGGCTCAGATTTCCAAACTAACCCAGAAGATGGTTTACAGTTGCATGCTCCTGCCTTTGAAAAAAATAAAACTTATTTTTGCATCTGAAGGGGAATCTGCGTTCTTCAGAAGACCTGATCTTATCTTCATCTTGGGGAGACCCTGGCATACGTCCTCTCAGAAATAAAACACTGAAAAGAGACCCGGTTCTCGGAAAACTGGATTGCAAGGTATTTTCCATGGTCTGAGTACAACAGGTTCGGGACAAGGGCTCTCAACTTGCAGAAGGCTTAGAAGGATGTTTTAAACCATAAGTTTTATCTTGTATTGAGGAACCGACTTGTTAAGTCCATCAGCTCCTACTTGGCACAAACGAGCACTCACACTGCACAAACAGACAGTTTAAATGCAAAGTGTATTCTCAGGATACACCAGCCACTGCAGCAAATTAAAGCCACTTAACTGCTGCTCCAACCTGAGCCAGTCCCTTATGTGCTGCTAAATGCCACGACAAGGCCTGGCTGGGGGCAGCAGCCCCGGCACTCCCAGCTCCCACCGCTGAACCTGCCTGTGCTGTCGTCTCCCCTTTGCAACCGGGAGAAACGGAGCCAGAGGCTGTGCAGAAAGGCCTGAGCACGGACGAAAATCAGGCTTTAGAGAAGATATAGTGACCAAAACACTAATCCTGCACGGAGAAATCTGACAATGTGTTTTTCAGAAAGCCACCTAGAGCACAGATGACAGGGAACGTGAAGATAGTGAGACCCACCAGAGCCCATAAGCTACTCAACAAGATACAATCCCTCTGTGCTCCATCTATCCCTCAAGGACCTACCAATTTTCAGCTGACAGTGCCATAGATTTAGCTCCATTTAATTTCTGAATTTACACAAAGACACTGTAAGTGATTGTGATTTTCCAGTGGAAAAATAGGGTCTCACTGTATCTAACCCTCTGAGTATTTTAATCTTTAAATCAATAAAATCCATTAAACAAATTGCTCTCCCCCCTTCTCCATGCATCCTATCCAAACTGAACGGTTTTGCCATTATTTATTTATTTTGAAGCATGTTTCACAGCTCTGATGATGGATTGAGCACTTCTGCTGGTGCAGTTCAGCTGTTGACGGGTTGCAGCAAAATCACAGTTTCAAACTTTGAATGGAAACAAATGGCCTGTAAATGCAGTGCTCGAGAGGAAAAGACACTCCACAAAAAGCCTGAAATGTTTACAGATTTTAGGCTTCATGCTCTGTATGTGCAAATCAGAAGTAATGACTAAAAACAGCTCTTCTCTTTGGAAAGGTTAAGTGTCTCATCTCATACAAAGGAACTCTGTGTACCAGCACTCTTAAATCCTGGAGTGAGATCAAGTGCGTGTAGTCTTGATAGCAGAGTATTTAGTGATAAAGAATGAATATCAGGGAGGATTGAAAATATGGAGTGCAGGCAGATGTGCTGCAGCACTTGGAACTGTATTGACATGACTGAGGCGGAAATTCACCCAACAGAGAACACAAAATATAGAAAAATAGTTGGGAGATTCATGTGTTTAGGTGTGGGTGTATCCTTACCACGCTGAGAAGGTAAAGGGACTAAAAGATTTCCCACCACCTCTTCACAAGGAATTCCTGCTCAGTCTGGGTACAGACTAAGAAACAGGCAAAATCTCTTGGAAAACTACATGTTAATATAACGGTGGTCACAGACTTCATTTTTCTCGGGTTTTGGGAAGCAGCAAGAGCCCCTTCATTTTTCAAGGTTAGGGTGAAGATCAGGGATGGCTTTCTCAGATACAGCCTTCAGAGCGAGGCTTATTGATGAACTTTGCCCGATCTTAAGAAGTTAGCAAATTATGAACTGAATATTTCATAACATACTTTAAAAGGATTGTGGGTCTAGGACATACAGTCTGATCTCACTGAAACTGCAGAAAGACACTACACACAAGTTTAGGTCTGGAAGCAGTAAGAGATTTTTCTCTCTGTGTATCAGCCCATTTCACACCCAGCAAACAATGAACTGGGTAGAGCCCTGTATGTCTAGTGAGAAATATTTTTCTTACTGGTCTGTTGGAGCTAATGAGATAGTTTTCTAAATTAAGTCTCTAAACATGACATTAAGCAGAATGGGGAGGAGAGTAAAGGGGCTGGCAAGAGTCCATAATTAATTTTCTGACATTTGGAGAACTGTGACATTGGGTCTTATCTGTCTGTGATGAAATACTCTACAGCCCTAAGGCAACTCATAGTATTTAACCAGTCTTCTAATATCCAGACAAATAACAACTTATTATGTCTTAGACTCAACAGAATAACAAAAAAAAAAAAGTCCAGGGCTTAAAATTAAAGCGCTGAAGTATTGTTATGACTGAGCTTCCCAAACAATGAAAATCCATTTTTGGCGTATTGGCATTATAAAAGGCAGGGTTCAAACATTAAGTTCTGGCTCGTTTACAGGCCAGCACTCTGCGTCTCCTGTGTTGGACGGAATGGATATGTAAGAAGAGACGTTGGCATAAGAAGGGGGAAGTGATGGGAAGGAAGAATGAGCTGCTGAGGAATATGAAGAAACAGCAACAGAGTCTATAGCCTGGGGCTGTGGATCACTGATGTTTGCTGCTGGGAGAGGCACTTGCTTCTGTTGGCTGCATTTAGGGTCACCTGAAAATGAACCCAAAGAAGGGCAATGGCCAAGCAGATCTCTCCATAGCTGCTTGGTCAGCATTCACTGCAGAGACTTCACACACGTGGTATAATTTGCCAGTGGAATTGGCCATGCCACTTAATTCTTCTGTTTCGCGGTAAGAAAAGGGGAGTAAGAGGATAATGCTTTCTTTGTCAGTCTTGTCTTTGAGAGCGGGTCTTCTCTTAATGAGTTTAACACAAAGGCATCTTGCACCAACAGTAATGCTAAACCACATAGGAACTGTTTGGGTTCATATTTAATGAGGAAAAAAAAAAAAAAGAAAATAGCAAGTGGCAAGAGTTTGTAATTGGTAGCTACGTGCAGTCAGAACTCAATGTTGAGTACCAGCGACCGAAGCAACCTATGGGAAATTTCCCTCCTCTGACCACAGGACAGCTGCCAACACACGAAAAACAAGAAGAGGTTTTGCGAAGGATCCTTCATTTTGACTTCCTGAACATGCAAAAAGCAGAAAATCTAGGAGTACAGCAAACCCATTTAAACAGTGTTCAGCAAGATAATTGCAGCAGCTAATTGCCAAATAATAATAATAAAACATCTTGAAGTTTGCTAATGGATGGGTTGAAATACTGTAATTCTTAACAGATAGCAAGTAATACAGGCTTGAGTATCCAATAAATTAAGAGACCTCATCTATTCTGTACTGAAACCACATGATGACATATTATATGCTGACAGCTCCGGCTTAGAAATCAGATATGTCTGGAATTCCTTTATTTTTATGGGGACAGACAGACATTCTCTAGTGGAAGTTAAATGAAGTTAAAGCCCTTTTGTAAACAGTTTGCAATCCCTGTATTCATGAAAGTCAAAAGAAATTGTGCTGTTAATCAAGTCTTCATTTTAAAAGGATCAGAACTGGGACTGTCCTACAGCCCTCTCTCTCTCCCCACTTTTCCAATAATCACAGATCAAGCTTGTGTGAATTAAAGCCTAAATTTGGCTTTCTGTTTAATTTAGTTCTGTCCAGCTCTGGCCTTTCAGGCACAGTATCATTTGCAAAATGTGACCAAGAGATTTGAGAGTAAATTTTTTGCTGGTTTTCCTTGACGCAGGTCCGTTATGCAGGGTATAAAGCTTATCTTCTCCCAAAGTTCTATTTGCATAAAAAATATATATTTGCTTGTACCGTCTGAAGCTGACAGCATATGAGCACGCTCCACACACTGAAATAATTTTATTCCAAACTGAAAATCATTAATATCTCAGGGGTGGGGGGTGTTTGGTTTTCAAGGCCACTGTTTCAGGCAGTGTCACGTAGCTTCTTCACTGTGAAGCAAAATCGAAAAGCAGGCTATTATAAGTTACATATTTCTGAAATTTCTCAGTCTCAGGGTCCTCAACACCACAATGTGTTACAGCTGACATGATCTCACATGGCACACCACTTAAAAACATTTGAACAAGGTTCTTTTTTCATTCTAAAGATAGAGCATAAAATCTTCTTTCTTCAAAGAAAAGAATGCAGCTACAAAAATCATGCGTGGACAAAGCACTGAAGGAAAGCATCAGTCCTTGAACTACGAAGAGCAGTGCCGTGCCATCAGGACTGGGCTCTCTTTCACTGTCTGCAGCACACACACATATGCCTTCCCCCCAAAATGCGGAATGAACCATCAAAACCATCTGAAACCAAGGAAAGTCTATGAATGAGATTGGAACTGTCACTACTATCACTTCTCTACGGTCACTGCTCTAAAAACGGGTATTTTCATAATGAAGCCAAAGTATGGTTGTAACTTGTTAATAGCTGGGAGTAGAAGTTTGGCCCTTGCTCTGCACTGGGGCTAAAAAGTGGCCTCTGTAACCTCAGCCCTACGCTGCTGCCTGTGAGCACCGTCAAGGCCAAGAAATGGTGCATCACTGGTTCTGGAAGGTGGTATTCCTAACTGCTCTTGCCTGGGCCTTGTTGGCTCAGATGGTCCATTTATTTTTGGAAAATGTTTCCACTTTAATATCAGGGCACCAGCAAAGAATGCACATCGGAGGGATGCAGCTGGTCCTCAGGTTGCAGTGACAGCCAGACCTTCATTCTTGAAATGTCTTCAGCGTATTTTCATCCTCTTGGTTGTCCACATTTTAAATATCTCATTTGAGCTGTTCCAAGTCATAACCTCAAACATGCCCATGTTTGACAAGAATCTAAATCTAATCTCCAGAACACCTAAAATACTAGGCAGTATTAAGTTGTTGGGGTTTTTTAATTTAAAAAGAAGTGCGGCATGGGAAGAGATTTTCAAAGAGATAGTCTTTCTTGGAAAGGTTAGAGCAAGCTCAGTTGGACTCAGTTGCTGCCACTCTCTGAAATTAAAGGTTAAATTTAGCCAAAAAAGGGAAGCGGTGTCTTCCATCAGTGAGCATTCAATTGCAGTAACATAACAATGCCACAAGAGCAATTTAATTCTTGGCATATTTAGAGGTGGCATTAGGGAGTCTACCAAGGTAGCAATTTTCTAGATAATCAACTTAATGTCTTCATTCTAAGTGCATTTATATGTGCAAGTTAATTAGGGGAGTTAATTTTCACAAATGGCAGAAAATTTGCGTTTTCCAGTAAGCTTTGTTTCATGCCAGTTCATGATTCAAGGTAGCTGAGAAAGATAACCTGACATTCCTATCTATTACAATAACCAGCCTGCATCATGAACAGACTTCGTTTGTCAGTCTGACAGATGCACTGACAGGTTTCTGGTGTTCATACTGCCACATCCAAGTACTTGCTAGGGGCAAAAGGACAACTTTCCCTACACCAGATTGCAGAGTTGTAAAGAGTATTCATCGCAGCCCCTAAAAGACTGCGGCATCCATCCACATTACTTAGCATGGTCAAAGGGTACAGAGAAACTTTTGCTGGTGAAAATAAGAAAATGGAAACAGAAGCTAAGTGACCCTCTTTCTTTTCATGTCATTCAAAACAGTTAAGTGTGGCACGTTTTTGCAAGACCAGTGCAAATCACTGGGGAACCAGGATGAATATGGATCAAAATTACTGGCAGTAAACATGGAATTGCAAAAATGCTCCTCAAGGGGTGGCAAAACGTCTCCATTGCTTAAACAGAAGTTCCCCACCGCAACTCCATTATAGGACACTGTGCTGGAGGGAAAAATGCTAGAAAGTAACTCAGTGGATGACTTCACAATTGCCTCAAACCTTTATGCTAAAATTCTGTAAAGATAAAAGCAGACAGTGATATCTGGCCTCAGTGAAGCAAAAGGGAATTTTACCACATGCTTTAAAAAGCCCAGAATTTCAAACAGCATCTGTAAAAGTTAAATTGCTCTGAATAGCCATGCCGTATCTCCAAATTTAGCAGGGCTATCTGAGTCCACAGCAAGTGCACATGTATTAAAATAACGACTACTTTCCACTTTTTAAAAGCCTTGGGTTGGAAAAAGAAAGCATTTTTGTTGATTGCTTTTACACATGTCCCTCTGAGGAGCTGTCAGCACCGCTCTCTCCTGTCCTCCTTTCTGCTGGGCTTCCGCATATTTCCTCCATGCATCCCCTTCAGCCCCGTTTTCATATTCATTTTTATCTTACTGAGTACAAGCCAATTCGGAGCAAAAGCAGAGGGCATATAACAGGGCCACTGGCACTTTAGATATGACTACGAGAGCAAATATGGCTTTTAAAGCACAACTTAAACATGAGTCATTTCCTACCACTGGTGTGGGGCCAAAAATCCACTTCTCTGCTCCCCAAATCCACCCACCCAAACAGGGTGAAACCCTGAGCGGGGAGGAAGGAGTTTGCTCTTCGTGCGCCAGATGAAAGATGCAAACGTGCAACCTCACACAAAGGCAGGAGGAAGCAGGGCAAAAAAAATTATTTCTCACTGGTTTGTGTGAATAGAAACTGCTGGTCTCTACACAGCAGTACAGACACGCCGGATTTTGTGTTGTGACATGCTGATCTGCCATTACGTTTTGTGGAGGCAATAGTGGAAGAAAGGAACATATGGAAACTTTGATTTCCACGTTTACACTACTCCTGCTATCACGGTTTTACATCCAACTATTCTTTTCAACATGAAATTTAATTATCTTCTAAGCATTTATAATCCACCCATCACTGCAGTACCCAGGTGCCAAACACAACAATTAAAAAGAATTATTGCTTCCCATGAAAGGGCCAATTTCCTGGTTCTTCTCATGAGGAACGGTTCTCGCCGCCTGTACAGGAGGGTAAGGATTTACAGGAAGGGAGCTTTGCTGGCATGCAAATACAGGCAACACAGGAACATCATCAGCTCAGTGCAACGTATTTAATGTAGTGAGATGGTGGAAAAGGGTCTGCACCCAGAAAGCAAACATTTCGTTGGTAAAAGAACGTGTCTGGAATGTGCCTATTGCAAACTGCTAGTAAGATGTTTTTAACTTACTTGCACACAAGCGCTGAGCTGCTACCATCTTATGACAGAAGCCAACACCTGTAACAGAAGGAAAGACGGTAACTTTAGATTTTGCTGAATCTTACAGGGCACAATTTCATGTGCTTTGGCAACTTAAAAAGACACATATATTTGCCTTGCAATTAGTCAGCTCCTGCCTGTGCGCCATTACAGCCTTATGGATTTGGGGAGGAAGAGTCTGGGCAGAAAGCAAGTGGCAGAGCAGCCAGCACCTGATTTTAAAGAAGTTATTACATCTTAAGGTGATCAATTGGCAGTTGCCTCAGACATGCTGGAGGAGAGGAATGGGAGCTGGCACAGCAGCCAGCAGCCAGATGTACCGCAGTTAGCACAGCTTTCCAAACTCTCCTGCCTCTTCGGTTTTTCTAACATGGTTTCCTAGCAAGCAAAATGGAAACCATAACAAGAGGGGAAATAAAAGCAAAAGCCTGACACATTCAGCAAGATACTGAGAGCTACTGCTTTCCTACAGTGATGTAAAACAGGAGGGATTGAAGTTCAGTGCTAGGCTATTTTATATATCAAATAAACATTTTTAAGCTATCTATTAACCTATGTTAGCCTTCAATTAGATCAGTAATGCTTTGAGGGAAGAACTGTTTCTGATGTATGCTTACACTGAATAATGAAAGATTGGCCCCCAGGTACTACAGCCCTACCAATAACAAACATTATTACTAAATAATAGCAATGAAGACTTAGAGTTAATATTTAAAATGGGCATGAGACCAAGAGCATGCCCAAGCACATTTCACGCTTATTTTAATTGCCACAAGACAAATAGAATGAGGATGGATGTTCACTCAAAAGGGTGTGATTCTGTTTTGCTGAAGCACTCAGATTTTAGTGTGCTATTGTCAAGCCTATTTGGAGTAAACTGTGGGTAGAATTGCAATGAGAGATGTAGTTGCCTAGCAAAGGTCTAAGATTTCCGTTTAAAATTAATGTGAACTGTTTCTCTGAATCTGACATATGGGCTTTGAGAACCCCTGCCAAGATGTCAAGAGCTAGAATGCTCCCCCTCTAACTCTGAAAAAATGCTGGAGGCAACTTTCTCCTGGTATTTTGGCATTTGGCTCAAATGCAAAACAGAGAGACACAGAAACCCTCCTGCAGTGGAGCTGCACAACTCGGTCTGTTAACGCAGTCAGAAATAATGCAATTGCTCAGATGAAACATCAGCTCTGCTCCCTCCTGGACCAGCGACTGAACCTGCCCTCAGGGAGTCCACCTCAGAGAGGTGGTTTTGTGGGGCTTCTCATCCTCTGCCCTCCAGCGATCTCATCCACCAGGGTAACATCCCCATATCAATAACAGCAATAATGCTACGAGGAAAGCTCCTTGTCCATTCAGATCAGTGAACTGGAGACCCAGTCGTGCTGAAAACCCTTTGACACTCCACAAAGGCAAGCAGTCAATGGCTTATTTGAGCAAACTAAGCCCCCGTCTGAGGGATGGTGGTCAGAGACCATCAGACAGATCAGAGTGGCACAAGCACCACCAGAGCTTTTGGCTCTTCTGAAATTCAGATCACACTTATTAACTTACTCCGTGACCAGCAAAGAAAGGAGAAAATTGCTGTGGTGGTGTGACAGATGCATGGTCTGTGGTTAAAGTGTTGGCATAAAACTGGTGCCAAAAGGAGATTTGGGAAGTGCTCAATTCTTACGGGAATGGCAGCCATTAAGTACCTCATGGGGCAGATAGATGGAGGAAAATTATATTCCCATTTAATTCTTTTCCAAACCTCTCAGCTCTTTCAAAGGCTTTTTATTATGACCTTTTGGAGGCCCCAAGTTTTGCTCTGAACACGGGCTTGGCTGCTAGGTGATGCTCTCCTGAACCAGGCAAGCTGGTGTGGTCCCCAGTCAGGTCTCCCTGCAGCTGCTGCTCTCTGCATCACTGCTCCCACCATCATCCGAAATCCTTCGCCCTGCTCCACGCTGGGCCCCTGGGCCCAGCAAAGGCCTCTTCAAATCCTCCAACTCCCCATCTCCCTGATTTACCTCCCCCTCCATCAGATCAGCTTCTGATCTAGACTTTCTTGGATACCTGAGCTTGCTCAGCACTTAGGAAAGTTCATTTCCCTTTAAATAAATTCCCCTTCTACTCCACTAAAAAGAATACACACTTCTTCTCTTTGGTTTGTTTTCTTCTTCTTTTTTTTTTTCCCCACATTTCGCAAATTATACCCTTTCTAATAAGTGTGAAACTCTTTGCAGTGAAACACGGTGGCAATAAGGGTGAAATCTGCCAAGGTTATACAGAATCAAAGATTAAACTGTCTCAGAAGGCAGCACGGGGAAGGGGAACTGCAGAGGAGGAGAGAAAGGAGAAAATAAGCATCAAGGTCTATGGAGGATAAACAATCAGTTCTAAAATGCGAGAAAAAACATAAAGATACAAAAAATGGCTCCAGAAAGACAGAAATGAATGCTCAGTTTCCCACACCATCTTTAGGATGCCAAAGAAAGCTCACAGACAAATGACAAAGATGGTCTCTGGATGAAGAAACCTCCTGTAAGAAACAGGACAGGCCACTCTGTGCTGCTTCCCCCGTCCCTAAACACCATCATTTCCCCGGAGTTTTTGGACAAAGACTTAATACGCATTCCTGGCTGGAGAGGCACACTAATCAGCTGTGCAAGGAGACAGGCAGTTTTGTACAACTGCAGCTACAAACAGAATCCCTGACGTAGATTCTAAACTATTTGGGACAAAAACTTCTTTTCGTTATATTCTCCACCAACGCAGCCTGACGTGGCCCTAATGTTTTGAGTAACCTTCTCAGTACTCGTACAAGAGCAGTAAAACACTAGCATCAATATGTCTAGTTTCCAGCCATTCCTTCTTTTGAAATGCAAACATTGCCTTTTACAGCTGAATCCATTTTGGAAGTGGGAGGAGAGAGAAAACTTAAATAAACAGAATGAATCATAAGAAGAAAATCCCAGTAATGCTTCTCCTGTGTTGGCTGGATGCAGTACACCTTCCAAACCACCACTGCTCCTTCCCTGTCATGGCAGCAGGGCAGAGCACAGCCTTTATAAACAGCGATGCAAGGGCACAGGTCCTGGAGAAGAAAACCATGAGGAGCTTCATATTCTTGTAAGACAGGACAGCATCTAACACGGGATTTCTTTCACTCCAGTTTGGCTCCTGCAGGAAGAGATGGTGCTGAGCTATCAGCTCGCACGTCAGTGTCAGGCACGGGCTTCCCAAACCCTCTGTGTTTGTTCACTTATGCTCAAAGCCACACTTTATGGCAGTAACACTGCCATTGATAGGTGCAACATAAATGGGCTTCTATGCAAGGCTTGTTGTTGCTTTAAGTGTATCTTAATTACACTGTGTAGTTCTGGGACAAGTTCCCTGGCTTTCAGATAGATACGTGCAGCCGAGTGACACAAGACACTGCACTGGCGACAATGTTCCCCTCAGAGAGACGCAGCCTGTTCTGGCCACCCCAGGAAAATATTTTCTGGTAATGGAAATAGCCTGGAAGAAGAAACAAAACATGCACGCACACAAAGACGTTGGCTTTTTTTGTTTAATCTGACTTGGAATATGTTGAATTGGTTCATTGTTTGCAGAGGAATCTGAGCAGAATTAATGATTCTCGCAGGCAGGAAGAGGCACTGTTTTGCAAATGCAGTGGCCAGACATTCTCCAAGATCTGTAATCTAATTTAGCTTGGAGAGTTAATGATTTTAATGATTTGTTGTGATCTCAAAACAACTGTTAGGAGATAAATCTACATCATTAAACCTATTATGGTGTTTTGCTTCATTTAGCAAATGGTGTTTTTTTGTTCAGAAGACACCCACATTTTAAACAAGCAGAGAGGTCAGCTGCTGATGGTAAGGAACAATTTATTCCCAGCTCCCTCGGAGACTGAAATGAAAGGTGTCCTTGGGAAAAAAATAATTCTTCACAAATGTTATTGACTATTTTACAAACAGAAAGCTTTGCTTGCATTGTGATGTGTGTCATTGTGTGAGCATCTGTTACAAACCAGACAAGTTTTCTGAAAACAGCCACCCAGCTGATGGTTCAGGATCACTTGGTTTAAGATCCAGTTACTTCTCAAGGAATCACACGGGGCTGCCAAGCTCCAGAAGCAGAGCTCACTGATGCTCGCTTTAAGTTTAAGGCAGCCAGAGAGCAATAGCAAAAGAAAGATGCCACCATCGAGAAGCTTTTTAGCAGCTGCTTAGCTCTGGATGGGGTGTTTCACTTCTGATTTTGGAAAGACGGGTTCATGTCCCAAAGCACGGCAGGTGATGAACCCGTCCTCTTGCAAGACATCTCCGTGGAGAAAGCAAAGTGCCACTAACAAAGCCCACATCCTCTGGCTGTCATTCCAGCACCTCCCTTCTGCCCTGCACCTCTCTTGCGCACCAAGACCCAGTTCAGGAAGGAGAAGTTTATGTAAAATTGATAGAAGGTTTAGCCCACCAAATGTGCATTTAGTTCTCTTGAGATTGACTAATCACGCCGCCGTTCTCTTACAAATATGGTGCATAATCCTTCTGTGTGCACAATCAAACAATAACGAATGCCTGATACCACAGACATGAATGACTTGACTTGCATCATCTGTTACATTCTTCACATAATCAGGGACAAAGTTTATGATGAAGCAAGAGCAAAGTGATGAAGCTCTGAGAAGTAATTTCAGCTGCACAAGGAAGATGGAGAGAGCGTGCTCACAAAGTCAGCAGCGGGCGTCCAGCCACGGCGATGTCCCAGCGCATTAAGATGCTGATACAGCTCCACTAAAGGGATGGATTTCGACTACGGTTTCATTGTGTTCTCCCATCACAAGCTTCCTCCAATCTATTCTATTAAAAAGCCTTTTACGCTGACTGTGAAGAGGACATAAGGAAGAACAGAGGAAAATATATGTTTTATTACTTTTTGTGTCAGTTATTTACACAGGAGAGAGTAAACAATCAACCTCTTTTCCCTGCAAGTTTGAGAAGTCTATTACAATTTGATGACATTTACCTAAGTTAAATATTTTATAAATTTAAAATAGGAGGTAAAGAGAAAAAAAACCCGATCCTGTAAACAGCAATGACTGACCATTTTCTTGCCCAGCTCCTTTTTAATCCCTGGGCAGGGAGAAATACTTCAGTTCTTCAGATGTCATTCAGAAATCACTACCATGACTCCACGCTTTCAGCCTGCCCGGCAGGTCTGCCTGCCACAAAGCAAATACGAGAGATGCGGAGGAAGAGAAGTGTTGTGTTGTGGAAGTTAAGCACCCACTGGGGTCTGAGCTCCGTCCTTGGAGCCTTATAATCCTCTGCACTGCATGGATAGCACAGACTTGTCACGTTAATAACCCAAAGTAAATAAAACCCAAAGAAAATTCCTTTCAGTTGTGTTTATTTTGGGGAAGCTTCTTTCTTCAGCTCTGACTATAGGGAATATATTTTATTACCCACTGTGACATCTCAAAATGCAGCAATTGAACTTAACTGGAAAAGAAAGTCATGTTCTGCCCTTCCGCATCACTTTCACCCCCGGAGATTCCTATTTCTTATCAAAGAGAAAAGACAGGAGAGTCTGCAGCTGCACAAGCTGCCGTGCACCCGGTGTGCAGTGACACACATGCTGTACTCTAAACACACTTTGAAAAAGCTATAAAATATTGGCGATAGCCACCACCTGGATGGCAGCCTGCTGTCTGCCACTGTCTCATATAAGCCAAGCTCTACACTGGGTCTAAATGAATTCCTAATTTATACTTGTTAGTCAATCATATAACTCAAATCAATAAATTCATATTTTTAATTACCAAAACATGACATGGAATTTTTTACTAAGTTGTTTGTAGCAATAGTAATAATAATGATCCAAAGGAAGTACACCACTCCTGCCATTGCAAAAACTGTTAGAACATCATCTCTTAGAGGGTCCAGCCCCAGTTCCAGTGCTGCCGTGAGCGCTGCAGCCAGAACACAACTGGCCTGCAACTCGGGAGAACTTTGCATTCTGTACTTTAAGTGGAAAACCTGGAAGTCCATAACAACTAAGGATTCGGGCATTTATATTCTGCATTGGAGACAGAGAGTAAATAAATAAACCTTCCAAAGAAATAGAACTTTTCAAACTTAGGTGAGAAAAATATAGTTATATTAGGTTTTTTCCTAATTTGAAGCTTAGATGAAAGTTCAAGGTCACTTTGTTGTATTCAAACCTGTTCAGCCTTTACTCAGCGCTGACTCATTAGAGCCCGCTCTTTGTGAGCACTTTGGTACAGAAAACATCTGGTATTACACTCTAAGTCGATATATGTAAATGATACAAATACAGTTGAAAATGTGACGGCTTCCTGATGATTGTGCCTGCCCAGGAGAATCACAGCTGAAGATGCAGTGCTTTATTTTGTGGGGTTACTCATATGATTTTACTTTTTCCCATCTGAAGTGAGACACTCCGCTCATCATTTTGACCACTATTCTTGTGCCAACTGTTGCAGCCATGCCTGGCTGTGCTGTGATATTTGGAAACTACCCTCCAGGTAGAACAAATGTTGTTTTATTTGCTGGGTGGAAATTTGTTAAATAAATCATAGATTCATAGTGGCATAGGAAATTAGCAATAAGCTGTGCCTGGAAGGTTAGACGTATTGTACTTCAAAATAAGCAGGAGGCCACTTTGCAATTCAAAAGAGAGATATTAGGAAATGGGAAGACACATCTGTTAATCATTTTTCCCAATACCCGAAAGGTTGTTAGCTGGAGTCCCAGCAGAGCCCTGTACTGACACCGAGTGCCTCTTTTAAATTAGCTTCAATGACTTCTCTGCCCAGATCCGGCTGCCAGAAGAAAAGCTTGGGAGCTTTTTCTCTGGAAGCTCTGATGTCCTTGGCTGTCGAGCATGCAGGCTGCACGGCCATGCTTCAGGAGCAGTGCTGTGGGTTGCCATTCTGGTGGGAGTTCCATATTATTATTGCATTACGCTTTCTATTTTGAAACACCACAGGGTGTTATTAGTCTTGAAGGGCTGACATTTAGTAGGGACTATGGCCTGGGGTGCTCTTTATTTGACAATTACTTATGAGTTTCCCTTAGAAAAGAATACATATAAAGACTTTCTGAAAGCTTCCTTCAAAGTGACATCTGATGAATTTAAATAATGGGTTTTAGCACTGCTATCACTTCCAAACATTTTTACATTTATTATAACCTTTACAAACCCTTTGTTCCCCTTCCTGATCATTTTATAACCCCTATGTACCTGGAAATATTTCAAACAAGCATTTGGAAAAGTTGCTGAAAGCTTGTCTATCTTATTACTGTGTCCTGAATCACTGTTAGTATCAAACGTTCTTTCTCAACAAGAGATATGAGATATGAACTGTTTCCTGAACAGGTTATGGATCAGGCAATAGATTTGCTTTTTCTCATCTACAAGAACTGATGAAATCAGAATAACTTCAGCTTCTTGGCTTTTATTTTATGGAGGGAAAGAGTTTAACAACTTAAATTGAAAAAAAATAATTTTTAAGCTTTTAAAATTCTGAAATTTTAGGCAAGTACAGCTATTTTCCATGAAATTTCCCATTGTGCCAAAAAAGAACATGTGTGTCGTCGCCCCCCCCCCCCATAAATGTGTGTCTACATTAAAAAATCTCTACCTACAGGTCAAAACTGCTGATAGGGTCTACGGAGTGAAGGCCTTCAGAGGCAACTTCACTCAGCATTACCAGAGATGAGCAACTTGATTCTGTTTTCAAAGAGGCAGAGACATCCTGCAGCCTAAGCATCACCAAAACCCCAAGACTGATGCCAGCCAAGCTCTTCATCTTCCTAGTAGCAGGGCAGGCTCCCAGCTGGAGACCCCTCTGCTGCATGGCCCTGAGCCTTACCCCAGGGCCAAGGGAAGGTCCAGGCAGTTCAGCAACCCAGAGCTTGCCCAGGTTTGCTCAGGCAAGATTGCCTTCGCAGGTACCACTTCTACCCATGCCCAGGAGGCAGAGCTGAGCCAGGTCACGACTGTGCTCCTTGGACGAATTAAAGGATGAGTTTGTGCAGCCAGACATCTAACAGCTATTTGGATTTATTTTTTTTAACTCTACCGTTCCCTATATCTCTACGGTGCTTCTGAAATGTTTCTTGAGGGTGGTTTCCAGAGTCCACAACAGACCTGAGCATAAAATCCTACCTACTCAGCCTTAGTGCAGGGCTTACGCACAGGTTTGTCACTCCTCTCGCAGTCAGAGGGCTCCTTCTTGGATAACAGCTAGCAGCTATTGTTATTTTTTCACCCTTAAACTACCCAGAGAAAAAAAAAACGGTGAAAGGCAGGCCAGCAAAAGTTCAGATAAAGCAGAAGTGATGGTCATTACTGCAGGGCAGTTTAAACTGAACTGCAATGTAGTTTAGATAAACAAGGATTAATTATCTTTCTGTTAGTCTGTGAGGCAACTGATATCACACACAATTATTTTGCAATTATTACTTTGAGTGCTTAACCAAAAAGGAGAATAAAGGTAGGATTTTTTTTTTTCATATCTTGCAAAATAGTTTCACGTTCAGAATATTTTGGTTTACTGTATTAGCTTGTGTAAACTGTGGTAGTGCATGTTTCCCTTTTCTTTTATTTGCCCATTGGGTTGTTTACTTATTGGAATTGAAGTCAGAAGTGGTTTGCTCTCACAAGCAGTACTGAATTTCTAATAAATATGTAAATAATATATCTCTGAGCTGTTGCCTTTGGCATTTGTTCACACATTATCCTCTGCAGTAGTCAGTCTGCTGTGAACACACACTTGTTTTAGTTGGAAGAAATATCCATGATCTAAACAGGGCCCCAGAACAGCATTGCCGTACTCGCAGTGGTCGGTGCTTTTCCGTACTTTGCTGTCAATTGCATGCGGAAGGTACCGCTTAAAAAATATTAGGAGAGAAAAGAGAAACTGGAGAATAGCAGAGGTCAAAGCTAACCAGACACTCCGCTGGCAGCACATGCAATTTACCTGTGCAGAGAGGGTCAGCACGGGGCCTTGCATCATTCATGTCCTTGAGAAATCCTGATTACTCCAACCAGCAGGGAAACCTGACGATCTTGAGATGAAGTAATGTTGCCACAGGGAAAAGGGGAATTTAAGCGATCCCTGCACTGAATACTGCATACTGTGTCCCTTGCTATACTTTTCAGCCACCTAAGTGCATATCCCGTTAGGGGCTCCTGAGCTTTACTGCCTGCAGGGACTGGGAGTGTTAGTGGGTGCAGGCAATGGGGAGCAGGCTGGAGGTCAGCACTGAGGGGGGAACAGAGCCGAGCTGAGAGAGGGACAGGGCATATGACAGAGCAGGGATTAGGAGAATCAGCAGCAGGGTCTTGGGGGAAGAAGCTGATCCTTCAGGGCATGGTAATGAGTAAATGAGATGCCCAGAGATTAAAACTGTGCCATGCAGAAATTGTACCCATAGAAAAGGAGGGAGAGTATCACTCATAATTCAGAACTGTAAATACTCAAACTCTTCACAGCACCTTCGCTCCAGGCATTTACTTCAGATGCTGATGTAAAAAGCAAAGTCTCTAAGCATGGAGCGTCCTGCCCAGGGGACTCCAGTCAGCTCCTGCCTTGGGGGCCTCTTTCTATTTCCATCCAGCTCCGAGAAGGAAAAAAAGTCTCCTCTGGCTCCTGGTGCAGGGACAAGACCTCTGCGAGGGGGGACAGGAGAGAGGGGAAGGCTCTGGGGACTGTCACTGCTGCACATGTCCTTGTGAGAGACAGGACCTTGAGGGAGCTGCTGCATTTGAGCTCAGCTTCTGTAACTGAAGCCCGACTGCAAACTGCCAGCAGCCAAAATTTGCCTGTGCTGAACTGCAGCAGTTTTGCCAAATTCTTCTCCATTTTTCTATTTTTTTCTTTTCCTGCTTTGTGCCTTCATGTCTCAAAGTGAGAAGCCAAGAAGGGTAGGCTCTGGCCTTCCTAAGGTTTGGAAATCTCCGTGTCCTCTGAAAGCTCCTACCCTGGCTGTGCCCATGGCTGGTTTCTATTTACTTTTGGCTCGCCAGATCACAGGGGCCATAAGTTTGTCCCTTTACACCTTCGCTTTCCAGTATGGAGAAATCCCTTTGTGCTAATGAGGGAAGCTGAGCCACGCGCACAGATCTGCAGACGTAAATAGATCTTTAATTGCATTCCTGGGCTGAGGCTTAAATAGATAAGACAAAGAGAATGAAGAAAAGAAAGTGTCATTTATTTTGGGGAGACCAGAAGGTTATGAAATTTTCTTGCATTTAACCAATGAAATAATGACTCTTTTAGCTCACAAAGTGCAGTAGTAGATCCATAGGTACTCAGGACATAACGTAATTCCACCCATATAAGCACTTTCACATCTAACAGTAGAAGAATGTTTTGCACTTCTGATGCTTTATCAACAAAATGCCCTACTGTAGCTACTTGGCCTTTGGAGATTATTTTCTCCGGGAAGCTGTCATCATGCAGCTGATTAATTACTCTAATAATCATAATTTTTTTTCTAATAAAAAACCCTCTTCCCATTCATTAACTACATTGCAGGTAGGTGACAGTGGTAATTATTCTCTGGAAGTACTTCTGAATTATCTTTTCTAATCCAGACTGTGCTGACATTTTTGAGAGAAAAAAACATTTTGTCTTTCTTTCATGAGTGGGGTGACATTTGAATATGCAAACAGTGTCAAAGCGTGCCCTCCGGATGTTTTCCTGAACTATGATTTATGAGGTTTGGCTATTGTATTTGCTATCATAGACCTAGAAAGGTCATTAGACAAAGAGGCTTTCCCTGCAGGGGTCCCTTCCCGTCTTTATCTTCTGATATTTTAATTTTTTTCTTGAACATCAAGTGGGAGATGTGCTGTGAGTTCTCCCATATGCCTCTGCTATTTATTATTTATTTATTCATGAGGGTAAAAGTCCTTTGCAATGCTCTAGGCACAGAAATCCACATATACATCCATTCAGAGCCTAACGGGTCAAAGAGTCACCGTCCGGGCTCCCAGGTGTGCAACACACATTCAATCTCAAGGGCCTGTAGCTTTCACCTTTGAGGATGGGAATTTCCACCTAAGAGCCAGACTTCCAACCCCTCCTTGCATGCAGTCGGTGAGGATGTAAGGGGGGAGCAAACCCAACTCTCCCATACCCACCCAGACTCCCAGACAAGACCAGATCACCGTGTCCAACTGTTCATATTTGATAATTAGGGACAGATTTTCAAAATGTCCCGAGTGCTGAAGTTTTCAGAATGTTGTACTTTCCTCTCCAAGTCACTGTTTAAGGACATTACCACAAACACATAAAGGATTGCATCCTCCAGAGAGAGGTGAGCAGGAGTTACGTTGTGCTGGTCAGTGACAACAGCTCAGAGAAACATCATTCACAGCCCACTGAAATCCGCGGCAGCCCATTAGCTCCCTCCATGGGGGTCCGGAGTGGGACCATGGGGGCAGCCGGCGCTGCGCCTCCGACCCCGGCAGCATCCGCCTGCACAGTCCGTCGGACCAACACAGATGCACGGAGTGATTCACTGTCAGCGACAGGGGAGGTTCTGGCCCATAATTAGTAAAGCTGGGTAAATACTGCAACAGCTGTTCTGTAAATATTAGTCTGCATGTTTAAACTAACTTTTCATTGCCCCTGCCCTTTCCCCTTTTGTTCTTCATTCCCTGTAAGTGGTTATTGGGATTGGATTTACTTGTGCAAACATTTCCAGAAAGCCACTTTAAGTCTCAGGTAGAAATATTCAGGAAAGAAGAAATACATATCCGTGAGCGTGTTCACGCACAGTCAAGAAGTCAGTCACAAACAACATCATGTGTTTCATGGAATCGTAAAAAAATTAGATTGGAAGGGACCTCTGGGAATTATCTAGTCCAACCACCTGCTCGAAGAGGGGCTAACTTCAAAGTTAAATCAGGTTTGTCCAATTACAATTTATTAAAACTTAGTGAAATAGAAGCAGCCAGCTTCCAGTGAAGAGGAATAGCTGCCAAAATGATCAAAATGGAGAACTTTGGCCACTGAAATAACTTTCTCTATTCTGTTCTTATGGCCACTTTCTGCAGCTGCCTCTCCCGCACAGACTCCTTGCACGTCTGCCCATCTTCTGAGTCTGTGCCTGATACCTCTTCTGTCACTGTAATCTTGTGTTATTATCCAACATGCTTGACAAAATATAACAACACAACATTGTTTTTGGTCTAACCAGAGCGCTAACACAGTGAAGGATGCAGTGGATACTGGTCACCATAAACAAAATGCTGTTTTGCAATTTATGTCTTGGCTGGTACAGTGTTCGAGGGACTCTTGCTTGAACAGAGCTACCCGAATCTAATGTTAAGTGCCTAAAGACACAACAGCACTGCTCCTGTGTTTATTAAAGCTACAAGTTTTGAGCTAGCCTAGGGAAAATGAGGATAAATTGACATCTTTATGTTAAAGCTGGAAGACAGCGTAGGATCTTATAATTCCTCTGGTGTGCTTTGAACAACATTGCTAACATTCCCACTGCACAGCCTTGCTGTATCATGCCGGCACAGACTTCACCTAAGGCTTGGTTCTGCACAGCATGCTCAAGGAATAGCACCTACTCGATACTTTCAGTGGAGTAAAGGACAAGGCAGAATCATAAGGAAAAAAAATATGTAGCTCTGCCCAGAGAGCAGGATAGCTTTTCTGTAGCTGTACTAATAGGCAACAAATATATCTACATGAATTACTGTTCCAGCGACAAATAATGTGAGATTCAACTCTTCGAGGAAGAACAGCCCCAAAATGAAAAACAAAAGGCGTAGAAAGAAAAGCTTGATTTGAATGCACACTGTGAACTGTTCATCAAAACTACCAATGTCCACATTCAGTACAAATCTATGATTTCTGTGGAGGTAATTACAACAATTGGCTTGACTTCACTCTGCAACACAGTTGAACAAAGTGGTGTCTTTCCTTTCTGCTTTTCAGCAGCACAGAGTTGTTCTACATCCTTAATAAATGCCTTCCTAGGACAGGCTGTACTTTGATGATGGTTGAAATGATCCTCATGAACTTCCACTGTGGTACAGCATGAAATTAGGTTACCAAATATTTGTAAAACATTCATGGATTCTCATGTGAAAAGAGTTATTACATTAAATTAATATTAAAGAACATTCTGACTATCATTAAATTATCCTAGTGTATACCAGTGCTTCGAACCCCATGTTCTCACCTCTCCAACCCCTGTGCGAAGATCGAAATCCCCTGTGCCAGGAAACACCACACCAAGAAACGGGCCCTATACACAAAAAACATTTAACTCATAATAGGCCAAACAGACAGGTAACAGATATGGACAGAAAACTGACACCAGAGTGCAAGGCTGCTGCTTTAACCAGAAAAACTTTGCTCCCTGCAGAGTGTTTCTGCGTCCACACCAGTGACTCTAGTTACTCCCTCCTATCCCTAGTGAGGGCTGTCGGACATCATAGTGGCTAAATCATATTTGGCTATTTCTTTGATTGTCAGTAACAGGAATAGATATAGTTCTACATATTAAAATTGAAAGACCAGATTAACTACCCCTATTTGGATCTTATGCTGCCAGCAGAGTCATTACTTTCTACATTGTTTTTCGGCTGCATTAATTAAAGAAAAATAAAAAGAAAACCAGGTGCTGGAAGTTGGTTGCATTCCTGTGGTGTGCTCTATTATTTTATTATTCATATCAATTACTTTGAAAGTAGTGCCGACCCTGACCAGCTTAGATAAGTAGTATCTCCGAGACAGAGATGCTGCTAAGGAGACCTAGCGCAACTAGAAAAAGCCAAAGCGCTCAACATCAATGTTAATCCTGTTTCCTTAAGGACCTTGGGAGTCAGTGCTCTCTGATCCTGGCTGTACTTTATGGGAAGTCACCACCAAATCTACAAGTAAGATTTCTCTGGCAACTTTAAAAACTGTCTCTGAGTGAAACACTTCATGTCTTGTTTATACGTGTACCTCAATAACTAGTCGTTGGTTATCATAATGTTAAAAGGTCATACTTTATCAAAATATTGGCCCTGTGAAAGTGTCACCTTGTGGCACTCTTGTTGAGATAACAATTTGCTGGTACATTTACTCTTCTATTGTCATTGTAGCTGAGCTTAATAGTCAGAAGCACAATTCCCACTACAATCTGCTTTACAGCTTAAATAGAAAAAAAAAAAAATACCTGCATGATTGCTCTTAGTCCTATTGCCAAAAATAGCCATTTTTAACTGTTTGCCTACTGCTACGTTTCTCAGGGAAAGTCGTGTGTCTGTTTTGCCACTGACAACTGCACACAGATCAGGTAGCAGAGTTTCTCTCTTCTGATGCTAAATATTACTAGTGCACCAAGTACCACCTCACCGCTGCACTGCTGACAACTGCAGGAAGATGCCACCAGCCTCTACCAAGTTTGGATTAATGAAGGTGGATCTGGTGGGAGGGAGGGAAGGAAAAGAGAATGCTATTTTATAGGAAGAGCTACAAAAGAATAGGATCATTTAGGGTTACCCTGGCTTTACTGCTGCCCTTTGAGAGGGATGCTTTCCACACCAGGGGAACATTCCAATTCCCCACACAATCTTCAAACACTTATTAGTTACATCTGTTGAAACTGAGATTCAAATGCCTAAAATACCTTTTCTTTGTTTGTTTTTGCTCTCCTACATCCTACAGTCTCCCCGTGCACACAGTGCCTCTGAAGCTTACAGATAATAGATTTGGTTTGAACTGTTTGCACAGCGAAAAGCCCGAGTGCATCTGGAGACGCTGATCTGTTCAGGGCTGTATTTCTTAAGAGAACAAGAGTATGTCAGGATTGGAAATCCAAGCCATACGCAGTCCTGCCGTGCCGTCACCACAATTTCAGCTTTCGCTCAGTACAGGCCTAAGGGCAAATTCAAAAGTTGAGAACTCATTTGAACTTGGGAAGTATTTCTGCATCTGGAGAATTGAGCCGAGGCACACGATAACAGGCAACTCCTATAGAGCAGCGTGACCTCCTTAGCAGCTCATTTTGCACTCCTGGGGTAATGTAGGATGGCTGGTGTCCTCCTGACAGCTTGAGCATGAATTTTCATTATTAGTTTTGCAATTTGTACATATTTTGTCAGCATTCGACTTCACCACTCTGACTTTCTGCCTGCAATCTCATTTTGCCAGTTCTACCTGGTTCCCCTGCTTAATTGAGATCATTACTGCATGCTTTCCTTATTGAGGCTGGTATACAGCCCCTGGCTCGGGATTCTGAATATCATCAATTATCAGATATGTTTCCTTTGCCATCAGTGCCAAATAAGGACTATTTGGCCACAGTAACTGGGAAAGTTGACATGCCTTCAAGCAGACTTTGATTATTTATATATACATACACAGATTCCCCTGTACTGAAAGACGTGCTGAGAAGCGTTTATCAGATTTCAGAATTATTAAGGACAGAGCCATTTTATATAGTAGCTGTATGTCTACATAGGTACAGAATGGACACAGTCTTTCTTAGTAGGGGAAGAATATGGCTTGAATCGATCTTGTGTATATATTAGTGTACCTAGAAATGTTTACGCAACATGTGTATGTGCAGGAAATATTATCTATATATACCCTTAGCATCCACAGCTTGCTGAGAGTCAGCACACACACATGCAAGCTCAGACAGAGAGCGAGCATGTGAATTAACACACGGCAGTTTCCAGGAATGATTGTACGTTGTTATTTACTCAAAAATGCATGGTTCAGATCCATGAGAGTCAATGGGAAACACCTGAATATTAAATTCAAAAAATTAACTGAAAAGAACAGTGGATGTGAGTGGGGTTGAGGGCACTGCTCATATACTCAACCCTTCTGGGCACTTTTTTTTCCAACTAATCTTTCTTTTCCAGTGGATCAGTAACGTCTAACAAAAGATATGTCCTTTCTAATCATGCTCTTCCCTCCTCACTCCATCCTCTCTACACACACAACCATGTTTTGTGTGTTGATCCCATCGCAGAAGCCTCAGGGCTTTAAAAAGTCTTTTTCAGCATGATTATATACATCTCTTCAACCTTTCTTGCCCCTTTCCTTTTTACTGCCATTCACCATTACAGAGCTCCAATGCACTGCAAATTGAATGTGACAACAGTGTTCTGTATGTGTTTATATATATATACACACATAAAAAAATAAAATCGGTATAATATATGTATCTATATATCTACATTTTTTAAAAAGGTAATGAAGAATTCCATTGTTCGCACACTTCTTCCTGTAACTGATTACTTTGCTTACTCTGTTCTGGATGATCAGAACAAGTGGCTAACACAGATCACAGAAGGCTACAAATATTTGGTATGGCAGATTATTTTCTGCCAAAGCCAGGAATCAGCTAACCTGCAAAGCTTTCTGTCTGCAAATTGTTTGATGCTTAACTCTGTTTTGTGATTGTTCCATCTGAATGTTTGGGCAGGTAAAGCTTCACGTAGCAAAATCTACTGGCTGTAAAAAGTCTTTCTTTTTCTTCCTTCTACCCCTTTATATTACGGGTTTTTCCTCTTGAGTTCAGGACACGCTTTACCCACTTCGCTTTCTGGCTCCACTAAAGTCAATGAGAGCTTTCCCACTGAGCCATTTTTACAGTAAATTTAGGCCAAAACCAAGTAAACTCCTTTTGAGGAAAACAAAATATGCATCAGGTACGCCATAGGTTTGAATTCCAGTTTTGACAGAAAGGTGGTACCCTCTGTGTGATCATATATATCTAAGCCCATGTAACTGTTGTTTCATAAGTACTGACCTTATATTCTGAAAACCTTGATTGGGATGTTATTTGTGCTCACACCTCTGGAAATGGAGCAGATCAATAATAGAATAATTTAATATAATAGTATATATGATAGATGATATAATAAGCATATAATAGTGATATAATAAGTAGTAAAATACTACAAGGTATATAAATGCCAGCTGTAAAATGAGAACTGCATGCGAAGGCAATACAAATCCAGATGTTGTTCCGGTTCTGTATCTGTCGTTTCATCCCAAAGTCCTTTGTAACCTTGAAACAGCTCTCTAAGATTTTGTTTACCATATTTAGAAAAGAATTTGGAAAAGCCTTGGGAAGCACACTACCGAAGTGCTGTTCCTTTCCCTGCTAAGTTATACTGACATGGGAGACAAGGTCTGTAATTAGCAGAATGACCCACTGCACTGAGACAGAGGATCATCAGTATGAAGTAGCTTGGGGCCACACTCCTTCAAAATCTGTGCCCTTCATGCCCTCCTCTTCCTTGATACGTTGGCCGCAGACAGCGCCTCTCACATCAGATAACACGAAATAAGTACATTTGGTAAAGCCCTGAAAGTACTATACAGAATGATGTCTGTATGCTTGTGTATACAGTGGCTGTTTTTGCTCTTTGTCTTAGTTGCAAAAATACTGGGGATTGAAAGCTTCTTACAGGGCATTTGAATTGATAAAGAAACCATCCATCAAACTAGCATGCTATACATTTACGTTATACCACTGTTAGGGATACAACAGAGACTGATGGCACAATTCTAGTCTCCTACCAGTGACCTCCCTACGTAACACGTATCGGTTTATATCTTACATTAGTGATGAGATGGCTGGTGTTTGCTTGTTGACTTTGCAAAACACCTGTTCAGGTACCAGTTATCTCTCAGCAGAGGAAAGAGGAAAGGCACACTAGAAACACCCTCCCACGGGGTGGATCTGTTTGAGCTCAGCTGGGTGAAGCCCCAGTCAGAGCTGGTGCACAGAGGTCAGTGCCTTAGAAACACACTAATAAAATCTGACATTTTGACCTCCTTGTTTGCAGCACCCAAGGACTCAGAAGACCCAAAGAACAAATTTCCTGAAACCTCCCGGATGCCTTGCACCTCAGGAGGAGTGTGTCCTGGCACAGCAGATGGACTCAGTATCAGGCAGAGCAAAATTCCCTTCTGGTACAAAAATATGTTGTTCCTGTCCGGTTTACACCAATAACTTGCTCTCTGGTGCCTGGACCTGTCCATCTGCCACATTTTACCACCTCACTGAAGAGGGTTTACAGAGTGTAAAATACAGTCCCCAAGCACTCGCTATCACCAAACAGCCTGATTCCGTCGGTGCCTGAAAATACCTAGCGACCACACACTTATTTAGTATTAACTCTCAGATAAGTGACCAGTGTGGGAGGACAGAAAGCAAAAATGCAGATTATCTCCTGTCAGGTTTCCCAGTTAGGCTCGGTGCTCCAAAATCCCCTCTGCTTCCTCTTGCGGCGAGAACACCTTGTTATCCTCCTGGCCAGCTCCTCTCTGTGAGCAAGCACTCTTCCGCACCGACAGATGGAGAACACTGGCACAGAAGACAACCATGTCTGTGCATTAATTATGTCAAGGGCAGGATTCCCAGATGAGAGTGTTACAGCATCTATCTAGATGAAGTTTACTAGCCCACGGCTAGAAAGATTTGCCGTCAGTAACCCTGTTCTGGACTACATTAACTCTTCCACTTCTTCCTTTTCACTGTGAGCTCTACAACCACTCTTGTGCAGTTTTTGACACAGTGACAATTAGCACAGCATCTTTATATTCCCCTTTGGTTCATGATTTCTATGTTTCCTGCCCTTAAATTATTGATTTCTGCATCTCCATTAGATTTTCTAAGCCATTTGCTAAACTTCTCAGGGAAACATCAGAGTGTGGACAAGCACTCAGCACCACAGCCGGCACCTTACACCTGGGCATAGCAGGAAAGGTCCAAAACACAAGGGGAGTTTGTAATCTTAAAAGGAGAAATCAACAGGCCTGAAGTGAAAGCAGGTAAGGCTAGCACAAAGTCCGAAATCAAAGGTGGAGTCAGCCAAGCAGCAGCTGGCTGATCCCCAGGCAGCAACCAACAGTCCCCGGAGCTCACGCTGCCGTGAAGGATTAACACAGCCCTACGGGTCATAGAGAGAGGGGCAACAGAGGAATCCTGCACAGCCCATTGAAAACATGGTTTCATTTTGTGTGCAAAACCGACAGGAAAATACTTTCATGTTCATCAGAACAGCAGCTGCCAGAAGGCTACAATTCTTCATTACTTTGGCTGGGTTGCACTGAAGCAGACTGTGCCAGATGCAGGCTCCGTGCGCTGGGAGGATCCATTTTAGGGCACTGCTGGCCAGCTGGGCTTGGTCCCCACCTATTAAATCACAGTGGTTTTGAATACAACTTAAATCCCACATGAAGTCCAAGCAGCACTTAGACTTCACTTTCTAGTGAAGTCTAGTGCACTAGCGCTGCACTCACTCCACACTGAATCCATGTTGCATTGGAGTCCCAATACTGATGTCTGTAGGGACTGAATTATAATACTCACCGAGGTTTCGTTCCCAGTGATTCCCACAGGAACACACCTATAACCAGCGCTGAGCACTGGGCACGCTGCAAAGGGCTCGTGTGCACAAGCACTTGCCAGTTTTTCCTAACCATTCACTAGGCTAATATAAAAGATATTACCTCTACGTGCAAACCTGGTCTTATCCTGTATACATCATATCGCTCAGACCGTGAAAAGATTTATGTGCGTGCTTAACTCTAAGCGTGTGAATAGTCCCATTAGCATTAATAATTATGATCGCTATATAGTCCTCTCTGAGTCAATGTCAGAGGCAAACCAGAGAGGCACTTCCCCTGTAGTTAGAATAAGGCAGTTCATACGTTTCCATCTCTCCACTGCCACTATCAAATATTATACAGACCTCCCAGTCAGGCAAACAAGAGGACTATGGCTATAAAAGTGCGCGGTAAATAGTAGAGAGAGCAGTAGGTCTACATATGTTGGGAAGAGTTTCACGTCCCTGTGGGAGAGGGAGATGATGATGTGCAGCCACTGGACTATGAAAAACCCCGTTTGGTTCTGTGTGACGACCCGACGGTTACACAGAGGTCAGGACAGGAGGCCAGCTACAGGCTGCTACCAGTTGCCTATCTGGGCTATGTTCCAGCCCACAAAATATTTCTCTCCACTGCAAGTAGGTCTGGCCACATTTTACTGTCTGCAGATTCACTGTTGAATCTTTTTTTGCACCTGCCACAGCAATAACTGCTCCACATTACAGTGTTTCTTTCCAACTCTTGACCTCCCTCGTTTGGGCTGGCTCTGCGCTGGAGCATCCCTCTCCAATTGTGAGTTGTGAGCTTGGCTGAACAGTGAGGACGGGTGGGTGCACGAGAACAGAAACACAAAGCAGCACTGGAGCAGCACCAGAAACTTATCTCCTGCTAGTTTAACATCAGGAAGATATCAGGTGCCACAGGCACCTCCCAAAGCACAGACTGGGCATTTGCTAAAAGATCTTTTGTACGTACACGGATTTCTTGCATGCTTTCCCTGCAGGACCAGGGCAGTCCCATTCTGACCGGTGATGGGCAGGATGCTGCCAGGCCACGACCTACACACAGGGCAGCAAAGATCAGTAGGTGATTTGCTGAAATTTAGGGCAGGAGACACTCACAGCCTCCCTGATAAATGTGCATTTCTCTCACTAATAAAAGGTTATTGTAAGAAGTCAAATAAAAATGTATTTGTGTTCAACAATTAAATGTAATTGGCAAGTGCTAATGGCTCTGTGATCACAAAACTGGGGGAAAAAGCAAAGAGGAAGAAACAAGTTTGAAGGGATTTTATCTAATTTCATTTTAATTAGATCCTTTTTCTAACTGAGTTTCTAATTTTTCAATTAGCAATTAGCAGCTGCAACTCATTCTGAGCATCACGAGGTGCCAGAGACACTAATTACACCACAGGAGTAGGAGGCTGAAAATGAGAAATAAAATTATCCATGAATGTTATTAGAAGAAAGGAATGATTACATTCTGTAATAATATACTGATGTGAGCCTAATTAGATTGAAGGATTGGGGGGAAAATAGGAGATTTAAAAAGGGATTCTATTTGGAAGCCTATAGGTCACCTTTTTGTCGTTAATAATGATTAGGTATATTGCTTGGAAAAAAGCCAGTTTGGGAGTGATATTGTGCCTCCATCAGTCACCCAGCAAAGGTCCCAGTAACGCAGAGAGATGGGCTGGTGCTAGCCAGAGGGGACAGGACCTTGCTGGAGATCTCCAGATCTACATGAACATAATGCTATCTCCCAACACCCTTCTGCGCCTTTACTCCGCCATCTGTAAACTAGCAAGGAAAACTTACACACCTTATTTTGACAATATTTTGAGATCCACAACTGAAAGGAAATCCAAAGGTTCACTTATTTTCATCTTTTACAAGCTACAGTGGGTCCCTACTTGCCTGCTAGCAAACCTCTACCCACGCCCTGAACTTTACCCACAGAAAAGCAGAAAGTACAGCCTCTGGGGGAGAAAGCTATTTAATCATACCAATGGGGCACCACAGGGGACCAAGTGCAAACCTATAAAGAGCTACTTGATAGCAAAGAGGGAACACTGCACTGAGTCCATTTATTTCCACTTTTAAAACACACCAATTTTTCTTTGTGAATCAATAATCTCTTATACTTGATTTAGTAATGGGAGTGACCTCTCTCCTGCTCCAGTGTGCACAACCTGCATTTTGGAATCACTTCAAGGGACCCCCAGTAATAAATGATTACATCCAAACGTGGTTCTCAATAAAATTTATGAGCTCCCATTCATCCCACTCCCCTGTTTGTCTTTATATATCTCACAGTATTTGCCACTAATTATATTCCTCTTTATAATCTGTGCTCCCCAGTTAAGGGATGTAATTGATAGCTTCTGAAAATCATTAATTCCAAAATGGACCAGAAGTGTTTTGTCACGCTGTCTCCCCCCCTCTATTACTGCTTTTCCTCCCAGCATCCCCAGTCCTAGCGCTAAGACTCTTCACAGCTCATAGAAGATCCAATAATGCTGCTATAATAAGAGGAAAAAAAAGAGTAGTGAATTAAACCCAAATTCTTTCCCATTAGTTGACAGTAAACCATCGCTAAAGGATACACACTTAGAAGACGTGAGTGCTATGGGGAACCACCCAAGGTGCTGTAAAGCAGCCCTCTGCCTTCCCTTTTAGCCTCACCGCTAACTCTTTGTGATGACTCCCTGCCAGGGTGAAAGATTAGTGCAGAATGACAACGGGGGGGGGGGGGGGNTGGTCCTCTTGAGCTGGAAATTGTCTTTGCAAGCAGCTCTGCTTTGTTGTTGCGCGACACAAGATTTTGGTGATTTAGGGGCAGTGGGGTACGACCTTGAATAAATAAAACAGACATTTATTGCAGGGTAAAGGAGGGAGAGAGGCAACAAAGGTAAATAAGGAAGTCTGAAATACTCAGGGTTTATCAATTCTGCTAAACAATCTGGAGCTAGTCTGTCTGGAGAGTGAAATGGAGAATGAGGTGAGACGCCCGCCTGTCTGCATCACCAACACCAGCTGCACAATGCTCCTCCTCGCCCTGACCCATTCCCCTGCTGAGCAGGCTCTGGGCTGTACGGTCCTGCTGCCAAATCGGAAACGCTCAAGTTGTTTTGCTACTTCCAAAACCAATACTGTCGTTCCCTCTCCCTATCTCCCTCTTGTTGCTACCATGCAGTTTTACGGCAAAGCTATCAAGGACCAGGATGAGGGAGGACAGTGCTCCAGGGCAATGCACGGTGATGACAAGCAGAATCTCCTGTTCCTGAGTGGGGTGAGCCCACAGAGTTTTACTTTCTTTCCAGAGTGAAGTTTCACTGCAAACTGTGAGCCTGCTGTCAACGGTGCTGTGGGTTTCACAGTTGTGCTGGTCACAGTGATTTCCTAACAGTCTGCTTAGGAAAAGCCAACAAACGAGCCAATGTTGACCATCAGCTGTGGTCCAAAAGGGACCCTCTCCCACCCCCCAGACGAAGCTGCACCAGCTCTCCCACGCCGTCTCGTAAGCTCTGCTCACTTCTGGGTGAGAAAACTCCTTCATTTCTGACAGCCTATTACTTCCCACAGAAAGCCAGCCAGCTGACTTGCACATGCATTTGAGTCTCCATACACACAGTAGATCAGGCTGCCTTTTTCTGCCAGTGTGTTCTGCAGGGACGTGATCCGACCCGCGTGGCCCCAGTCGGGGCAGCAGCCACAGCCCATCCTGCTCCACCACAGCCCTGCCCATGGGCTGCAAGATGGACGATCCCCATCATGTCTGTGAACCAGCCAGGGCTCTGCAACCACAGCCAAAGTTTGGATCAAACCCTGATGCCCAGCAAGTCTGTTCCACAGCTTCTTGAGCAGTGCCATGTATAGAACCAACCTATAATTAATTTTGCATTTAGGAGCTGGTTAGTAGTTCTGGCCCATCATCTCCTGCCAGAAAACTGCTGCATCTGCAGAGCTTAAAGGAGTAAAAAAATAAAAAGGAGGAATGTAGTACTTGGAAGCACTCTGCTCCCATTCGTAGCTGCAAAGGCAGTATTTCCAAGAGCACCACAATCATTTTGAAAGCCTAACTCCTAAAAAAAGCCCATCAATCACCTTAGGAACTTTTAACATTTTATTTCACAGTCATTTAACACTTTTTTTAAAAAGGCAAAAATTCCAGATGTTAACTATACAAAGCAAGGCTATTTCTTTCCCTGTTTAGATTTTATTCCTCTACTAGGAGAAGGCTGACCATTCAACCAAGGTCCTTGTTACTTGGGGCCATCAGAGCCTCTTGCCTAGTCATCTTTCCATTTTACTGCTTGAAAACCTTGTGGGCTTTGGCACGTGTGCCAATAAAAGCTTGGGAGTTAATATTTATTCATGGGAGCATCACCAGGCTTAGCACCTACAGAGTCAGTCCAGAAGAATTTTTTAAGAAAAATCGTCACTTCAGATATGGTTCAAATGGCCTCCAAATCTCCAGGAGGCTGCACTTGTCACAAATAAAACATGTAAATAAACAGATGCTTGCCTGGTGTGCTGCTTTGCAAAATAAACAAACACTTTTTTTAGATATGCCCTTGAGAACTCAATATTGCCGTGAATTCAGACCAAGTCCAGCCCGTGGAAACCACCACGGTGCTCCCATCGGGCGGACATCCCAGACAAGCAGGTCCCCCCCTCACTCCATGCTCACAGCAGGAGGCTGGCAGCTCTCCGCTCGCCTCCCAGCCTAGCCTCCACCCGCCAGCCCTAGACCTGTATCTGTTTTCCTTACTGTAAAGCTCATGAAGAACCACATATTTTTGACAAATATTTCTACCATCTCATTTGACACCGAACAAGCAGGAAAAATATTGCCCATCACAAGAAATATAAGTATAATGTTCCAATTTTCCACCATTTGACAGCAATCAAGTAGAGACTAATGGCTTTCCTCTGTGACTAAATCATTTAGTGACCAAGGTATTCTGTCTCATTCTCATTAGAAAAAAGAAAATATTCCAATAATCTCATTATCCCAATGTGAATAACAGTAAAAATACACCAAGACTAATGGCTCCTTCAGCACTCTCACTCGGTGAAATCGCTCGGGCAGGGTTTTATGGCTTCTGCCGCGGTGCCAGGGTCTGCGTGGTAGCACAGCGCAGCCGGCTCGCCCCCCCTCCCGGCATGGTCCTGCTGCTGATGCTTTGTTTCAAGCGAGACTTACGCTCTCTCCGCACGCTGAGGACTTTTATGTACTATTTTTAACTAACTTCAATAGAAAAAGAATGTGTCATGGAGTGTTAAACATTATGGAAATTCTCCTGGAGAATAACGTAATTTCACGGTGCATTACTCTACAATGACCTGGTACTTGAACAATTAATTTTTAAGGTATAGCCTTTTTCTTCCTGTGCTGTATTTAGCTTTCTCCTAAACCATCAACAATACCAGGATTCCTTTTCTTTCCCGTTATGATCTGAGGAGACAGTTAAAACCTCACAGCATGTGCTGCATTTTCACAATTCATCATGCAGAATATTCTGTTTGAAAACAGAGTGAAGAAGGGGAACCAAAATGCTCCAGGATTTACCTTAATTATTTCTAGCTCATGAGTCTATTGCCATTTCTCAGCCCACCTTATTTTCTGCCGAAAGTCTTCCAGAGTTTCCCAGAATGCACTGAAGCCAACCTTTTTATCACAGACTGGCAATAGTCTGCGAGTACTCACTTTAGGTCTGGCGAATACTATCCAAAACAGTCCCACTGAAGCTGGTAGACCACCGGGGGTGAATAAGAGCTGTGTCAACCCCAAACACAGAATACATGATAATCACCTAAGAAATGTGAACCAGAAAAATGGCCATGGTTTTTGGAAGTATTAATGGCTCATTCCTGCCAGATGCAGCACCCGAAGCAGGATTTGTTCCATACTCTGTTAGGAAACACCTTTCCGCAGGCATCTCCTGTCGTGTATTCCTGGGATTTATGTTTGGTCTTGCAGTGCTGCCCTCACACAGACTACTTAATTTTGAATTCTGTTCTCTCACTACCCACCTGCTAATTTTAGCGGGCAACTGCCATCAAAGCCATTGTATTTGCAAGGATGGCAGCGGTGACATGATACGTATAAACCCACCTTCCACCTCAGGAAATTGCCATTTCTCCCTTTTTTTTTGTTACCCAGTAATATTTGACTCTACAATTTGTACATGTCTGCACTTTCTATGGAACCGTACAAAACAAGAATGAGCAAGTCATTAGAGCACTCTCTTCCGACCCATATGTTTTCATGGTAATATTAATCAGGCTAAGAAATAACTCCCTTAATGTTAGACATTATTCTCTTCTGCTACACTAATCTAGGGGATTAACTCTGCCATCTGCATATTAAAGTTAGATATTTTGGTCTTTATACCCTTCAGTTTCCCACTTGCCATCCTTCCTTTGCAACAAATTAGCTCTGGGATGCATTTCAAAAGTTTTGGTAATCACTAATACACATTTACAGAGTGCAAGGCAGGAGGCTTGCGGGGCCAGAGCCTGGATGGTATAAAACTGGTTTTGCTGTTACTTCTCCTTGAGCCACACCAAAGAGTTGCTCCAGATTTGCCCTCTGCCAGCTGGAGCAGAATCAGGAATAACCCTGGGTCCTTAAAGGCTGTGCAGAGCCAGAGATATCCCCCGTCCCTCAGGGCTCTGCTCCTATGAGAGATGAGAAGATTTTTTCTGGGGCTGGGGAAGAGCAGGGCAGCTTTCAGCAGCTGCAATGAAAGGGAAGCTGGCAGAGGCTGGGAGCATCCGAGAGCATCACTGTCACTGTAAACACACTGCTGTTAGCAGCAGTGAGAGTCATGCAGAGGAAATTAGAGTATCTGACACAGCTGTCAAGCTCCGGAGGGCTGAGGCCTGGGCAGCTCCCTCCTTCCCCCGGCAGGTCACTCTGAGCTGCAAAGTGATGTGGGTTCTGTCAGTTGTTTACAGTAGGCGTTGCACTGTGAAATTTAAGGAGACTGGGTGCTGCGTTAACCAGGGCTCCAAGGTCACGCACACACAAGGCTGGAGGTGGAGTTGGAGTTTCTGAGGCCACTTCCCACTGTTCTTGTGCTAGCAAGGTTGCTGTGTCCAGTCCTAAAGCAAGCCCCACGGAGCACAGAGAAATGAGAGGTGGTACACATCCCATTATGGAAGGAAAGAGACAAGAGTCAGGAGGAAAAAGTATTCTTAAAGCAACTTTGCCTGTAAAATGAAGATGATGTCTGTCACCCAACAAACGTGTTCGTCTATGTAATTATTCTTAGGCTATTCTCTAGCTCTACCAGCCAAAACATTCACATCAAACCAGAACACATAAAGTCTATCGCTCACAAGTAATTTTTCAGTCTCAGTGAGTTTTGATGGGAATGCAGTTTACAAAAAGGAATCAACCTTTTCCTTGCAAGACATCAGTAAGTGACATTTTTCTGAGATGCTCTGGTACCTTGTAAGTGCTGTAGCTTAGATCCCTTAACCTTAAGCATTTTCCTCATCTCCTGGGACTGGCTAAAACACAATTTCCTGATGCATGCCTTCTCCTCTCCAAGGAGCAGAGTCATAGGACTGAGTTTATGTACAAGGAATTGTTCCTATCCAAGAGACCTCCTGATGCGGGGAGTTTTAACTTGAATCAAATTACAGCTCTGTTTCAGTTCTAGAGCTGCTGAACTCCTCTTCCCCTCTACATTGGTTGCTTCAAAAAACTGGATGCTTGTACCTAAAAGACAGCAGAACAAATCCCTGCCGATCGATCCCCCTGGATGGATTGGCATGATTTATTTTGTTTAATTGCACAGCTGTTTGGAATCAATATAGTCCTTCCAATGCAATCACAACTGTCCCCGAAGAGCCCTTACAATCTCCAAGAAAATAAAGGTGACAGAAACAGCATTATCCCGAGATCATGGGCACAACAGACCTAACTACCTCTGTTTGAGACCTTATGGTTGACTGTGTCAATACACTGTTAGGGACCCAGATCTGCTGACAATTGCCACTTCACTTTTCTTCAAAGCCATTACGGGCTTCTGTGACAATTAGTGCTTGGCTGGGGACTGCTGGACCAGAGAGGCAGCACTTGAGTGAAGCTGGTGCTCGTAGCATTGTTGGGTAAAGCCCTGCACTAAGACTCACAGCAGCATGTCTGATTTCCATTGCAATGGGGTTTATGTCCTTGTGTCCTGGCTGAATTCCAGCATGGGCAATCATGTTATATCTACCCAGACGCCCTCTCTATTTTCAAATGAATACCTACTCCATAGCCTTTTCTTGCTCAAAGATGTTTAATAGTGCTATTGTGTCCTGTTAAACAGATGGTATATTCTGTTTCAAAGATGGTGGGTTTTCTTTTTCATAGACAGTGAGGATGTACAGGCTGCAAAGTGCTTTAGGATCTATTGGGGCAAAAGCGATTATTTTTCAATCAATGTTTTCAAGAAAATAATTTACTATTGCACCTTGGGAGCTTAAATTTAGAGTTTTAAAGCATTTGAAGTCCTTTGTGTAAGCAAACTAATATAGGACATGCAACTAATGCTGTCCTGGATAGGAGTCCTACATAGACACATAACCAAAACATCTGAACAATTGTTCTCCTCTAACAGAGCTAATCTTGGAGCAATTGTACCGTGTACCACATACTCCTTGTGGAAAATTACCCTTTTAACAACAACCAAAAAAATAGTAATAATAATGTTTACTTCTATGGCCAGACTACATTGTTCCATTAATTGCCACAGAGAGAGACTAATTTCTACCTGCTCTAGACCGGGCCATTATTTTCCTCTGTGAAAACTGTAGGCTAAGGAAGCTGGCCAGCAGTGCGGAAAACATGAAGCAAAAATGTCAAAGTTTTAAGTAGAAAAAGCAGTTGCTGCAGGAAAGAATAAACCCCATTTGTCCTCTTCAAGTCATTTTAACTATTGAATCCCATTGGCAGTTGTGTCATTTTTCACTATCTGCTACCGTATGTTCTTGCTATATATAGAAATCCCATAGTGTTGCATCTTGACTTGGTGTTATGCATAACGATTAGGTAGCAGCCAGGTTTATTTTGAAGTAAGCGTTAGGTCACACTATTACTTTATGTCTGAGAGATGAGTTTTCTCTCCCTTGAAGAGAGATGAGAATTAAACTGCAGTTTACCATCTCATAAAGAAATACTGGGCAAATTACCCAGCTATGCTGTATTGATTGGGATTGTTAGTTAAAAGTGACAACCAGGACTATAATTTACATGCAGACTCTGGATTTAAACAAAGTCCCCAGCACTAAATCTTACACTGTAAGCTTTCTTTTGTATTTCTGACTCATTTTGTGCTGGGAATCATTTAACCATAGACTTTAACTGCTAATACAGTTCCATGAAATGCGAAGTATAAATCAAAATTACTGGATCATTCAAACTCCGTCTGAGTAGTTGTTTATATGGCATTTTTCTGCTACTGCTTTTGTATGGCTACAGAGACGCCATAAAATTATGATATACGGTACACATCTCACTACCATCTTGGTAAACTCTGTTGCAAATAAATACCAGCATGCTTAATTATTTTCTTAGTTATACAAAGCATAAACACTAATGATAATAAAAGACACTAAGAAAGGGCAGGTACAGTTATTCATCAGATCACATTGAATGATGAATAAATGAAATATAATTAGAAGATGAAAAAAATCTCAGAAATCCCTTTGTCTCCATCCAAGATGACCACAGTCTCCCCTCGAAGAATGCCTGAGCTCCAGGCTGCTACAGGAGGAGCCGAGCTGGTGATCAGGGTGGGGCGTGGGAAGAGACAGGTCTGGGTGTGCTGCTCACTGCAAGGCACTTAACCTCAGTACAGGTTTTTATGAATTCAAAACAATTATCTGCCCCATGACATTGCTCTGAGGCACTGAATTAGTGCTTGCAGGCACATTCTGCACTAGTTTATCAGGAAAAGGATGCAAACGCAGAGTTACTTAATATTGTTCTCTCCATAAGACCCTGAATTGCTCAAACAGCACAGGTTGCCTGGGGTGAAGGACACCAAGAGTAAACATTTTCTCCCTGCCAGTAGCTTGGAGTGGAAGCTGGAAGTGAAGCTGTCATTCCAGCACTGGTATGCTAACAGGTCGGAAAGGGGAGACTCCCCCATCCTTATCACCATTTACAGAAAATTATTTTCTTCACTTTCCATTGAAGACCTCAACAATTCAAAAACATTGTCAATGAAAGAGTTAAGGGGGTTTTTTTGGTCAAAAACTTTAAAACAGGCTGGTTTTTTTAAATTATATTTTTATGTAATCAGTAATGAGAATTTCTGGTCTAAAACTGTCAAGACCAAAAAAGCACGTTAAAAAAAGAAACACAATCAAAACTACTGAAAAGAAAGCTTTCTATACAAAGGAGAAAAAAAATCTCCCACTGGGAAACAATCCTAATTAAGCTTTTCACCAGGCCTGACCTGAGCCAGAAGACCAAGAGCCAGAAGGGACCGTCTGTCCCAAGGACACGGCACTTTGAAATACAGTACTCTGTACTGTAAAGCTTACACACACAGCTCCAAGCACAAAACTAGCCTACTTCCCCAAAACCTCGCAAGCCTTTCTGCAGGGTAAGCACGGGTTACATCTCAGGTATGATCTCTAAACTCCTAGTCACAAAAAAAACCCCTCTAGTGCCATCTGAACATGCTTTCAGCTCACAGGAAAAGCTCAGCTCTGCTGAGCTCTCCATACATTGCACTCCTTTGCCCTGTGCAATGCACCCCTGCGATGGCCGAGTGCCTTACCATCTGCAGGTCTGTTTCTACAGCATTTAAACCCAGCTGCTGCCCGGGAAAGTGCATTCCTGAGCCACTTTGGTTGAGGGACAGACCTTCTTAATGACATTCTCATTACAAGTTCATACTGCCAACACCACTTGCTTTCTCCCCCTAACTGCCTGCCTTGCTTATGAGTAGCACCCTTTGGAGTTTATTTACATAAGCAACCAAATTTAATGAACAGCTAAAATCCAAGCAACGCAGAGCCTCTGAAGAATCAATCTCTCCCCTTCAGTGAGGACAGATCCATTGCAGGCGCTGCCTGTGCTGCAGTGGGCTGGCAGGGTCTGTACAAGCATCCCATGCCGCTGCCTGAACACTTTTTCCCTGGTGACCTGCCTCAGCAGGTAGGTCTCAGTTTGCTGCCACAGCTTTGCTCAGGTCTGAGAGTTCCCCCTAAAACGGCTTTTCTGTTCCAAGCACCAAACTCCCTCCGGCAGCAGCCACAGCACTCTGCTCCATGCAGAAACTGAGAAGTGGCCAAGAGCCATCACCACGACCTGAGGACACGTCCTCCATAATGCCTCTAATGGGATGGACAAAAGGAACAGAGATGTTTCCAGAGAGAAGTAACTAATGTTTAGAAGTAACTAATAGTACTCAGTCTGGAACTGTAATCTGGCTGGAGTTCTGTGGCAAAAGAAAACGGAAGGGAAGGTACAATGGAAGCTACAAATCAAAGACCTCTCTGTAAATCAAGCCTTTATGTTCATTAATCCCAAATTAGCACATTAAAATAAAGCAGCAGTTGATTAATATCCCTAAGTAACACTTACAGTTGAGTGAGAACTTGATGCTAATATACTTGATATTACAGTGCATTAATAAGGAGACAATCTCCCTTCACCAGAGATGCTCTTGGAATTCAGCTCTCAAAAACAAACAATAGCAAGCAGAAACACATGGCAGAGAAGAATGAAGCTGTGTTCCTCTTTGCACTGATGGCAGCAAGGAACGCACGAAGGAATGTTTCTTTGGGAGGAAAACATAAGGACTAGAAGAAGGGCGGTTGGGAGTTTTTCAGGGAAACGGTTCCTCATTCGGAGTACACCAGTTACTGCAGAAGTTGTACTGGGAACAGTTCCAGTTCCAAGAAAATTTGCTAAACACGAGGGTGAGGCAGCAAAGACACTGGAAGGATGAACACCTTGGAAATGGAACTTGGGAGTCCAGACATGGGAGCTTTTAATCTGAATCAGGCAGATTTTCAGGTGTGGAGCCCCAAAGCTGCTGAACCCTGCGTGGGAGCTTGTGGGAATGACCAAACACGAGACACCCTGAAAGAGCTGCTGCTGCTCCAGGAAGGGCTTTTGTCAGCTGACTACATAGGAATGATGGAGAAGGCACTTGTATTTTTCACATCTCATCTGAGGATACTAACCATAAATATTTTTTAAATGGGAAAGAACAGAAGGCATTGTGTAAGGCTCTCAGATACTTGCTTAAAGCATTTTAACTAATACTGATAATTTTTTTACCAACCACTAACATTCACCTTGTCTGAAAACACTGATACACTTCTAAGGCCAGAATGCCTCACAAGATCAACTTCTATAAGACACGCCATTAAATTTTATACAGTTATCCCTCTGCTGAACTCAATAGAGCGTAATTTCTAGACAGCACCTAGTACTGAATAAATAGAATGCTGTAGTACTGTATATATCGGGAAACAAAGATGTAAAAGTAATTTAGGATAATTGAGCAACACACATGGTTATTAAAGATACTGGACCTGATTCTCTAGCAGTGTAAGAGAACTAACAAGAGTAAATTACGTGAATGGCTGCTTTACACTGCGCTGGCTGCATGGAGGGACACGAGCAAAAATGAAAATTCAGACCAATATGTCATCATTAGTTTAGAATTTCTGCTGTATACATCTTATATAGATTTCACAGTGCCAATATTCGTCCTGCCGGCATGTTAGACAAATTAAAGTGACAAAACTCAACATGGAAATTAAGGTCATTAACATATTAATCAAACTGTCAATATAAAAATTAGCATGAGCCTGCCAAATAATCATCTTGCTGATGACTTAGGCCATGCCTTTTGTCAATTAGCACTGCAGCCTGCTCCACTGCCCCTTGCTCACTTCCAGACGTCATGAATGACTAGACTGGTTCACTTCAGCAAAGACTATCTTGTTATTCTTTGTGTGATGATTACTTTGGTATTTAATTGCTTTGTTTTCTTACAAAAACTCTGTTCCTTAATTATATTGAGTTCACAATTAGTACAACAGAGAAATCTTGAATTTCAGTTTTCCAAGTCCAGATTCTTAATTGTGCTCAGTGAAGGTTTTTCCCAAATCCAAAGTATTATATGCTCCATGTGTACACTTCATTGCAATCATCACATATATGCAGATGACTTCTTTCCAAAAAGGGCTTTTCCATAAATTTGTGGGTGTTGAGGTTCAATATAATCAGCATTTTCAAATTAATTTTGATATTTCTCTGAATGTTATAAATTCAACATTTCTGACTAGGCTATAGTTATCAAAACAAAACTTCCAGTAAGAAAATGTGATTGTGTGGAAAAATCTGACAGTGATTCTAATGGAAGATGATCATTAAGCATTTCCAACAAAAATACAGCAAAATTTTTTCTTGTAAAATGGGTACTAGCAAATTTGAAGCAACTTTTACTTTATAAAAGGGAAATTGAATGATTACCATGTGCTATCAGTTGAATATCAGTTGATATTTACTTGTTTTTTTGTGAGATGGTTTTACAAGTAGGGCAATAAGTTATTCGTTACAACTGCACAAACACTGATTTAGCATTTGCATGCCCAGCTCCTGACCTAGGGATGTTTGTCTTCACTTTTATGGCTGAGATATGAAAGCTTTGAGAACAGGAGTTTTGACTGGAGGCTGACAAACCACGGTAAGTGAGGATGGCACAGTACTAAGTACATATTCTTTAGTCTATCACTGACATTTCCTCCAATGACACAAGGTCATGCAATTAATGAATGGCAAAGCAAAGCCATGAAAAATGGATATTAATGAAGTGTAACTCTGAGTAATAATGCCATAAGCAACCTCTGATAACAAACACATTCTCCTAATAACATCTTCAATTATCTTCATTAACGTCTGTCCATGGCAAAATGTGCAATCTGGTCCTTCAGGACCACAGACCCAGCAGATTTGGAACACACTTTAAGTGCTTCCTCCAGCTTATTCAGTAAAGTGCTTACTGATGGATAGCTTAAATGATGATAATATGCATTTATCATAATTTTTCAGTAGCATATGCCTTCTTCATGTCATCAAGAACTTGAAATTTGAATAAGATTGTTTGCATTACTCAGGAGATGTATGGGCTCCAAGGAGATATGAAACACTGCCTGTCAAATATGTGCAGTCCTGCTTCTTTCATTAATGATATTGCCAGTGTTCCTAACAACGGCCTGGGTCCATCACAAGTGCTCTCCTCCCTGCCATGCACTGGAGTTCAGTTCAGGTCCAGCTGTTTCTGGTGAATAGGCACATCACATCACATTCCTGCTCTTCCTTTTTAGAATGAGCTCCAAGCTTCTGAAAGATGCCAGACGGCAGTTCTAGGAAATTAAATCTTTTATTCAGAATTTAGCTCAGCATGGCACTGACATCTTCCTCAAATTGGCTCTCAAGTATTTGAGTCCTATTTTGGAAAGGAAAATTTCCAAGGAGAGGAGAGGTTATCAGTCAGCAAACCCTGGTGAGGCTTGCAACAAAGAAGGAATAATTAGTGCTTTCTGTAAAAGCATCTTTTAGGATACAGCCATTATCTCTATTCGAAGAATGAAAGTGAGACTAGAATTTCTGATAATGCTTTGAGCCATTTACTGTGAGTGAAAGATACTGAAGTACCAACAATCTACTCTCTTCTCAAGAACAGCTCTAGGCAATTTATGGCTCACTCAGGATGATACCAAAGACAGAACAAAACTAATTGTTTTGTGTATTTGTTAACATTTGTTTCAGTTCTAGATTTTTGTTGACTTGAACTTATGGGTTAGGACATTTTGAGTGCAGGGAGCTAACATTAGCAAAGCTTCCTAAGAAGTCCCTTACTGGCTATTTTCAAAGCTATTTTTCTTTTTCTTTGCTGCACATACAAAAATGAAGAATTTTAATGTTTACAAATTCAATTAAAAATTGTGTAAAATCAAGTCCAAGTATGAAGGCAGGGAAACTATGAAAGCACTTTTCTCGTGGAACTTCCCTGAAATCCTGTGTAATGGGAAGGAAAAATCTGAAAGAGATTTTCGTGTCATCACTGAAGCCTTGCCTAGATATTTTTATAGTAATTTAAATTTAATAAAGTCATCATCTGTAAATTTGCTCTCCTCTCCTTTGAATTGGAAAACATTTAGTCTCAACCCCTGCAGCCCTACTGTGATCATACAGAAATGCTAATGAGGTTATGTCTCAATCTAGTCCTCCCTGGTGCAAACAGAGTGAGTCTTTTCAACTCAGGAACCTCATTTATCTTCTGCAAGTTATTCTGTTGTTATTATTGCTACTACTATTTGCCAGAGCAGTGACAGCTGAAAAGGAAGGTGGAGAGGAGAAAGGAATAGTGTTTTCATGGCAAGGGCGTTATTGGTAGACTTTCATTAAAGTTTACCCACATACTAAGCCTGTAGTAACAATAATTAAAGACATTAAGTATAGTAAAGGGGGAAAATAACAGTCAGGGCACCAATGAATTAGAAGGCTTTGTCAGTGGAGGGGGTGAACCTTACATTTAGGCTAGATCAGAGGAAGATGTGAGGAATTAACACAAGTAATCATAAATTCAAGGGATCAAGACGTAAGGACCTAGTTTTCCTCACATCTCCCCTACTACAGCTAAGCACTTTCTAATAGTAGAACATAATACAAATGGATAGATGCTTGGCCATTTGTTACAGCTCCTTCCTTTGAACATATTTATGCATATAATAATAATTTACGCTTTCACCTTATAACTCAGAGCACCTACTGATCTAAATTACGCAGCTCAGCATGCCTCCAACAGTCAGGAGGTGCTGCAGATAGCCTGAGCAGAACAAGAAATGCAGCTTGCCCGAGGCTGCCCAGACCCACAGGCATTCCCACGCCTCCCAGCTGGATTCAAGAACTCTCAATAAAGTTTTTCAGCCTGCATTGTGAGGAACAAAACGTTGACAATTTTGTGGAAAACCCCAAGCAAGTAATAAAAAAAGTGAAGGAAGGAAGGATGGCTGCATGTACAGGGTCTTGGGTTTTGTTTGGGGGTTTTGTTTTTGGTTTGGTATTTTTTTTTTTTAAAGAAAAAAAACCCAAGAAAAACATTCTTAGCACGTTTATGTGGTTAGCTATCCTTTTTCATTAACTATCTTACATAAGTTTTCGATGCGTGGAAACATTTTTCTTCTGAAATTTTACTTCTGCAGACTGTAATGCACACAAACCCAAATTATAATAATGTGCCGCAGTCCAGCTCACTGCTAAAATGACAGCCTTGAAACTGAAACCCTGTTAGCACAGCCATACTACAAATCTGCCCAGAGTAAGGCTCCAGAATAAGGTCTCATCCTTGTCAGAGAGACATTACAAGATGAAAAACAGCAGAAGAGAAAGTAGTAGTTTTGTGGGTAGAGAAAGAAAGGGCAAAATAAGTAATTCCACAGGGCTGCTGAAGTGCGTCACCCACATGCCTCTATCGTTCCCTAAGAGACAGCTTTTAAACTTGACCGGATTCAACTTCTACTGAAACATTTGCACATGAAAAAAAGAAATGGTAGAAGTATTTTATGTGGTGTGACACGCCAGCCCTTCAGATCCCAGCTCGCCATCACATCAGCAGTACTGATACTGGCAACAGCTCCACGTACGGTGTGGCACGCAGGTGCACGCTGGTACCCCCACGCTGCCAGGGCGTCCTTGCTGCACATGCACAAGGAGCAGGGATATCAGGAATACACAGGCTTGCCCAAAATACTTCTCAGCAGAAGCAGGATTTAGCTGCCTGAGCTACAGACTGCCAGGCTGCCTTCAGCCCACTCACATCAGTCCGGAGGGATGGCAACAAGTGGCAGGGGCAGCTCGCAGGGACCCAGACCTCGTGGGAGAGGGTGGCACAGTTCCTGGGGAGCAGCTTTGCTTTGAGGGGTGAGGAAATCTGCTATGGCCGTGACAAAGCACAGTTCTGCAGAAGCAGCCGTGAACCCTGCCACCCCTCCAGCCCGGGCAGCTGTCAAACCCCTGCTGCGATGCCCTCCTGCAGCCCCTGAAAGGGTTATTTACCAAGACGCAGTAAAACAGGAGAGTATGAGGTGTGAGGGGTTGGATGGCAGCTCCCTAAGCCACACTGCTTTACCAGCTTTGCAAAGGCATTTCCACAGAATAAGGAACAACAGGATTAGGAAAAGGTGTGAATAATGCACTTCTACCCCCGTCTATCCCTGCTTACTGTAACAGATTGGTAAAATAACTTCGTCCACCAGTTTATTAACAGCTTGCCCTCTCTTGTATCTCACCTCCATAATGAGATAGAGAAGATATGATGGATTACATTTTGCCTCCTGCTTCCATCCTGAACGAATTATCATTTCGCTCTTCTCGCGGTCTCGTAGTTTGGCTGCCTACAGCCCATTAAGTGTTGGGAAGTAGGAGGGGGAAGATGAAGCTATGTGATGTAAAAGGTAAAGGTCCCACTGAGAAAGCAGTTTTAATTTTCAGATTGGAAGATATGAAATTAAAAGAGAATGAGGAGATTCTCTCTCTTACATTTCATCTGTCAGTACTAAGAAAACAAACAGAAAAATCCTATTGCAGGGAGTATCTGAGCATGCGGCTCTTACTAGCAAAACACTCGCTCTCAATCGTTGAGGTCTCAGAGCCCAGACGCAGTCAATCACCATGAGCCAGGCTAGTTTCCCCCCACCACCCCCCAACCAAAATGCCTTATTCTGCAGCTCTGCCCCAGCAAAAGCCCTCAGAGAGCCAAGTACTCCCAGAGCCATAATTCCTGCTCTGACAAGAAATACTTTATACCATCTCTCTTCATAAGAGCGTAGGAGTTTTACTCACACATCAGAACAGATCATCTAAAATGTACCATACGCTTTTGTGCATCTTTCTTAAGCAAACCCCTGAATAACAGAAATCAGAGCTTTTTCAAGCATATTGAAGGCTTCAACTGTTTTAGCTGCATTAGAAAAATCAAGGTGCTTCAATATTACTGACTTATCACAATGCCACTAAATACCTGGCTTCTTTTCCACAGAAATAAGCTATTGCCTGACCCCAATCATTATCTCATCAGTCCTGATACTTCAAGGAAATAACACTTATAGTTCTTGCCCTGGCCACTGCTTAAAAAATAATTTAAAACTTGCTAAGGATGATAATACAGAGCCATGCTGGAACCCAAGTAATTTTGTGTGTCCCATTTTATACAGCAACTGTTGGTTTGAAACCTCCTAGGGGCATAACCAAGTACTTGCCAACAGAAGTAAGAGTTGCACAATCCAGCTCCAAGCATTTTATCTTTGTTGTATCTTTCAGCAGTAAGTTTGCTTAATTATACGTTGGGTAAAGACATGACAATTGCCTTTTCACTTTAAAGTCAATTTAGCACTATGAAAATTCATGAAGCAAAAATTAATAAGCTTCATGCAGCTTCAGCACTGACCTCTTTTTTCTTTCTCTTTGCCAAGAATTTGTTACAGGTTCTACTACCAAGAGCTGATTCTTCCCTGACAACCAGGAAAAAGCATCAGAGAACTCATTGCCTCTTGCAGCAGCAAAGATTTTTCACCCATCAGCACTGTGGTCTTAACAGCTCGCTAATATTTTCTCCTCACACAATCTTTCCATTTGGGTTTTGTTTTAAGGCATATTTTAGTCTAATGTGAACAACGGGTCCAGCCACCATTAGCAAAATGCTGTAAGTGAATATCTGAGGGGTGATGGAGTCTTGATGGCAACTGTATCTAAATGGGCAAATTAAATCATAAAACAATTTCAGCTTTTGATAAACTTGATGAGTCAGTCACTATAAGTGAAAAAAAAAAAGAGAGGAGAGGGCTTGGCTGACTTAGCAGCTTATCAGACACCTTTAATTTCCATCTTCAGAATTTCATGCTATGGTGAGAATATGAAAGATACTGATTTTGCTCGTACCTATGATGCAGGACAAGATCTAAATTCGATTTCAGTTACCCTCTGTTCTATGCAGTAATGCAAGTTAAAAACAACAGAAAAGCCTGCCCCTATGGACATTAATCTTTATCACAGACATTGCAGTAACACATGAAGGCACCAGCTGACCCGATGCTGTAAGTACACAGCACCTGCTGGGCACGTATGTGCATAATGCCTATAGGAATAGGCTTAGTGCTTGCTCTGAAAGTTTCCACAAGCAAGACGAACACACGCTGCAGGAGTTGGTTTACTCCCCTTTTCTGGTGGGTTTTTTTTGTTGGTGGTTTTTTTTTTTTTTTTGGGAGGGGGGGGGGGGGGTGCAGACTATAACCCGAGCTCCAGTCTGCTGCTGTTAAGGCCAGTTATCAAGGACTCCTCTGCTGGCATGACGCTGGTGGCCTGCTTTCCAGGAGATGCGGTGACCACCTGAAAACGCAGCTCTAAGATTAGCACAAGGTCACACAGGACTGCACCACAGTCAGGCACTAGTCCTTCAGCTAATCCAATGCCTTTCTGCCGAGCCCACCTTCCCCTCGGCCATCCCCTCCTCTCCCACGGGGCATGCAGCCATCACTGTCACATGCCAAACACCCCACGCTCGCCCAGCAGGGCTGTTGCAGGGGACGCCACCTTCTGCACCACTTGCCTCCCAAGCCACCGCAGCACCGGCCCAGGTGCTGCTCCTCACTGATGCCAAACTCTCCTCTGCTAGATATCAAATGATTTTGAATGTCATGAACCCAGCTTTGTAGCTGGGGCTTTGGCTTACGTGGATTAAAGCTTAAACACTCAGATCCTACGTTCTGTGTCTAATAATCCTGTAATAATACCTCCCTAAGACTCAGAAGAGGAAAGAAAATAAAGGGGTGAAAACAAAAAAAGAAAAAAATAGATTTTTGCTGTAAGTTCCTGAAAAACATGGGTGGGCTGGAAAAGTCTGCTTCAAGCTCGCCCCCATGAACAGAGCATGCGATGAAACAAGAGCGGAGGGACTCTGAAAAGACAAGGAACCAACTTTGACAGATGGATGTAAATGTGCCTTTCAGTGCAGGAGAACAGTTGATTCTAAGGCATGAAATCAAATTAGTGCATCTGCAGCTGCCTATGTGTCATCCAGCTTCATATTTTACACACTAAAGACATTTTTTTAACCTCATGTTAGCCACACTTTTTTTTTTTTAATATTACACTCCAGAATTTGCAAAAATGGTATTGGCAGGTATTAAAATGAAAGCTGAAGCAACGATGCAATCTGTCTCATTTTCTATTGTAACATGACAGAAATCTTTTTTGGACTCATTTACTATCAGGTAGCAGAAGACTTGAAAAAAAAAAATCCCAGCCTCAACTTCATCAAGAAATGCAAAAGTCTTCCAAAAAAACCCCCCACAAAACCTGTAAGCAAGTAGTTCTGCATTTCTTGATGAAGTTGAGGCTAGTTGGTCCTCCAACTATCTTGCCTCCCGCCAGCCACACACACTGAAGAGCCTCCACCACCATGCCTTGGCAAAGCTGGCACTTGGACACGTTACCCAAGGACGTGAAAGTGCTTACTGACAGACCTGAATGAAAGGAGGCAATTTTAGCAAAGGTGTGGGAACAGTTCAGAGCACGTGTCACAGGAAAAGGTCTCAACACTGCCCCAAGAGCTGCGCATCGCTGGTGAAGCGGCAGATAAAGGTACGGGCCCATACCACCCATCAGGCTTATTGAAGAAAGGTCTCCTGTTCTCACAGGCTCTGTGGTTACTTGCTTTTCCTCTACCATTTTTCTAAGCCCATGATCAGGACGGTTAGAAAGGAAGCCCAGGAGCAGAGTTGTGGGGAACAAATGGGTCACAGCTGGTCCCCCCCACCCCAGAGCCTCTCACACCCTGCCCAGTGTCACTCCTCCAGGCAGGTTTTATGACTTTACAATCACAGCATTTTGCAAGACTTGAAGTGAAAGACATTCACACCCTCAGACATTTGTCCTACCCGCACAGCACCGAAGGATCTCTTGCAGAGAATCAAAGCCTACAACCAGTTTTGGAAGGTCTCCGGTGCTTTTCTCTAAGCTGGTTGGGTTGATGAACTCCCTTATTTTTATTCTGACGTGGCTGGAAGACCAGTGCAGGATCATATATCTATACATGTAGAAAAAACATTTTCCTTGTTAAAGACCAATTAAAGTTGTTATTAGATGTCCATATATAATGTAGCCATATTGCACTATGGCCATATGGAAGTTAAATGATAAATAATTAAAAAATGAGTATTTTAAAATAAGAGTCTTGTTGGCAGTCTTGAAAACTTTCATACTCAGGGCTTTTAACTTACAAGTTACTTGGTATTTCAAAAATTGGGAACAACGCAGACAGCACAGATGACTGAAAATTTGTTGTCTGATTTTCAACATAAAAATTATTGTAACACACTTCAGCCTTCCATGAGCAATGATTACATTACAGAATACCTGCCTACAGCCCTCAGAATTGATCAAAATAGAAAGCTTAACTTGTACAGTTTTTATAACCAATTCCTGAGGGTTTGGTCAAATTCAGTACAGGATAAAATTAAACAGAGATTGATTTATGTAGAAGCAACTGTAGTTGCAAGGTTGGTGAATTGTATATACTGCAAGTGGGAACGGCTATTGCCTGAACACAAATCAGATTAATTGTAACAGAAATAGGAAGACAAAAGGTACAACTTTTTTTTCCTTGTTTTCTTTCCAGTGCAAATACCAGACTAATCCGGGGGGGGGGGGGCGGCAAATACAGGAAGGGAGTTTGTTTTCCTGTAACGCAATGAGACAGCAAAACAAAATGAGGGTTTTACAAGTCCTAATCATTTGATTCCCATCTCTGATGCTTCATTTGTCATCCCCTGTACAGCAGAAAGTCAAGACTTAATATGTTCCCAAGTGAAGAATTTTATCAAATAAAAGGACCCGAGTGCTGGATCCTGCACTGGAATGATTTCTTCATGCCTCCCTTAAAAACAAGAACTCATCTCTGCTGAGTGATTCAGGAAAAAAAAAAGACGACAGCTTTTGCTACCTGCCAAGGAGGATTAATCTGGTAATCTCGCATTTTTCTATCATTTCCTCTGGTAAAGAAGTGGGATAACAAACATTTCCAAAAGGTGCCCCAGAACCCAGCAACAGAAGTGTGGGTGAATGAAAAGGTGCAAGGAAACAGCTGGCCTTGCACTTGGGCTGCATGGGCAGCTATGCACAGAGCCCTGCCTGGGGACCTCTGCTCTCAGGTATAGACCACACTATGGGAGCGTAACATGGTACAAAGCATACGTGTGGATAAGAACTTCCCCACATGTAGGCTGGTTACCTATGTACATATTTATCTGTGCTATTTATAAGTGATACAGCCAGGACAGGTGCACCCCACGTAAATGGGAAGACTGTGCAGCTGTACAAGCAAAGCTGTGTGTTTTGTTACAGGATGCTCTGAGATGACCCTACAGCATCTAAAGACCATTACTCAGGACAGAAGGTATTAGCTTTGGGGGAGGCTCTCTGTGCACTCTTCTAACTTGTAAAGGCCTCTGAACAGTCAAAAGAAAAGCCCAGAAAGAAAGTCATTAAAAGTTATATCAGCCAACTACCTGGAGCTCACACGTTACTAGTTCTGCATCCTAACCCATCTTAAAAAATCAGGGCCCAAATTATTGTTTATTTTTATCATAGGAGAAATCCCAGCTGGGCACTGAGAACCCTCTATGCAAAACAAGTTACTACTGTGAAGACTTCATAACTGAAATAATTTCATCATTATGTTTATGTGAACTGCTATAGCTTCACTAGCAATGTTGCTTGAGCACCAGTAAAAAAATCTAGTAGGAAATTTCTTCCTTAAGACATGATCCAAAAGCAGCTCTTTTCACATAGATCTTTCTTCTCTGACTCAGCAATACCACTGATGAATAACACTGCTTGCAAAGCACCTCTGACTTTATCAAGCCTTTAGCCTACTGCAGTACTGGATCATTTTCCCCCATCCCACCTTCCTTTTCCTTGAAAACCTAGTCAAGTCTCTGTCATGTTACTCTTTAAAATCCCCTGTTATTACATGCATGTTACATTTGTGATGCCTGCTGTGGTTGCACACTGAAAGCAAAGTGCCAAACAATGCAGGGAGAGGGAGGGGAAATCAAAGCATTTTAGAAATCTTAAGCTTGGCAAAAGCTGTGTATAATTTTGCTTAGGCTGCAAGTTGGCTTGAGCAAACAGTATCAAAGCACCATCTTTTCCAATTGCTTGAGCTTTACTTTTTAAGTTTATTTTTACTGCTTATTGTAGATCCCAGACTGACAGCTCTGAAAACTGTATATATTCCATTTATGCAAGAATAAGAAGCGACAACTCAGCAACAGCACAGGCATCCGATATATCTTTCCCTAATAAATGAACCCAAACTGTTGACCTGGGAGCATCACCTAGAAGGTCTGTGAACCCATACTCCAGTCCTGCTCTTGATTTTCTTTCTTCAAACTCACTACTTGTGGCAGTGTTTGTGAAAGACACAGCCAGAACTGAAAATTGACAGTCCAATAATGAACAATTGATGAAAATTTCACAACCAATCTGCTCGAAGTCCATGAGGCTGCATACAAATGAAAATAGAATATAATAAACACTTAAGTCTCTTGGAAGACCAAGTCCTCCAAAAAGCCACTGCTCTAGCTGTAAAAGCTCATTTAATGGAAATCCACAATGCACGCGTATTTGTTGCATTCCAATGGCAATGTAAAATTCCCATTTGGGTTGATTTTACAGCGCTCTGACTTCATTGGCTCGTGGCAAAGAGACCTTTATTATATTCCTGGAGATGATGAAGTTAAGGCTGGAAAATTCATCACTGCTCTGTGATCCTGTCTCTCCAGTTGGACCATTCCCCTGTTTACCAGCACATCCAACAGAAGTGCTTGAAATTCCCAGTGTTCTTAATTCATAGGCTAAAGCAGAAAATTTTTATTTTAGAAGATTGCTATGGAAATAAAACACTTGCACCTGTAAATCTGTTGGTATAAGTGATTTCTGCAGGTTCATGCCTGGCAGTAGATGAGATGTTCTCATAACGCATCGCTTCCTGATATCTGGATGCAAATTACAGGAGCCGTACTTCCTGAAATCAGCATAAAATAAAGTTGAAAATGCATTAGGTTTGGGAGTAAGCTTGGCTGTCAGTATAATATTTCTATTACAGCAGCTATCCAATTGGAAAAAACCAGCTCATCCTTGCATACGATAAAACTGAGCAGATAAGCCTGCTGCTATGAGTTTGGAAACTTTTGACACTTGCAATATTTACACGCCATACACAGTTTGTTATAAGCTAGCAATTAAAACTCTTTCTTTCCCTACATCAGATAAAGTCAGTTTTGATACCCGTGACATGGAGGGCTGAGAGCACTGCCCAGATGAGTGACAGAGGTGCAGCCTCTGGCTCCCAGATTACCCAGGCCTCTTCCCTCTGCTCTGATTTGCCATTTGGCCCATAGTGTCCCCGTAGGCTTTGCCAGAAATCTTCATTCCTGATTTACCTGCCCCGTTTGCATGCCTGAAAAAAACCCTTCTGTTGAGCTGATTGTGTTGGGGGTTTGCATAGCTCGCTTGCAGTGACATGCCACCACCCCTCCCTGCTCCTCCTGGGCTCTGTGACTGACGCAGCACAAAGTGGGTTGAAAAACAATCTGAGAAGTAGATGGACCTTTTTGATCTGCTGCCTTGTGATATGTTGTCAGAGCGAATGCTCCTCGAAACATTGTAAACACATGATAATACCGATGCAGCAAGCTTTTGGCGCAGCCCTGTCTGCACTTAAAGCAAATCCTCCTTTTGAGGATCTCATAGCGGTTTTGGCGAAACAGCGAGAAACCCAGTGAGGTGCGAGCAGTGCGGCAATCTGGGGAGGGGTGCACCCACTGCCTGAGGAATTGTGCCTCACGGAAGTAGCAAGCACCTATATTTCTTTTCTATACAGAAGAGTAACTTATTACAAAAACACACACTATTGAAAACCTCATAACGGGCTCTCAGGCTCATACACCAGCCACAAACTGGCTCCATCCCCCCGGATCGAAGAGCAGGGCTAAGCACAAAGTGAATCAATTTCCTAAGTCACATTGGTACAGCCAGGTGAATTGACAGGACTCTGGGGCAGAGGGAGGCGTGAAGGCACAGCGATAGCAATGACATGTTTCAGTCTGCCCACAGCATCCTGGAGAAACCCCAGCTAAAATCCTGCACGTGCTCTCTATTAGCCACAGGATTTCTGCTCGTGTTCGACTTCAACATAGCTCTGGTCTATGCACTGCTGCAAGCAGAACTCGTTTCTGATTTCAAACCCTAGGATGCATCAGATAATTTGCATTTACTTAAGTTTTCAGACCTGGGAATTGTTTTAGGATACCATATGACGAAAGGCTGCCAGTAAGCATCTTCATTAGTTTTAATGATTATTGCGACTAAATTACTGTAATCACCTAACTTCCCACAGCAAAACTAACCTCGTAAGAGCCACATGAACAGCTTGGTTCACTCCAGAAATGGACAGATACGACATGTGCTGAACCACACAGTAAGCGTGGGGGAAACCCATCATAAGAAAATGCAGGAACCCGTCTGCAGACAGCTTTATCTGCTTTTTCTGTCAGTGGCTACATAAAGACAAGAAGAAATTGAGATTTCAAACTTAAATTTTTAACTGGAATACTTGATGGCAGTGTTAAAGCACGATTAAACAAGCGTTGCTAGAAGCTGCAGGGTAAGCCGAGCGGGCGCTGCGCTATCGGAGAGCCCCCTCTAGCGCGGCTCCCCGCGCTCCCCGGCCGGACAAACGCTCCACGCAGTGAAGCTGTCAGGCTTCATGTATTTATTTGTTTCTGTGCTGTTAGAATGATTTCTGGGCAACCGTGTTATTATTTATGGCTTTTGTCAGAAGAGGGGAAAAATTTAAGGGGAGTTGAGAGTCAGCTAGTTTGCACAGCATGTAGGGCTGTGCACGACAGACCCCTGCTTCGAGACCTCTTGCTACATGACATGCCGAGAAATTAGATAAAGATCTTCAGCGTCATTATATGGGCTAAATCTCATTTGGAAAGACTGCAGAGAACTGTAAAGATTCCACCCAATCTTGGTAAACAGGTTTATATCCTTAATTTTGCAATGCAGTTCATCTCTCAGATGAGACATTTAGCTCTGCAGTCCAAGGGCAGGTTAATCAAACATGTTTAAAAATGTAAATAAAATGCTGCAATTAATATTTGTAGATAGACTGATCTGAATGTTATCAAATGAAAGGAATGACTTCAGGACCTAGAAGTATTTCTGTTATCAGATCACACTTGCGTATTTTTATAAAACTGATGGTGTTTTTTGAGCCTCACTCTGTAAATTATATTCAGCTCATAAAAGCTGTTTGAGCCACAGCATATCTGCAACAGAATATAACCCAGGTTTAAGGACTTCCTGAAGAAACAACTGGGCATGATTCAAACTTATCGAGTATCTATCAATTCTACCAGTAAAGAATGAAATGCAAAAATAAAGTACAATTACAATAAAAATAACCAGGGAAATTGTGTTTTCCAGGGGAAGAGCACTCCTCTTCCCAGGAGGTCTCTCTGCAAGACCTCTTCCATGAGGACTTTCCCATATCCATTCGGTCGGGTCGAACAAGCACCTCGCTTGCTGCACCCCAGAGTAATTCAGACTCTGCTGCCTCCCTAATTTCTCTAACAAGATGGCCAGCAGTACAGACCTCTACTCCTCATCACAGGGGTGGGGGCTGCAGCCCTTGTGCACTCCATGTCCTTCACAACAGTTGCTGAACCCCCAGATCTTATTGTCCATCAAGACATTCCCAAAAGGATGCGGAGGCACTATGTGCAAGGACAGTAAGGCAATGGCTCAGTACTGTCAGCTCTTGAACTCGTAGAGTAGTGACAAGAAACCACCCCAGACTTCTGCTCTTCACATTTAGGACCCTTTTTCATGGCCCACAGTAGCAAACCACATAACAGCTGGCACTCCTGCAACTAGTGAAAGATGCCTTAAGAGGGCTGTCTAACCAAAAAACTCATCTGTGCGTTTCTAGTAGAGCTAATAAAAAAAAAAAATGTTCTCTCTCCCTGAAAAACCTTCCTTCCTCAGGACTTTCTCAGAGACTCTTCAGCTGAGAAGAGCTGGTCCCAAGAGTGTTCTCCATCACTGTCCTCATCACAGCACATGCAAAAACCTCACCATGAACTCAGGCAAACTGTCCTTTTGATTTGTGAGGCTCACAAAAGGATCAAGGCTTCAAACTGCTGAGAAGAGGAGGATCAGGTTATGATTTCTCCTCTGATTCTGCTGCTGGAAAAAAATATTTTATACTTCTCTGAGTCTCACATCGAGTCTTTTTTCTTTTTTTACTATTATGCCAGTGAATAACTATTAATTTCTTAAACAGACACCTGAGACCCATTAGAGGTCATTGGGACAAATGACTTGTGCAACCACAGCTCCGTCATCTTGTCCTCTCTATCTTTTCTCCTTATTTTTATGGCACTTTATTTACTTGCTACCTGTTGTCTACGTACTAAAACGTAACCTCTCAGCAGCAGAAGCTTAGTGCTTTGCTTTAACAGACTACAACAAGGCCCTGACCTGAGCCCTGAGACACGACTGCACTAAACTCACACCATCACCAGGGATGAAGCAGATATTTCTGCATCTGAAATTGGTTTTGAGTGCTTTGCCTGCCACCACATCCATACCCCATCGCATTGACCTTGCAGGGAACAAAACAGAGCTTAGGAGCAAAGACACAGACAGAGCACATTCTCAGTTGCTGACCTCCCGAAGTCCAGACGGGGCTAGTCATCTCTTCTGATGGTCCCTACAAGTGCACACACTTAGTAGCTGTCATTCGGCAGCCTTGGATCTAACGTGCAGGGCATCTCCGTTACACTGAACAATATTAACGTTGGTATCTTCGTGCCACAGCATGTCATCAGGTCTAAAGATAAGCTGCACTGGAACCAGTCATGTAAGTGGCTCATCATCAAAGGAGGGCCTAATATCATGGTGCTAGAGATCCCCTCCCAGGGCTTGGAGAAGCCTGAGCAGTTGTCTGAAGCTAACCATGAGGACACAGATGCCAAATCTGCAATTTAGAGTTGTCCCTCAGCCAGACTCTCAGGTCCCTGGTGTGGGGTTGGTTTGTTTTTTTTTTTCCAGTGGGGCTTTAAGTGAATAATAAAGATCCAGATCTGCTTTCTGTACTTGGAAGCATTCATCTTCTGGAAGATCCATTGGTTTCAGCTGTTACAGAGGTCACATCAGTTATTTGTACAACTTGCATCAGCTATACAAGCCAGCAAGGAAGATGGCCATGTACCTTCTTGAACAAGGTAGTTCGTAATGCTGGGATTTGTCTGACATTTTGCCACAGGGAGCTGAAGAGGACTTTTCCCTTCTGCTCCCATTTGTTCCAGACACTTTGCACTCACATCTCATGTGGAAAGTTACAGACTTCAGAATCTATGTCCATATATCGAAGTCAAAAAAGGAGACAGGAATAGGTGACGGAATACAAAGTAGAGACATTGCAAAGACAGTTAAATAAAGTCTCTCTTTTTTTTTTTTTTTTGAAACAGTTCTGTATAGTGCAAATGTGAAAAAACCACCCACAGCAATATGGGTTATGGAACATTTGTCAATAAGAAAGAGAATAAAAGCAGGCACTAAAACAACAGAAATAATGACTCTACTTTCCAGATTTTGATTCTAAAATGTCTGGTGCCTCAGGCAGTTATCTGAAAAACTCTTCTTCAGCACAGAACCTCACTGTTTCGCCTCAAATAGTTGTAGTTAACAAATATTCCGTGTGTGTGTGTATGAAAACCACTGACAGACAGCCTATAGCTATATGAAGAGATGGAACTGCCAAGAGGGAATAGAAGCAAAAGTAAAAAGAAATATTAGAGCAATATGTCTTAGGCTTGGAGAAAATATTTCCTCTTTCTTTGTCTTTCCCCCCACGTCTGGGGGAGCCGCAACCTTGAACTGCGCCTAAACCACTGCTGTGTGCAAGGAAAACCGTGGAAATCACCTCCTCCACAAGAATTGTCTCATCACACTCAGAAGTCACCGTCCAACCTGCCCACCTTTATCTTCTGGAGCACGCAATACAGTGAGATTTTTCTCAGTGGTCTTCACTGAACTGCTGTGCCAGTCACTACATATCTTCCATGAGAGAACATTACCAAGAGAAATGGGAGGATGTGACCACACTTCTGAGAAAAGGCACATCTGACTGGGATTACTGCAGTCTTTTTTTTCCCCCCTCTTGTCGCTTATGATTTTGCTACATTGCCTAAGCCAAGTGGTCCAGCTAAAGCTCCAAACTCCATCTGTGTGTTTTAACTGTGATGGTTACAAACCCAGATCGTCAATATTTAAAGAATAACTGTTTCACAGCATGCTTCCAGATGTACTCACTTTCATTATTGTCTTATTACTTAAAATCAACAGTATGTGATACATTAAATATATAATCTACTCTGACACTCATCTACATGCTGTTGTCTGGTGGGAGTATCCTATGAGAGACAAGTAAATTATTTTTTTCACAATTACTGAAATGAAATTTGGGTTTAAGAGCTGCCAGAATGCAACAAGAAAACATCCGCAGGCTGAACGGAATCCTTCTTCCCACGTACAAGGCACACAAGAGGCAGTGGTAGGGCCAGCCCATTGCTCTGAGCAATACGACTCCTTGTAACGGCCAGTCCACGGGGGATACAAGCCAGCCACCCCCACCTGGAGGAATCACTCTGTTGATGCTGACACTTTTTATTTACTGCTACAAATATTGCTCTTCTGTCCAGTTTCAAGTCAGAGAAAGCGACTATCAACACAAAAGATATCCTAAAGCAGAGCTCAACTCCTTCAGTGCTCAGAGATGGTCCCACCTGCTTGTCCAGGAGATCTCTGCTGCTGGTGAACACCAGAGGCCTCTAGAGGACATTAGTGATGCCTCATTAGCAGTTAATTTTATCCTAGAACCCAAGAACTCCTGTGCCCCTCAAATACTTCCTGAATGAGAAGGCACTGTACAGTTCAGCCAGGTGAATAATGGCTCATGTTCTCCTTATACCTCTGGGAGGAAAACAACCTTGCATTTTTCCCCAGCAGAGAGCTGTGACTCTGAACAGCAGAAGTCCCTCCCCTGGTGGAAACACTCAGATTCCCCACTTTGTCTCTCCCACCCAACTATGGCACTTCCCACAGGAAAGAGAAAAAAAAAAAAAACCAAGGGGAGTAGAGTGCTTGCCTATAGCCACCTACGTTATTTGGTTAAGTAGATTTCTATCCCTGCATCCCTCATACTGGCCATTCACCCGAGCATACAAAAAGTATATCAAAAGCATTAATTTCCCTCCATTTCTATTTCCCTTGTCTTTACCACATGAATGTCCATGTAAGCCTGCATTTGATTACAAAATTGCTTTGTATTCCATTTAAGACTGTTTCATCTGTTATCCAGGGAGGTAGGAGGACTGAGTTGTGTCACCTTCTAGTTTCTGCCAATAATGTCATAATTTGGTATGGAAACTACGCATACTATTATGTTCTAATTTGATATTTAAAACATGCCTTGGCAGACAGCTGACTCCTATTGATGCATTTATCTGATTTCTCTCTGTCTTTTTGTTCTGAAAATACTCAGAGGGAATATGTCATATCACATTTTTGTTATGCACACTGAATCTATATAACTTCCATTTTCTTTTTTCCTAGAGCTTGGTAAATATATGAGCACATAAAAAAAAAAAGAAAAATGCCAAGGCTGCAAATTGGGTAAAATTCAACCACATGCTACAGAGAGAGAACTCCTAGAGTGCTAATCTTAGATACTTGATCTTCATTGTCTTCAGTCCTGTCCCTTCTTTCTGCTCTTCCTAGTCCAACTCCTTGTCTCCAGATTTCCCATTACTTCATCTCCATCTACACAGGTCCCCCCAGACATCCTTGTCTCTTCTTCCACCCATCTGTACTGCAGGTTTCTGCTGCATCTAAGGGGCTAACAAGGAGATACATTGCCCTGGTGAAAGGCCTTTTGTGGGAGTATTGGAGCATTTTAAAAGGAGATGAGAACAGTCTTCTACAGAATACTAATCCTAAAGATGAGGACTCATCTTGACTCGGGATGTTCCTGCTTCACACAAACAGCACTCGCCACGGCTGGTGTAAATTGGAATTAATTTCACTGAGAACACTGAAAGTACTTAATATTAAGGATTAGGCTATGGAACAGTTGGACAGAAAATTGGGAGACTGCTGCTCACAATGGATCAATATTTATAAGGAAGTGATACAAACTGATGAGGAAAGGCGAGCAGTGCTGCTGCAGCAAGCCTGTCCACCCAGCAGAAGTGACACAAACTGACAGGGGAGGTGAAGCCAGCCACTGACATAATGAAAATTACAGCATAAAAGCAATACCAATTCAGTTGATGAAGCAGTTTGCCAGAGGAAAAAGAAAAACAACCATCAAGTTCAAAAATAGGAGGCCAACCGAATGCAAAGGGAGAAGGGAACAGAGAAGAATCAACAGAAAAATCGGAGCAACAAACTGGCAGGGCAGCAGGAGCACCCGTGGTGAGCAGCCGGGCAGGGAAAGCTCCCTCGTTCCTGGAGAATAAGCAAAACTGTCTTCTCGGAAAGAATATTTCTGCCACTTCTAATTGCTCCCGCATGGGTAACTGCCCTAATTCAATTAAGTTTTTATTTCTAATGAACTCTGGTGAAGAGAGCTCAGTTATGAAACCAACAGTATCATGGAATAATTGTGAGACCCATCTGAAGCAAACACATTCCCCCAGACAGAGAGTGCTGTGAGTGAGCTGGAAAATTTTGTCTTCAATATATCAATAAAAAAAAGCTACTCAGAATTAAGAAAGTCTTTCATCTACCTTAGGAGTATCTTCATGCAAAATGTAAATGACCTGGTAGTGGCCACACAGCTTTTTGGAAAGTTTTAGCATTCTGGTTCACTTTTATATCACTTTGTGTTATTATTTGGATTGCTGTCTCTCCCCCATCACTGGATATGAATTTTCTCCTAAGAACAGTGAATTTTTCTATATTTTATGAATTCAATGTGCAGTAGAAACCACCATATGAACTCAAGGAAGATAAAAAGAGTCATTTAAGATCAGAAAGAAAGAAGGTTACAAACGGTTTCAATTAAAGCTACACAAACCCCTGGATTCCCTGGATTATGTTTTCCACATTTCAATATTTGTCCATGATGTGCACGCAAACAGCCCTCCAAAGAATCCTGCCCTCAGTAATTTTCCCTTTTCTTAATCCTGATGCACAAAGCCTGGCCTCCTGGGATATTAAGAGGATCTCATAAGGACAATCCAACTTCATATTGATTCTATTTCCCAGATCCATAAACTTTGTTGCCCTAGGAAACACAAGAGTGAAAAAAAAACCCCAATGCATAGTTTAATTTAAATACCACTTCCAGCAAAAGAAAAAAAACCACAAATGGGGAAAAAAAAAAGCAGAGGATGATGCTTTTTTGCTAAGATTGTGCTACGTGAAACATGCAATATAAACTGACAAGGGAAGGAGATGATCATTGTTTGAATAACATCAATATCAACACAGACACATATGAATCTAGCAAGGGACATGGAAGATCCAAACTCTGAAAAACATTGATGTACCAATAAATATTATTCAGGCAGCAAGGGGGAAGGGAGGAAGAGCAGAGGCTAGCTGAGACTGGAGACAGGCTGGGAGAGACCAGGAATAATATTTGCTCCAAGTTACTGCTGGGCAGTAAATGTGCAAATCCAATTAATGAATTCCCAGCTTCTGTCTTCCCCCCCCCCTTTTTTTTTCTCCCTTTTTCCATCTGGATCATCACAGTTATAGATCACAGTTAATTGGGGGTTCAGGTATTTTCTGCTAATTATTTTGGTGTAATTAATCCTGCCTCAGAAGAGGGAGGTCGATGCTGCTCAGTCACGGAGCTGAGCTGGTGCTTTGGAAGATGTGATAAGGCGACTCACCGTGCCTTACAAGCACAGCATAACCCTGCTCCACACAGTCCTACAGACACAAGCTAGTACGAAAACAAAATTGGGGAGAAGGAGAAATTATATGCAGCGATGAATCTTCAACCTTTGCCTTTTATTCTTTTATCAGTGCAAAAAAAAAAGATGGTAGTCCTACACTAGATTATCTGGGGGGGTTTTCTTTCAAAAGAAGTTTGACTATCTTCTCCTTTAGGAAGTTTGGGGATAAACTTTTAAAGTCTTCTCCTGTCTTTTTCCTCCTTCTTTTTTTTGTGACAAATGACTTTTCAACCCATTTTGTCCTCGTTTCTTGCCAACAGAGCCATCTGAGCTTTTCTGAGACATCCTGCGTTTTGCAGGATGCAGCGTGTCAGACACGCCAGCACACCCCGCCGTGCACCATCCAAACCAGCACTGCACCCCAGAACTGCACCCCACAGCATCAGCACCCTCAGCTGCAAAGACCTCACACCGGAGGGGAGTCTGATCGCAGCAATCGGGAGCACATTCAGGGAGGTGCTGCCCTCCAGTACCACAGCTTTAGCAGATCAACGCTTCTACCCATGTACAAGTGTGGCAGCAAACCTCAACCACAACCAAAAGTTGCGGCCAGAACTTTTAATTCCAAATACTTAGGGTTGACATTTGAAGAGGTAACATGACAATTCATTGTGCTAAATCAATTGCTGATTATCAATATAGCACTTAGTGATGTATAATTAGTATGTAAAAGATATATTTAGCTGTAGATTATACTAGTAATAAGGGCTATGCGAGCAATAGCTGTATAATTACATTTTATGAATACAGGAAACCTTTGAGAAATGCTCCGAGATTTAATTGACATTTAACAAGATAACTACAGCAAGTTAATTAGAAATTATATGCTAAAAATATGAATTAACTTTTAAATAATATTTTAGCTTGCTGCAATATAACTATAGTAGCTCGTTATATGCCAGTGAAACACCTAAATGAAATAGTTCTTTCAAATACCGTCTTTCTAATTCATTTCCCACAAACTAAAGCCTGTATTATCAGCCTCTCATTCTGAATTCTTTCTGGTATAAAAAGGCTGAGTTGATCAGCTTAGTGAAAGACTTATTTTTATGGTCCTTTCATACTTTTTAAAAATGAGATTTCTCTTACATTTCTATCAGCATCCAGAGAAAAGATTTCCGTTCAGCTGTGCTTTCAGCTTTGAACCCAGAACAAAAATGCAAAATAAGGCACTGACAAGCATTTAGACTCCCTGCAAGGTGATACATCAGGGATTCTGACAGTGCTAATACAGCCAGAAATTTGGAGAATAAAACAACTCTGAACTGGTTCTGATGTGGATGGGTGTAATCACAAAGGAAATATAATAGCAGGTTCTTAGCACAGCTACGTTATTTTTAGATCTAGGTAGGGTAGTGCAAAGATGATGGAAATCTAGCTCAAAATTAAGTTTGCTGTAGATCCTCAGGGGAGCTGTAGAGCCAATGCACAGACGCAGGCCTTTTTCACCTGCCTTGAGCACGCTGGATGAATGCTGTTTCCATAGCTGAAGCACCCAGCAGCCCTGGGTGATCAGAAAGACTTGTGAAAGGTAGTAAGGACTCACAAGTTAGGCTCTGAGATGAGTGTCATGAGATCTAAAGTCTCTACAGTTCCACCACTGGTATTTTTTTATTATTTTACATGAAACTCTTCACATCTACACATCATTTGGGATTTGGTGGGGGTTTTTTTTATTACTCCCTGCCCTACCATACTTTGCCCATAAGTCACCTAGAGCTTAACTCATCTCCACTGAGAGTTTTGCAGCCCCTCAACTATGCAAGGCCCTGATCTCTGGCTGATGAATCTGGTTGCACAGAGGGGGAACCAAGTTATTCAGAGGAGCAAATGGAGTACCATTACTAAGAGAAAATAGTGCAATTTCTCCTGCCTCTTGCTCAGTATGTCCCAGCAGACTCCAAGGTCTCTCTTGCAATTTCTGTTTGCCAGCATGCCCTCGTTAGCATTCTGGACCAGATACTCCAGATTACGCATACACAGAGCATACATGATTTAGTGTTCCTGCTCTTGAAAATGTCGCTTACTCCAATATATCACAGGAGAAAACGGAGAAAACAAGATGATAAAGCAGCGAGGGATGGGCAAGATGACCTGATCTGCACCTGAGATTGCAGTACTGTGCAGTTAATGTAAATTGAGGGGTTGTTTTTAAACTCTGAAAGCCAGGCACGAGCAGAACACTTTGGACAAGAGATACACCAACTCTAGTCTTGGCCCAAGGCCTGGCTCTATAGCTGATTAGTAGTTAAGAAAAGCTTTAGAAATAAAAAGCAAAGCCAAAAAGTCAAATTGTCCCCAACCTCCCCTCTGAATCCAGAAAGGGCAGAAGAGCAGCGTGCCAAAGAGTTACACTCTTAGAGGGTCATGTATTTTCCTGGTTGTAAACCCTGCCTAATGCTCACAAAACCAGAGGAGATAAGATAGAAGAAATAGGAAAAATACATCAGAAAAACAGAGGATTTCTGGAAGACAGGATTTTGAGTAAAGCTTACCTTTGCACTACTTTTGGACAGACTATGTCTTCTTTTCTGATGAAGCCATATTCCTGGTGGCTTCCGATGAAGCCCAGGTTGCTGGTTACAGAGTTTCTGCTGAAAGAGTTTTTCCTTCCATGAGTGCTAGGCACTACAGTTAAAATAGATACATCTACTATATTATTTATATAAAAAAATAAAGTAAGGATAGCAGCCTTTCCTGCAGCTAATACCAAACCCTCCAGCAAACAGGAGCATGGCCCAGGTCGCTGGGTTTATCTGCTCCCGGACCCAGGTGAGGGCCCACTTGCTCATTTGCTGCAGCTGTGTCTTCAGCACAACTTTAGGAATCCATCTCTCATTGAAGAGGAGAGTAGGTAGAGCTGTTAGGTAGAGTCCTTGCTGCTGAGTTTTCTTAAACATCTAGACAGCTGGGGAGGGTCTATCTACTGTTTCTTCCCAAAACTCTCCCTCAAGGGTAATGATGGATCCTTTCAGGACAATGGGGTTTTATCCAAAGACCTATGAGGAAGCTTTGGATGTTTTGCTAAGCTTCTCTGTGAAAAGTATTTTAAGGAAGATAAAGTACATGTTTATACAGATTCCTCTTTTTACTTTTCCTTGGTCACTAGATTAGTCAAGACTGATTTTTCTGCATGAGAGGGAGAGGCCTAAGGTTAAAAGATAAAAGGGTAGATTCCTTTTAAAATGTAATTTAGATTTTTCTGGTATTAGCTCCAGTATCAGCACAAAATCACTTCAATTTTCCAGGAGCACCTGAGACCCATTGTACAGCTGCATGCAAGCAGGAAAGATCTCCTCTGGCAAATAGAACAGCTGAGGACCACGACGCCTGCAGTACCTGCCCCACGCAGGGTCTCCTGCCTGGGGACCCCGAGCTTGCGCTCTCTAAACGTCTGCCAAACAAGAAGATTAGCAACAAAAGTTCTGCTGGGGAGGCTGGCTTTGGTTAATTTGCTTATTTTTGCTGTAGTCAGTGCAGCTTTAGAATTTAGTCTTCAGAGCACATCTTTAAAAAATCCCCCCAGTCCCCTGAGGGTGAAGTCTGTGCCAAATGACCAGTTAATCACCAGTAGGTCTCAAAGAGCCCAGTGATCCAGACTAGAGAAAGATGCACAACAAGTGGCACTGATGCCGTATTTCCCTATCACCCACACGGTGCCGTGAAACATGAGGACTCTCTCCCAAGTCTATACTTTTATAAACTATGTATTGCCTCCTGATCAGCTTCTGATCATTTGAGTTCTCAGAGGGAGAACCCGGAGCTGCCCAGTGCTCCAGCTCTGTCATCGGAGGAAACCCCTCCACTGCCACAGCAACCCCAGCATGGGGACCGCGCTCCTCAGGAGCAATGGCACTGCCTGCCGCAGAGAGGGGACAGAGCACCACATCCTTTGCTGTTCAGAAGAAAAGGGCAAAGCTTAGACTTATAGAGAGGATTTCAGATGATAAAGCTGCTGCTAATAATAACAATAAATAAGGAGTGAAAGAGGCCTACAATATGAAACTGCCATCACGGTTAGAGTTAGGACTCGACCTTCAGTTTGAGCTCAAGTTTGAGGACTTTCTTATCCAAACTTCTTCTCATGACTGCTCTTGCCAGAGAGCAGAAGATCAGAGTTCCTCACTTGGAGCAAATATGGGTTAGCTACCTGGAGTTTTCATTTTGTTGAAAAAAGCATCTTTGTACAACATGTCACAGTGGGCTGGGTAGGAATGGCTGGATTATTCACCAAGAATAATTGAGCTGATACATTTCAGCATTTTTCTTTGAATAAATTATTTGAAATAAACATTTTCATTATTCGACCATCTCTGATGTTCCATTAGCATTCAGTGAATTATTTATTCAGCAGCTTTTCCCATCAATCACTGAATAAATTATTCGCAAATAAATTATTCTACCAGCTTTTGCTTTAAAGATGTCCCTTTGAGAACAATAGCTTCCCAGAATAGCAAACAGGCAAGGGGAGCAATTTAAAAGGCCTGATTCTCATCTCAGTTGTCTTAGTAGAAATCTGGAGGATTACCGTGAAAATTCCTGGCCTTTTTCTGTATTTACACGTTTGAAAGTCAGCTCAGATCGCGGCACAAGAGTGCTCCACTTTGCTGAAGCCAGGACAAAAAAGTTCAGTGCCTTCAGAACCAAGTCTTTGCCTATATCCTAACAGGCAGTTTCATTTCCAGCTCACAAAATTGAGCTGGATTCAAGTGACCTCTAAGCAAACCGACAGCTCTGCTCCCATAAGCGTCCAGGGAGAGACGGGCATTGTAGCACTACCCCAGGTATCTCTTTCTCCCTCCTAGTCAGCCAGGCAGCTCCGTTACCACACCTTCTTATGCATAATACATTCAAATCTCGTCAGTACACCAAGCCCCAGTGTAAGTATTGTTTGTGTCTGGGCCAAGGAGGATGAAAGCCTGTTAGAACTAAATGAAGGCTACATTTATGCCAATTTTAAGGAATAATTGAGGTGCAGCGCAGGGGAATTTGCTGAACTCCTCCGTCCTTCTAACAAGAAAGAGCCTCTTTGCTAGGCAGCACAAAAAGTCACCCTCATTAAAACAAGCCATCTTTATCAAAACCACATGGAGGATTTATCGTCTCACCCATATGTTGGTGCCTTTCAGAGAGATGCAGAAAAAAGGTGGGGGGAGACTGAGTATGGAGCCCTCATTTCAAGAGGGCTAATTATCAAAGCACCATGATCCTCATGTTGATATCAATCAGGGCAACATGCACAAGGTTGTGCCAGAGTTTTAATAACACCAACCCTACCTGGGTTGCCTACTAGTATCACTGCAATAAATAATTGCTAATTTGCACAAAATGAACAAATGAGACACAATGTAATTGTATGAGGGGGGACAACTGAACAATAACATTAAGATATATAATTGACTTAATATCAGGCGCTCTTCCCCCAGTGAAGCTTTCTTCATCCTCAGAGTAATTGTGTAATGACATTTATGTGTAATAGACTTGTGACATTATAAATGACACTTATGTCAGGATTGTCAGGCTGAGACAGCCTCAGAGACAGCTCCAGTGAGAAATTAATCACTTCTGAGGCTTGAAAGTTGCTCATTTATCGCTGCCAAATAAGATCTTGCAAAAACAAGATCTTGCAATGAAATGTAAGCTCCCATCCACCTCACTTTCCGAGATGTGTTTTCTCCCTACAGAAAATCTTCCTGGGGACCATGTGGTAATGGTCCCTCATTAACAGCAGCACTCTGCATGGTCAGCCTTTTTTGGCTCTCTTCTACTCGAAGAACACAACCAAAGATGTTATCCTCTTCTCCATTCCTTCTCTCAACATCACAGCACCTTTTACCAGTTCTTTATAGTGTACATACCTCTTTAAATATACATATGTGTTATATATGCATATATTAGCATCTACATGTTTCACATCTCCAGGGCTGCAGGTCATGAAAGGGTTAAATTATTTGTTGGGGAGAAAAGGCCATTTGACGTGTACTGTACATAATGAACACAAAAAAGAAAAGAAAACCTTCTCCAGATCAGTGTAGGGGCTATTATTAGACTATCAAACTGTCATTTTTCAAAGCATTTCAATTGTCACAATTTTTTCTAATGGCTTCTAAAGCATTATCTAATGCCTGGGCCAAAAAAAAGAAGAGGATCAAAGCATGTTGAAAAGCACTAGTCAGACTGTCTGACAAATAAGTGTTTGCAGGCTAAACTCTTCCTATCCCATTTCCCTTCAAAAATATTTGTGAACTTCAAACCAAGATGGCTTATTTGTATATTGTTTTTTAAAGATACAAGTGTCCTTATGATTTTCCCTGTTTTTTTTTTTTTTTTAATAATATAGAAACATGTTAAGGGAAAGGATGACCCAGTTGTAGTCCTTTAGCATTGCTGCTCTAGCTGCCATAACTGACACACCACAGTGGAGGTCCTATGGACAAGCAGGGAAGGTTGTGGTGGATGAGGATGGAAGCGGCTGAAGAACAGAGGAGCAAATAAAACAAGACTATATGGTGGATGGTGCAGGGAGTCTCCTGCTAAACTCTATGAACTAAGAACGTCTGTGTTCAGTATTTGGTGGAATACATGGTCCGGGTGGGTCTGAAGCATCTGGGGACTGCAGTGAGCTAGTGGTGATTGTCACCAACACGGAGGAGGAAGTGCTCTTCCTACTGATAACCCGGTACTCTCCTCCACTAGGATGTCAAAAGACACAGAAGAGATATTCCAGCCATTGCTGTGAATCTCCCTCCTCCTTTACTTTTCCCAGACCATGATGTTGCCACCTTCTGTATTTTCAGACAAATTAATGAAACTATTATGAGCCTGTACAGAAGGAAATAAAAGAGATTAAAATGATAGGAGTAATGTACAAGTTGTCTACAGAAATAAGGAGGGGTTGCCATTTCAGATAAGACTTTTGATCCATCGAACCTGTCATCTTTACAATCCTTGTGCTTTAGTGAGGTCTTTAGAAAAAGGTTAACCCTCCGCATCATGCTCAGAGGCAGGCAGTGCAGAACCAGGGGCTGGGGAGGGCAGCAGCTCCTTCCTGCACACTGCCGCAGTCCAGTTTGGAAGGCAGCATCAGATGCTTTTTCCCTTTGCAAGTATCACAAGAGAGTGGTAAAGAGTCACAATAAGATCAGCTTTCCACCAGCAATGTACAGAAGTGCTACAATTTTCCTTTTCCTAAACTTCTATGTGTGTCCATACGTCTAATTACAGTCATGAAAGTATGCACAATCACAAACGTGTTAGTGGACATCTCCCCACAGTATCAGAAAATGAAAGCATTTCAGTTTTCATTAAAGTTATTGCCTGGATTGTAACTACGATCATCTTATCTTTTCAGAGAGAGGCAGGCAATGCTCACATTCCTCTGGCAGAACCTCACAGTGGGAGCTCACAACTGGCCACACATTTCTGACATGGAAACCACACCAGTCAGAGCAGGAGCCTCTGCCCTACCTCCGCATAAACCGAAGGAGCCCACAGAAGGTTTGCAAACGTCCTGCAACATGGATGCCTCTCTCATGCAAAATCCTATCAGCCCCTGGGTACATGGTGCCACACTCTCCACCCTCCCATCACAGCCAGCTCGTGGGATGTGGGGTTGCTGGCGCAGAGATTCGTTATCTTTCTCTCTGTTGCCTTCCTACCTCCTGAGGCAGACCATTAGGAATCCTGCCTGCAGCATCAGCGGCTGTGTCCTCCTCCTAGGACTTTGCTTCCCTCCCCACCCCGTGCTCCCCCCAACACCTCACCGCACCATGCACACAGGCAGGAGGGCAGGGCAGGTTCCTGCCGCTCTTGGCCACTCCACAGGCCAGGGGACGCAGACGGCTTCGCCTGCAATCCCTCTCCTAATATGCACGTAAGATTAGGCTGCTAACATTTTTTTTTCAGCCCCAATGACAATGGAATTTACAAACTGATTCAGCTTAACCAAGTATGACTGCAATGGGCTAATTCCACATTCCTAATTAAATTACATTATTTTCTAGGTGGAGGTTTATGAGCAGAGGTGAAGAGTAACGATATGAGCAAGCCGGAGAATCACATGTACATGTTAGACCCGAGACTCTTGTCTAGATGACAAAATGAGTTATTCTATTTAGATCTTTTTTAAATGTCACAGTATTTTCCTGTATTTAATCTAGGGCTTGTTTATGCATAGAGTCATTCTCAGAAGAGGAAATGGGAGCTACTACAGACCTGACTGCAGAAAGGAAGCAGCAAGTATCTGGATTTTCTCAAAACCACCACTTCCTATGTACCAAAAACCAGCAACGTTATTGCTGCTAGATGACTGAGGAAGTTATTGAACAGTGGTACAGAATTGATGGCAGGGATAGGAAGTGGGGTCCCGAGGCTGGTCTCTCTGCCTATAACCACAAGCTGCCTCTGTTGGGAAGAGAGCCCAAATTCCCCGCCTGCCACCCACCTCCAGAAAGCCACGCTGAAAACTCAGCTGGCTTTTTTGCTGATGCTTTCCTCAGTGAACAAGTGATTGGAGTCCAGCTTTGCATTATGGATGTTCAGAGTCAAAATACAGATTGCAGGCTTAGAGATTTTTCTGAAATCATAAACAAAAAGTAAAGAAATGCAAGAAGTGGACATATAACTTTATGGCCTGTGAAACTGAATTGCCTTTTGCAGGTCCTTACCTTTGGGTGGACAGTGAGAGGGTTTGTCATCGTATGGGAGATGAGCATTAAAACCTACCAGCAAAAGAGAAGATATCGTGCTGTCTGATTAAAGGTGCTCCCCACGAGCGCAGGGAGCCTGGATTTCAGAGCTAGCTCTTGCTTATTTGGTCTCCACTGAAGAGGTCCAAGAAGTTTCAGACACATTGTAATTTCAGCAGGAACGTGCCTTGCTTTGTAGATCACCAGCACTAAAGAGTCATAAATACATGATGGTAAGGAGCAAAAATTCACATCCTAAATCACTAGAGAGAGCGAGAAATCAGGCCAGTGGAAGGAAAAACTTTGAACCAATCTGAAAGTGTTGCATAACCCTCCAGCGCTGTTCAAACCCGAGCTCTCTTTTCTCAATGCAAATTGTTCTCTGCATTAGCCTGTCAGGTAGTGACAGCGAACCTGTCTTACATGGAAGTATTTGGATTTTGCAGCAGAAAACTAATGTAGTTTGATGGAAGTGGTACTACGGATAAAGTAAGAAAGACAGCAACCAAACTTTATCACCTAATAGGTTTTTCAAAACCTATAATCTCCAAAACGTTTTTCAAAAGTTGCAAGCAAGTTACATACCAAAATCCTGTCTTATTTCAGTAAGGAGCTGAGGTCCTAATTTCATCACATGAATAACAGACCAACACATGCCATGCCCCCTCTCAAACTGTGGTTAAATTACCTAGAAAGATGAATGACATGGATATAAAGGCTGCAACTGATGGTGAATCTGCTCTATTTACTCCAGAGGTCTGTTCTCCTCATTTAAACAGCATGTCTTATTTCCAAGTTAATTTTTTCTAACTTTACTATTCAGACATTAGGTTTCACAGCATCTACTTTCACCGCATTAAAAGAGCTTTAAAACCCACCTGTCTCACTCTTACTTTACCCTTTGGACCTGATAGAGGAGTGAAGGGCTATTCAACATCAGCGATTTCGACATCGACATTCAAGAGAAAGCACAGCCAAACTGAGCCAAAAATGACGGCTCTGCTGAAATCAGCTGTGTTTCTGAACTCCTCTATGAGAGTAAGGAAGTCAGAACCAAGCTTTTAAAAGCCCTAGGGATAAAACATATAGCTCTCAAGTTATATATGTAATCATCAGAGAAATAACTCCGGAAAGGAGGCTGTCACCACATTTCAGCTCTCGTGTATTTAGTCTGTCCTCTTGTAGCTGCTGTTTCATACTTCAAATCATTCTGGCTACCTTCTTTGTAGCATTTGATTCCAATAAATTGATTTTGATGATGTACTGAGAACTAGGCAGATACTTCATTACATTGACTTGAGATCAAACTTAGGAAGACATAATTGAACCTTTACGAATCCTGCAATCTCGTTTAGACGATCAATTATTTTGTTTATCTACTTAAGCATGCTAATGGGAGCCAAGTAGGGTAGCAGGAAAAAACCAAGGCACTTAAGCCAATGTGAAGTTTGTAGGTGTAGCTGAAACAGCATTTTTAAGCTGGGGCAGGTGGGGAAGAGTATGTATTTAAAATGGTATCTAAAACAGAACATAAGAACAGTCACAGCAAGCTTCTCCAGATGCCACAAGCATCACATAAATGCAGCATCACAGTAGAATAATAAGCATCTTTTCATGTAAAAAAGCATACACCTTAACTTTAGCTGCAAAGGGCCGTATCACAAAGACACAAATCTAAAGATGCAGATAGGTACTTAGTGGAAAGTACAAAAGCATCTGAGCGGAGCAGGTACCCAATTCTCATGTAAAGCCTCTGCACTTTCGAGAGCTTGAAAATTCAATACTTTTAAGATTCTGGCTGTTGTTCTCAAGTGCTGAGAAATAAAAAGTAGTAATCAGCATAAATGAGATTGGCTTTCAGAAGCTCAAATCACAAGGTGAAGAGAGTACTGCATTCCCAGGTTTGACAAGGGATGCGAGAGGTTGACCCTGTGGATGCTGTAAGTGACTGGACTCTCTGGGTTCTGGCAGAGCTTGGCTGCGAGGGGACACCCCAGCAGCTCTGTGTCACCCACAGAGAGCTCCCTTTGCACCATGCCAGAGCCGTGCTGCCTCTGGTCTGGACAGCCAGGAGGAGAAGGAGAAGTGCCTCTTCCCAAAATCAGCAGCTGTCAAAAAAGGTGGGAAAAGCTCAGCAGGCAGTTACAAGGGCATCAAGCCCACAGCTTATAACGTACCATGGCGGTGAGCTGCAAGAAGCGAGTCTCCATGAACTACCCATTACATGTCCAGTGGAAACCTGGGCTAGCACTCACTGTGCTCTAATTCCATGTCTTTCCCAACAGCTTCTACCAGACAGTGCCAGGGAAAGGTGACCCAGAAAGGCTAATGCTCTCATTTACCCCAAAGCTGCTCCACCCCACTATGAGAGTGCAAGGCACTTTGACACAACACAGATTTTACCAAAATGGTAACTGGGGACAAGACCGGAAATGAAATGAGTTCTGTGCCTCAGTGTCTGTTCCTGCGTGAAGATGTTTGTTCCTGTTATGATTTGTAGCTAGAATTTTCAGAAATGTCCAGAAGATGCAGGGGCCCAAAGTGTATCAGAAATTGAGTTAACTCATTTATGTGTTCTAAAACTCTTAGCTACAATAATCATTATCATTATATAGTACTGTTATTGCTAACAATAACAAGAATAATAATTATTATTGCTATTAGTTACCATTATTATTACTATTACTACTTCCTGTAGTATTAGGGATCAATTCAGCTAGGAAAAAAATGAGCATCAGACTAACGAGGTAAATGGGAAAGCTAAAGACAGAAAGTGAACGCTAGAATAAACAATCCTATTCCTTTTTTTGGCAGCAAATGATAAAAGATATCCAGCTGTCCTAGCTCCAAGGAGGGGCATTAATATATCACCTGATGCAGTTGAAAAGCTTACAAAAATCTGGTTATATTTTTTAATCATCTTGCATTTTAGACCTTTAAAGTACAAATATGGATTTCAAACATATCAGGGGAACAAATTAACTTAGAAAAATGGCCGTACTTTCCAAGGTTGCACCTGCCATGAAATTGCTCCAAGTTTGCATTTTCCCTTAGTCTCTAGTGTATCGTTACAGCAGATTGATCGCCCTCCTCTCCCCGGCAACTCCCCCATTAGAGGGTTACTGTATGGAAATTAATGGGAGGCTAGAAACATTTCTTTTGCAGCTGCAGTAGTAGAAGTCAGTTTTGATTAAGTACTCGAAACCCAGCAGACTGGGGTGATCTCTTTGCTTTAGTTCCCTCTTTTATTATCACTGGTGTCAAGTTTTGTTACTTTAGCCATTCCCCTGGTACTCCCACTGCATCCTTGTGTAATAATGGGGGTTATTTTTTTATGTGCACATCTATTTATTTTAAATATGTACAGACTGATTCTCACTGGTGCAAAGTCCCTTTACACCACCCTTAACACAGCTGTAGGAATCATTTATGCTCATTGCAAAGGCCTGCTTAGGCTGGCTGAGTGGAGTAAGGAACCACTGATGTAAATGACTATCAGGACCGCGGATATATCTCTGTTCAATTACCGTAACAGTAGTTATACATGATGTCACATTTAATGTGTACCTGCTCTGTCTCTTATTCATCTTGCTGTTTCCTACCTGCCCAGTTTGATCCAGCTCTCATTGTCAGCTGGCAAATAACAGACATACAAAGTGGCTCTTATGAAAAGAGCCCATATTTTTTAAAAGCCAGATATTAATTAAAGCCGTGATGGAAGAGAGATTGTAAGATACTTGTAAAATGCATGACCAGATACAATGCTCAGAGGACAGCATTCTGCTTCTTCTATTGTCCCAACAGTTTTTCTTGCAAACAATGAACTCCGTGGGTATAAAAACACAGGGAGGGAAGTTTCTTTTAAAGTGATCCCACCGCAAATCATGCAGTAATTGAAAAAAATGAAACTTTACACTGTGTCAGCTAGAATTACAGTCTTGGAGTTTGAAAAGGAAACTGGAGTCATTTCGACTGTTGGTTGCACCAAGCCACCGAGAGCAGCACAGAGCAGGAGCGGTGAGAGCTCTGGTGCTCACAGGTCCTCAGTCCCTTCCTTGCAGCTCCCTGCATGCGGCCTTCAGCAGAGCAGTGACATTTGCTCCTGGATGTAGTACACACACCCACCAAAGGTGGGTTTACATCCTGCCTGCAAGGTGGCACAAGAGCTGTTGCAGATTTCTCTTGACTTTGCTGCTGTTTAAAACCCAGAGAGACCTCGGGTTTGGGGAGGGTTCTTGCGATGCATCACTTACTGCAACACAAGAACACTTTTGGTTTAGCAAAATGTGGCACTTCCTTGATCAAGAGGCATGGATGGCTTTGGATGTTGGAAATGGCTCTGTATGTTTTTATGCATACACAAAAAGCTTCTTGACCAGGCTGTCTACCTGCTGTTCACAATTCAGTTTTCACTTCAGTTATAATTTGTAACAAGTTTCAGAGGAGGAAATTTGTCTTCATTCTCCCCCCGTCCCCAAACACAAAGTACCTAAATTATACACCAATAACCACTGATGAAAAAAAGCCGAGTTAGGCTTTTGAGAACAAAACATAAAGCAATGCCCAGCAAGGCCAATCCCACCAAACGCCAAAGTGCTGTACGCCAGGAGTCCCTGCAGCCACAGACGAGTGCCAGGTATGTTCAGAGCACAGCTGATGCTGCACAAACAGCAAGCAAGCTGAAAGGTGTGGCAAGGACCATAGCTTGGAAAACTGATTAAGTGGCACCTTTGGGGGGAAGAAGAAAAGAAAAACCTTTAAGGGATTATTTATAGGGCTCATAAAGGTGCCTTTTGAATATCCATCAATCAAACAGTCAGTTAAAAAGTCTGCTCAGCACACAAGAGAGTAGAAGGAGTAAAGAAAATTGGATACGGCGTACATCTGAGATGTGCAAGCTATCATCCACAATCTTCAGCGACCTGTTTTGTATGTAAAGCACGGCGGTTTGGTGAATGTGATGTGAGCGGGATGGTGAAGTACTGAACAAACAGGTGCTTGGATCAAAACTGATGTGGCGGTTTCTCTCACTGCCAAAGACAGGAAATGTCAGTGGTAAGTTTTAACAACTTTGGTAGGAATAATGGAAGACAGGAAATAATCTACACAAGAAAGGAATTGAAGATATTTGGGTGCCAGCCAAAGGGCTGTAACCTGCCTTTAAGGAGCAAATGAAACCAGGAAGACAATAATAACAAAGCAGTGGCTGACTGCAGACAGAATAAAGGGTAATTGCCGGCTGAGCATATGGCCTGCTAAGGGACTTGACAGCGAGAGGAGAGGAGATTCACAGCCTGTTACAGAGCTTACAAAAGCTGTAGGTCAAGAGCAATGGGCTCATAATGATCACTGATTTTATGGCTGGTTCCTTTGCATTCTCACTACCACAGGAATAAACTACTGATCCATGGCAAACATTTTTTTCTAGGACTCCATGTCTTTCTTTCTACTGGTTTTGTAGTGGCATTTCTAAGTGTAGTATTTCAATAAATTAGAGTAGCAGAGCAAGGCCCTTCCCAGCTTGGCTTGTTACTGGGAGGCTTGCTTGGTCTAAGCTAGAAAATAGAGAGGGCTTTCTTTTTTTGATAAGCAGAACTAAGAGGCAGAAGTTGATGTGTGAAATACGGGTTCCACCACTGCAGCACCCCTGCTCAGGCAGCCTTTGTGAGCAGTCGTTGCGTGGCTCATTCCAGCAAACAGCTACGCGGGGCATGGCTTTACATTTCTTTCTGATGTGACTTACACATTTAATGACAAAGTACTGTACTACAACTCCCCATTTATCTTATTAAATGGTCCCAGAACAGCTTTGAGAAATGTATTTAACATGAAGACATCTATTAATTAATAAGTACATTAGTCAGCAATCAATACTCGGTTGATGATATTGTTTAAATCATACATGTATAATAAGGATATGTTTCCGCCTTTCTCATCTGTTTTAAGGCATATATTGAAAATGAGTAGTGCAGAACGGCTTTGCATTTAAAAAAGTTTGATTAAAATTATTTTTAAATAGACTAATCCTATGAACATATTATATCGCATAAAATTAGCCCTGAGCACAGTCATTTTATCACCTCAGTCTCTTCACAGTCCATTGATTAACCAGACACCAGGAGCAGTCTGTTCTCTTTACTGCATTTGTATTTTATTGTAGTGATATTGTTATCTGTTTCAAAATCCTGAGCGAGGCATTCCTAGCAATTACTTCCTCTTGGTTTGCATAAAATGTGCAGATAATTCTCAGGCTGATCCCCTATTGCCACTTGTATTACTTGAAGATAACAGCAGCAACCTTAAACTGCAGATCCCTGTCCTCAGAAATGCTCTCAGACAACGCACACATGTGCATTAGCATCGACATGACAGCCTCCACCGCGCATTTTATATACAGACCATTTCTATAGGGCACACCTTACAATTTCCCTGGCACGAGGGGTTGGAGTGACATGCTCCCAAACACAGAGTCATTTTGCAAGATGAGACCCCTGTGGCTCTTCGGGTCACTCATGCTCACGCAAGTAACTCACAGTCTGTCTTTGGAGCAACACAATTTGCTCTTCCTCCTGTCCCAAAGGTATGTTCCTCATGCTCACGTTCCTCCCTAAGTAATAACCAGAGAGCAGCTTCAGCCTAGCAACAAACCCAGATTTCTTTGTGATACACTCACTTGGGTATGCTTTCCTTCAGAAAATCCAATTACAGGATACATTTTATTCTTGCATTTACCTTGAAATCAGACTTTTCTTTTTCGCACAGGTTGAATAGGCCCAATTAAAACCCCAGGAAAGAATCAGTGCAGGCGACGCTCCTCTGTGCGATTTCTCCCCGCGCTGTATGCACAGCTCCTCCCGCTCCTGGCAAGCAGCACATCGCACCCTGTCCGTTTGCAGCGTGAGCAATCCGACACGCCAGGCCCGGTCCGGGCCGCGGGGTCAGGTTTGGGCAGAGCTCTCGTTCCCGGCTGCTGCCCCGGGGCGGGTGCTGCTGCAGGGGAGCCCTGGCTGAACACTGCCTTTCCTCAGCAAACCTCCTCCCTACCCACAGGTTTCACAAACCACCACCCCTGCTGTCATTTTTGCATGGCCAGATGACACCAGCCTAAATTTTCTCCAAAGGAGGGCTACCATAAATGGGAATAACTTAATAGAAGTGAAGAAGGTCAATGGAATTATTCTGTGGTTTTGTCAATATGGGGATTTGCTTCGGTCCCACTAACTGTGATTTAGTAGAGCTTAAGTTCTCAGCCTTGACATTCTCAAAGTGGATTAAAAAGTATTTCTTTTATGTTAAGAAGCGGTTCGCTTAGGTGTAAAGTTAATGTATTGCAATATTTAATGCATTAATATTTCTATTAATACTTTTAAGTTATATTAAATTAATATAAGCCATTTACACAAGTAGTTTTACCTGGAAAGTTTTAACTGAATTGGCTGAAACTCATCGTGTGTACTCATGAGTGTACACAAGCCCTAGAGCCAAGGGGTTTACTTCCAAATTATCACTATGTGTAAGAACAGCGTATGTCCTCTCTTCCCATATGTGCAACTTTAAGTCACTATTTTTATTAGCGTATCTCTCAAAGACAGCTTTTGTCTGCTTTGCTTTCAGATGCTGAGGGTTGATACACGGCCATTTTCCTCTCAATTTGGGCATACTATAGCTACACGGCCTGCTGAATCAGAGCAGGATTTTTTCCTTTTCTGATGAAGACAATGGCATTGGTTTGTCGGCATCCCAGCAGCCACCCTCCAGCGGAGCAAGTTACCTGAACCCAAAGATCTTTACCGGCTGCTGGAACTACAGCTTACCCCAGCGCTCAGAACTTACTGTCCGTCTTTTCCTAAAGGTCACAGCAGGGGCACAGGCTGACTCGACAGACCAAATGAAAGGCGTTTCCCTGACCCGTGCTGCGGGCAGGGGCCGCGGGGAGCGCTGGCGGTGGGCTGTCCCGCCGGACAGCCCTCGGCACTGCCCTACCAGGGCCGTGCGTGAGAGGGTGCTCTCCTCCCACCGAAGGCCTGCGCTCCTGCGGCCGCGGGGCCGNGGAGAGAAAAGGGTAAAATTCGTGGGCTGAGATACAGACAGCGTAATAGGACAGAAAAGGGAGGGAAAATGATAAAAATAATAATAATGATAAAAGAACGTACAAAATAAGTGACGCACGGTGCAGTTGCTCGCCACCCGCCGACCGATGCCCGGCCAGACCCCGAGCAGCGCTCGCCGCCCCCCGGCCAGCTCCCCCCAGTTTCTACACCGACCATGACGCCACACGGTATGGAATATCCCTGGGGTCACTGGGGTGGGCTGTCCTGGCTGCGCCCCCTCCCAGCTCCTCGCTGGCAGGGCACGAGAAGCTGAAAAGTCCATGCCTAGGGTAAGCACCGCTTAGCAACAACCAAAACATCAGTGCGTTATCCCAAAACACAGCACTACACCAGCTACTAGGAAGAAAATGAAACTCTATCCCAGCCGAAACCAGGACACTTGCTCTCAGCTGTGTCATGAAATGGCAGAGTAAAACTGAGGGAGCCCAGAGCTTGAAGCGGGTCCCGGAGGTGGCTGAGGGGGGCACGGGAACTGCTGGGCGGCAGAGGTGACCCACGGGCAACGAAACGCGTTTCAGAAACAAGCGCTGTGAAAAAAAAAAGATGCTCTCCGTCAGCCTGTGTAGTGCCTGTGTCAGAAAATGAGTTTGAATTACTGGGCTGAGCAACGAGCCCTGAGTGTTTCCAGTTCATGCACGGCCCCTTACACTGTATATACATACAGTTGTAGTATACTGAACCAGAGTTTCTCGGTGATGCATATCCAGAGCCAGCAAGCGTCACTCAAATGCTGAGATTTTGGTGGGAATATTTACAACTGTAAATTCCGGGTTCATTTCCTATGAACGTGTTCCAGTGTTTATCTAAAATTTGCCCTTTTAGCAAAGGCTTTTGCGAGTAAACACCTTCGCTGTGACATTCTTGGCACGTGGACTTGAACAGGAACGCTAACCCAGCCAAACAGCTTGAAAGCTAAAATGAGTGTTCACAGAAGTATTCCTCCAACTCTGCAATGATACTACTTCTGCTTTGCAATGAGGAGTAACCTTCGCGAGTACAACTGTCCGTGAGCTACAGGGACCAAGCGAAGCTCTCCTAGCCGGAGGAAGCCAGGCGAACTTTGGCTGGTTCCAGGTGGTTCTGCACACCCAAAAATACAAGTCCTGGAAAGTTTTTACACAGCTCGACACAAAGCAGCACGTGCTCACCTGGGACCTGTGCGGAACTGATGGGTTTGGCTATGCCTGAACCCAAAATGCAAAGCAAAACCCAGCCTGTGTCAGACGACCAGAAGGACTCGCACAAACCCACAGTAACTAAAAGAGAAATGGACTTTCTCAGCCATGCCGCATGTGTCTGGCTGCTGGACTGCTTATGAATACAGGCAGGATATTCCCCCCAGTCATTCAGCCACTGGGTTAAAGTGGTTAGAGAGGACAGCTCAGCTGAGATTGCACATCCAGGCCCAGGATCACAGCTCTAATCCACATAACAGACTTTTTACCTGGACAACAGGACTGAAACCGAACCAGGAGCCCAAGTGCATGCAGTGCTGATGATTAGTCGGTGAGCACAGGCTGGTTTTACCTCATCATCTCTGAAACATCACAGATCAAACATTTCTGGAGGTCAGCACATGTGACCGCACAGGATGTTGCAGTACCTGTGATAAAAATAAAAACATAATGTATTCTGATAGCTGGATTGAAAATTAGCTTTAGGGTCTCCACGCATTGCTTTCTTAACGATGTGAAACATAATAGCCTCAACTGTAATAAAGATGAATTACTTTTTAATAAAATAATGAAACTCCGGTAAACACTCAAGGTTTATCACTTAATTTATCCCCAGTGCTCACACAGAAAAAAATTTTTTTGCTACCCCATTTTTAATATTCTCAGCGATTAGATTTCAATAACCTGCTCCATAGTAATGTGTGTCTCATTTCCCTGGACAGACAAAATAGGCCATAACTTCCTCTCCGTTAGAGCACTAATGCTCTAATTTAGAACTTCTGTCAAGATGAAAGATCTTTCCAGGGAGTTGCAGCAGGCCCATGGCAACACTTCGGCACAGGGCTGGATAATGAAGTTTTCATTATTAAATAAAGATATTTTAGGAATGTCATAACCCATAAATCCATTCTTCTACAACGCATCAGCACATCATTTTGTTTATTTCTCATCCACTGACTCCATCCTGCCCCTCCCCATTCCCCTGTTTTTGGCTACCTTGCGAGCCCTCTTAAGTTGCCGTAGAGATAAATTCAAGTATCTCTCCCGGCGGTCCTGGGGCGGTATGGATTGGATGCAAAGGCCTGAGTGCGGATGGGGAGGGCAGGGGCTCCCATCCCTGCGCTGGCAGATAGTCTGAGCCCTGCAATTTGATGTTACCTGAAGAAAATGCTAATGTGGATCATCAAGCTCAGGAGCATCAAGAATTACGGAAAGAGGCTGTTTTTCAGGAGGAATTTTAGTGCTGCTGAATGGTTCCGCATTGGATTTTAGGTGGAGGCAGCAAGCGAAAGCAAAGGCAGATTTGCAATAAAAAAGTTTCCCAGCACTTAAGGCTCATTGAGATGAATCGATAGATTATCAGCAGGGGAACTTGTTGCCTTCTGAAGACACAAGAAAGAAAATTATGAATTGCACAAAGACAGGCCCGCTCACCTATCAGAAAATTATATTTATTTTTGGAGTTTTAAAACAAACTGTAAACCCTATCAGCACTTGAATTTATTGAAAATAATTTTCCCCTCCCAGTGTTAAGCAAACAGGAAAATTTTGTGTGACAGCACGAATGCGTCTGTAATGGTTTGCTAAGATCCTACTAATTAAAAAAAAAAAATCTCATTTGAAGATAGTTGATGGATTCTGCATTTCTACAAAGCATTAGGAAGGCAACATTTATCTGAACTTGGGGCCTGTGCTGATTCTACTCAATTTGTTGTGATTCAATTCACTGAAGAAAAATGCCCATTTCATTAGCACAAAGAAATAACCACTGGCCACAAAATAAATTTTCTGGAATTGTTCTACCAACTGGTTTGATATTGTGTTAAGTTTAGAATTCTAATGCTGCCACAATGCTTTAATTGTAGCCCTGATTTCACATCACTGGGCTCGATTCATGCTATTGACGCTTTTCTCCCTTTCCTTCAGACAACCTCAGTGAATACGGCCAAATCAGGAAGTTTTTACTATTCAAATTGGATGCCAGCTTAGAGAACATTCTACAGCATGGGGGAAAAAATATTTGTGATTTTGATCTGCTGCATTTTGATGGTGGAGCACCCTTTGCCAAATTCAGTTGTTGCCTTCAGCACCATTAACAAAGGATTCTGGATTCTGCAGAGCAAGTGTGTCCTCCACTGCTGCCAAAGACAGTAAGCATGATTGCATAGGTAGCAGAGATGGCACAGTTTAATTTTGCAACTCGAATGTAACCAAGGATGCTATGCTGGCTGCCAAGATAAAACCCCATCATCACCTTGGGACTTCAGAGCTTACAGCAATCAATGTGAAAACCCTATTTTTCCACTTACGAGAAGAGATAAATCTTGGTGTCCATTCTTGGGGGCAGGGGCAGGTGTGCTGCATAGGACAAAACTACATGCAACCAAACCGAACAAGAAGCTTCCTGCCTTGCTTTTTGCTGGTGCTATTGGGACAATTCTTGGTGAGCACTCTCTCTATAATTATCTCATCGTTTGTGTTGTCTCACAACACATCCCATTCTTCTTTGGGGGTCCCCCTCTTTTAGCAGTTTTGTTTTAAGCAATTTTTAACCTCACTTCCTCAGCACAGGTAAAGTTGTTAATTTTCACAAATTTATTTCAGTGGCAATGCTGAGATATGTCAAGTTTCCAGAAGGAAATCTATATTCCTATGAAAATAGCCTTGAATTTTCAGTGTAGTGTTCCCACGATAAAGCTCAAGAACAGCTTGAGGCAAATCAGGACCAAAGGAAATGCAGCACGCAGATAAGTATCAGCATTAAAATCTTGCTTTCGTCTTCCTTAAAATAAACAAATAAATAAATATGAAGAAAAAGGAAGGGAAGATAGTGCAAGGAGAGAATCTCCCCAAGGAACAAAGCTTGGGGAAATTCCAGCTCCCTGGCCACTAAGTGTCTGTCTTGACTCAAAATCATGACCTGACCGAAGGGAGCCACAGAAGTCGGGCTGGGGAAGCTCTCTGGTCCCCAGCAGTTGGGTAGATGAACGAAGTGCTTTTGGTCTTCCCTGATCTTTATCATATTGACAGGGTGCTCAAGTCCCAGACTTCTTTGTCTCTCATTACCGTATCAGGAGCATCTTTGGGGATAAGGTTCAAGGCTCCCTAGCTCCCCATCTCCAGGAGCACTGCTCTGGCCAAGGTGGTTCTCACCGTGCACCTCGGGGTGGGTGGCTGCGCTGGAGCCCTGTGCTGTTCTTGGAAGCTCTTTTATTTATGGAAATTAATGTCTTTCATTTCACTTAATTACAGCACCCAGGAGCTATCGGGCTCATGTTTTTCAGGAGATTAAAGTGTGCTTTTAGAAGGCAGAGAAGGGCCAAGGCCTGAAGCTTAAAACTGAACCAACTATTTAGCGGGAAGAGAAGACATGAGATTCAGATCCATGCCGCTGGGATTCAGCACTATCCCAGCTAAATTCTGCAGTCTGACTCCTACCAAGAAGTTTAAAGTGGACAAAATAACACAGGAAACACATTCTGGGATATATTTCTGTTTCCAATACTGGCCAAAACCATAAGTATTCAGGGAAAAGACAGATACAAATGGCTATACCAACTACATTCCACTTTTCTGATTTAGCCAGTTCCAGATCCATTCAAATATTTACCTGAAATACAAGTTTTTCATTTCATAGAAAAAATTGTGCAATAAAATTCTACTGACATCACAGAAGTACTACTTATAGCAGTAAGAACAGATAAAGATTGAACAGATCAACCCCACTACTCTCTTACTAGATTGACTTACAGAAGATCCACTTGTGTAAAGGCAGTTTGGAATTGAGCAAAGGTACATGCTGGGAGTTACTCCGGTGAGCCCATCCACCAGAACCTTAGTACATTCAGTTTCCATTTCATATCATTATCTAGTCTAGCATCAGGCATATATTCTGATCTCATTCACAGCATGGTAAAACCAAAACCCATATTAACACTACAGCAGACAATGGTCTTTTGCCAGTGCCACTGTGGTGAGATCAGCTTCAAGCCGCAGGCCATTCTGCGTTACGAGTGGCTATCTCAGGCAAGCACCTGTAGCCATTTTAAAATGGCAAAAAGCAGCTACATGGATGATTACCTATTTGTGTTTTCCAGCTAGCATGAGAAATATCTAAATCTGGCACATATACAATGCGGGGTGAAGAACTCGTTGCTATTTAATTCACCTAAACTTTATGAGTCCAGAGGGTGCACACTAATGACCCGTTCATGTGAAATAGCTGCTTTCTATCCTTCCAAGTTGCACAGAAAAACACATTTGTCATTTTGACATTTTCAATGTCTATCTGATCACACTGCTGTCACTCCAAGACTGTTACGCTACTGGTAATAGACTGTATGTACAATAAAATCTATTTATACCTACAAAAGTTGACTTAGTTTTGTAACTTCAAACTGCATTTTAAAAGGCAGCAAAACTGCTCTTGGCAGAAGTACCATGACAAGTCATCCTTTCAGATGTGGCTCATCAGTGGAGACACCACCACGAGACACTCTGTGTTTCTTATCAGCGAGTAGCTGACTTTTCCCAAGGTTCCCCTTGAAAATGCCACATGAAAATATTCTGTGGTTCCATCTGGCCAGCTAGGTATTGGAGCAGAGAAATGAATCTGCTGAGCTAATGAAGCTTAGGTCAGAACTCTGTAAATACTGTAGAAAAGAATTTGCAAACATTTGTTCAAATGAAGGCTTGGAATTAGTTTCAATAGCACCCACGAGTCATAACGTCTCTTGTACGCTCTCCTGGAGTACTTGCACAAATGAACTGTTGTTTAAAAGAATATTCAGACAAAGCGTCATAAAAACACAGGCAAATACATGCTCAAATCTGAGCAGTTACGCAAATATTTCCTCTGATGACTAATGACACCAATGACTTTTCATGCTATTTGTGAACTTGGGAGTCATCTGCCTAGGAGTCTAGAATGTACCATGTGGAAAATAACACAGATCAGTAAAAAGCACTGCAGTTTGAGAGAGATATTCTTGCAGGATTTATTAGTATTTCTACTAAGATTCAATCCAACATCTTTCACCTGATTAGAAAGTCACTTTAACGTCTTTGGAAACTATTCCTCATATCGCCCAATCTACCTAAAAGCTTCTGAATTCCCCTCTGCAGGAATCTGTATGTCCCAAGGCTGTTGCAAACATCTGTCTTCTTAGCACCTGTCAGTAATTTCCTAATATCACGGCTTTAACAATGCCAATATTCCTCTAACAAGTAAACTACCTACTTGAACACTGGATGGACCAAAATATTGTAAAATCAAAGCAGGGCAGCTGTTGCTATATAATAGACACTTTGTCTGAACAACATCGGACTTTTAAGGAACAAGAGGAGGTGAAAAGTGGAAGTCTAGGATGTCAGCAGAGCACTAATGAGAAGTCAGCAGCAAGATACATGGGTGGAGAGTCCGGAGGCCCCACAGATCGCTGAGGTCGGAGATGGGAAGAATATGCACTGGAGAAGAGTTTCTGTGGGGTTCTGGCAATTGCCCACCCTAAATCAAGCTCCTACTAGCTCAGCTGAGCTCAATAAACCTGACAGCCAAAAGTCTTTGACAAGCTGGATCTTGAAGAATAAGAAAACAACGCCCTGACAACATTTGTATTTGCATAAACATTATTTAATCAGTTCTGTGCCATCTCATTTCTACAGTAGGCTGTGCCCAGACAATTCCCAAAAATGAGTTTAAATGCATTTAATTCTGGTGGGAATAGTTTTCATCGTGACGGTTCCTGAAGGCAAAGTGCTCTAGAGGAGAGGCTAAGCAGGGACAAGTAGCACAAACACCCTTCTCTGGGCTGCCATTTCAGACGTGGCTTGGAGACACACTTGCATTCAGATGCAAGTTCAGCCTACGCGGTCCAATGAATTTAGCAAAGAGGCTAGCTGGTGGACAGTTTTTCGGCAACTTCTTTTCTAGGATTTTGAGACTAATAACTTATTTTTAAGAAGCTATTCAACAGACATTAAAATTATGTATTGTGAGTAGTACTGATCATAGTTTCTGAGCTAGCAAATAATCCCTGTGCTTTCTCCAGGGCTTCTGCTGATTGTGTTTCCAGAACATTCACGCACACTTGACCTAAGACACTTTGCTTCTTTCCTTGAAAGAACAGACCTTCCTGGCTTCCTTTGACTTGGTAGCTGGAGTGGGAAAGCTTGCTAAGAGGAACTCAAAGCCTTTGAAGATAATTCATACATTGGTCAACAACTGTAATAACGTAGCTAAAATTACAATGTGCTCCAAGCACTAAACATTAAAGCCCTTGCATTTTATAAAACTAATAAATCAAACATAGTAAGTGCTCAACTTCTGGCTAAATCTAGATAGTAGGTGCAGCTTCACTTCCCTAAATCGCAGAGAGGTTATGCACTTGAAATAACTCTGCCTCCAAAAATCATTGAATCAGCAGTAGATTTTGCAATGTCTGGTCAGACTGACGTTGAAAGATTCACAGAAAACAGTTTATCATGAGAAGCTGATCAAGAGCAGCCTCTTTTCCTTTCTTTCTCTCTCTCTCTCTCTCTCTCTCGTCTTGCTCTAAGTGCATTATTTTGTTGATAACAGACAGGAGCAACTTCTTCTGAAGCTGAGCATTTTGATGGTGATACATTTTTGAAAAACAAACCATGTATATATTCTCATATACAAAATAAAGAGGTTTTTTCTTACTTTAGCTAGGTTAGCCAATGTGTCTGCAAAGACTCTCATCAACTTACACATTAAAGTAAGGCTTTTAAGGACAGGACGTTGATGCTTACATTTTAATGGTGTATCTAGTCTGTTCTCATGAGAATGCATGAGCAGGCTCTCCCACCAACCTGAAAAAGTCCTGGAAAAGCAGCGCAAGCTAGGGCTAGTTTCTAGCTTTTTTCCTTTGCAATAGTAATAATATTATACATATAAAACCAAGGAAGACATGGTCTTTTTCCTTGAACAAAGGATGAACCCTTTGCCTAAGGTCAGTACAGTCGCTGATTTAGGTCCAACAGCAACCAGAGAGTTTGGCTGGTTTGTGTTACTGACAGGACTCAGTGTGTGTGACTTCTCCGTGCTTCTAACACTGAGAAAGAAGTAAAAAAGAAAATTATGGGACTCCTTATGTTGTCATCTTGAACATCTTTTTCACTTTCTTTCACCTTCAGCTTCTATATCGGCATAACGAGTGCTCTAGTAATGGTCGATTTGTGCAGTTTAGTTCAACTTTTTGAAGTAGCCTGAGATCCTCAGCTCAACGGCACTAGAGAAGGCAGCGGCAAAGACATGAGCAGATGTCAAACGTAGCCAACAGGCACAAGGACTGCCACTGCAGTCCTCCTAACCTGGCTGCATTTATGTACTGTCCTGCGCATCCTCCTGAGGTTGTGGATTGGCTTTGTTGAAAGCAGAAGTTCGAAACAAAGGGAATGGGGAATGGAAATTTACTTCCATTTAGCTGCGACTGGGGTTTATGTGGAAAATGCACCCCACCCTCTCTATCTGAGAATCAGCAGGAGCGTAACTCCCAGTGCTGTTGCTCAAGGGGAGATCTCCACTGTCAAGTTGATTTGTGATGCATTTGAGTTGACAGATTGCCTTGGGCAAGGGAGGAGGTGGGTTTGCAAAGGAAGGAAGAAAGGAGATTAAACCTCCATCAAAATGTGTGGTTACCTATGCTAGGGAAGGGGAGAGGCAGTGGGGGAGGGTGGAAAGTTAAAAAGCGTATGAGAAAACTGCATTACCAAATACGGAAAAGGTGAAAAGACTTTACGATTTTACACAAGATCTCTGGCTTTCCAACCGCTTCTAGCACAAAGCTTCCGTAGGGCTCTGCAAGGTGTCGAAGACTTTCCTCCAAATCAGAGTCAAGCACCTTAAGAAAAGTTTTAGCAAGAACAGAGTCAGGAAGCACCAGACATCTTGATTTTAAACAGTAGTGTGCAGACAAAGCAGAAAAGCAAGTATGTCCTAATTTTCAGATATGCTGAGAATGTGCAACTCCATTTGAAGCTGCTGGAAACTTGGACTGTTCAGTACCCCTGAAAATAAGACTCCAAGTGATTCTAATGCTGCCCTCACACTCAGAGAAGTGTAAAACACTGTATGTGTTGGAGGCATACAGATATTCCCTGTTCTGGAAAAAATATGTAGTTACCATTGAGGTAACTCTGTATGACTCTTTCTCACTGAAGGGGCATCTAAAAATAATACCTTGAATGACACTGAAATGGCAAGAAAAAAAAAATCAGTATTTTTTTACTGTTGTGCCTGCAGAAAAGCGCATGAGCATGATCTCAGAGGATAAAAATTACAGCTCCTCCTTCACAGCCAGACGCTTGAGTGTCCTTAAATTTGGCTTATCAGACTTGGTCTGTGATTGCACCAAGTAAAAATTCAAAGTTAAGTGTTTCCATCAGGTGGTTAGAATGCAAACACCACACAGCTCTGTTCTTCCTCTCTTCGTTCATGCATTTTTTTCAGATGTGGCATCTGTCACCATCTTTGAAAATGCCACGGATGAATGAGGACCCTGAAAAGGACTGTGAAGCTGCTGGTTTTCTGTTGGTGCAGTGTCCCGTCTCTCAATGGAAGCAGATTACTACTGGATGTTAAATGGGATTTGATTTTCAAAATTTCTGTGGGTATTACCTTCACTTCTCTGGGTACATTTCTACATCCACAATGTTGAAACGCAGCTGAGCCTTCTCTGGTTTGCTCCTTGTAAGTGGCACTTCCACTCACCACACCACTACAAACATATGCAGGGTATAGCGCAGACAGCACGGCAGATTATTAAGAATACATGATGTAGCATTACGAACCATGAAGCCAAACAAAAAATACCTATAGCATAGATGGGAAAAATCTGTGAACCTTATGGATTCACCCCACTCCTTTTCTTAATGCAGCTGCCAAGGGATTTCACCCATAAGGTATTACTGAAGACCAATAAATATCTAGAAAGAAATAGGCCTCCCTTACGCAATGAAGTCAATAAATTTAAGTCCCAATTTCAAAATATGAATGTTTCAATAACTCTGTTCCTCCTCCTAACTTCACAATCTGGGAGAGAGAATTAAGACCTACAGTTTCCATTCTGACTCCATCCTAACGATGTGTCCAAATGTGGATATAACACTTCATGGGAGTCTTGATTACAGGTACCTCTTGGATCTTGTTATGCACTTACAGGAAAAAGAGCAAGGAGAGGGACTGAAATTGTGTAATGAAAATACAGCAGATATTATGCTTGGAACATCCTACTTCAGTAACTCAGCTTAGTATGTAGCCCTAGCTAAAACATAATCATCCTGGAGGGAAAATGTAAATCATGGGATTAAATAACAACAAAGAAAGATCATTTACAAACTCAAATTACCTATTTTGCTTTTATTTCCATTATATTTCTATGTAATAATTTCATATTGGAAAACATTAAAATATATTACCCAACCTCTATTTTTTCCATAATAATTAATTACTTCCAATTCTTTTTCTATTGCACATGCACTAATTCAGTTATATTCTAGTTCAGTTCTTGTTGAAAATATACATTCTGTGCTAGTCTGAGGTTTTAGTGCTTCAACATTTATTTTATGTGGCTGTCCACTGATGTCCCTCAATTCTCTATTAGATCATTCCCATAAATCATTTCTTTATTGCTCATCCTAGAATTCATCCAGTAATTTACTTTTGTATTTTTTTTTTTCATATAAAATGCTAGACTTTGTAGCAGCCCTGTATGGCAACCATCTTTTCCAGTAGCTAAACAATCTCAGCTGGAGACATAACAGACATTCCTGAGCCCTCACCATGCCTTAGCTTCTTTCCTCAGAAAATTATTATTAGTAATTAATGTTTTACATATTTAAACTGCCAAATATGTTGACATCTATGGCTATCAACAGCCAGATAAACTTGTCCAAGATCTTATTGACATTTTACGGCTGTGTATTTGGAATTATCTTTACCGATCTTAAATCCATTTTCTTTGCTACTTCCTCCAATGTTTCAAACACCCTTGCTGCTCTCTGACAGTAACAGCACAACCAAAAAGCTGCTACAGACTATTTAAACTTACTTCATCCTGATGCTTTCACAATCTCTGCTCCTTTTTTTCCCCAGGGGGTTGTACAGAGAAGCAGACATGGGGTGTATAAATCCTCTTACAAGCTCTGCCTTTTCAGCATTAAACAGCAAGCTAATAATTTTACTGGAATTCTAAAATGTTGTACAGCCAAGAGATATCTTGAGGAATGGATATATATTTTCTTAAAAAGTCTGTAAAATAATATATGTTTTTCCAACCATATTTCCAAATGCCATTAAGCAGTTGAGAAACAGAAAATTCTCTGAAAAAAAAAATGAAAGTATTTATTTTTCTGGAACTCATACCAACACTTTCCTCCCATACCCTTTGTGCAAAGGATAAATATATCAAAGACAAGACTGAATGAACCAAAAATGGGATTTTATAGATCAACATAAGAAGGAAACACCAAGTGTTTTGTCACCAAGTGTTTGATAGCAAGATGCCCAACATGACAACGAGAAACCATCCCAAACTGTATTTTGAACACACACTATTTAAATATCATGAAGATGAGAATGAGGGCATGGCAACTAGTCTTGTCTACTGAATAAGCTGCACTGAAACATCACCATTGGTAACTATGACCAAAATTAGTTAAGAGAAGGCCTTGTTAGTTAAACTTTCCATCAGTGAAAGCTTTGGCATGACTTCCCCTTAGACTTAATCCGAAGACAAGGATTTCGCTCCTCCATGCACTATAACCAGAATTCAGTTCCAATGCTGGTGACACAAGGCTGTTTGAGGGAGGGAGAGTTTCAGGGGCTGGTCCTCAGGTAGGTGCCAGGCCAACTCTGACAGTTTGTTTCTATTGATCACAGTTTCAGTGGTGGCTTATGAGAGAAGTCGATAAGAACTGGTAATGATCATACACTGAAGGATTACCTCTTAAAACCACGAGGATCAACAGAAAAATCTTTCTGCTAAAAATTCCATTGATAACTTAAGACCCCAAACACACAGCAGCATTGTTCTCTGTCTCAACACCCAACATCTCTCTTTTTAATTGCCCAGTGAATTAAAACTTTTGAAACTACTTAATTACTGGATTTATACTTCATGAAAGGATCAGTTGTAATTATAGGTTGTTTGGGGAAGGGGGTTTCTCTTTTAATTCTAATTGCAAATAATTGACTGTAAAACATTTTTGAGCATTACATTTAGAACAAAGATGTATCCTTTGAAGTCAATATTTGGCTTATACCTTTCTGCAAAGGGGATGCACAAGAAAATATGCCTTGCTTCTAGTAATATTAACTTATTATTATTATGGCAGCCATTGCAGCACTCAATTGGAGGGCTAGACCTTTCTGTGCAAAATACTCCACTAAAATAAAATGGATAGTCCCCGCTCAGAGAGATCACAAGGCATTTGCAGGGTGATTCGGTAACAGGTATCAAGCAACAAAATAAACAAGGAGGAAACGATAAGTGCTGAATCAGTCCTGACCAGTTCACAAAGCATCATTTTCCATACCCTCATTTTCTAGTCTCCTTACCCTGTTTTTAAATGACCTGTCACCACCACGAATTACTTTTAAGAAGGGATGTGGAAGGAGGCAGTCTATCACTGTGGATTTTAGTTCCCATGGGACAACACACTTAAGCTGGTCTCCTGGAAGAATGAAGCTTTCTACCATCATTATATTACCTACTTATACAGGGAGAAGAGTTTTCTGGGTAAGAACTTCACACTTGAACACATGCATTTCAAAGGATGGAAGAACTTGAAACAAGCCATTGAAGGCTTGGGAAACATCAACGCAGTTTGGAAACCTTGACATGAAGTACAGAAACCAGATGGTTTAAAAGTGAGCCTGATCTGGGAATCTGTTTGAAATTTCTACTTAGAGGAAGGCATGAGGAGCTCCAGAGGCTGCACACAGAGGTAAATTATGTTTATTTAGAAGAGAAAGCGGCCAACTAAAGAAAGTACATACTGAAAGGAACAGCGTTGCCTATGCTGTCTCAGGAAGAAAAAAAAGTAAGGTGCTTTTATTCTGGGAGAGAATTTATTTATCTTCATTTTCTACCAGCAAAGCATGAAGCTATTTAAAGACATTTGATCGTTCAATTCAGTAAAATAGTAAAATTATTCAAGATGACTAGAAAGATTTGGGCCTAGGCTTGCAAAGTTTCATTATTTTCTCCATGGCCTTGAGGGTGTGATTCATCTGTCTAAACGTCTGGATCTAAACTAGTCACCTTAGGCTCCCTTGAGAGATAACAGAGAGAAATCAGCACTTGCAAGGTGTGATTCATCTCATCCTAAGGCAGACATCTAAAACCGGTCCCACGAAGGGCCCTTTGGAAGCATCTCTCTCTCAGTTGCGTATAAGCAGAGCCTGGGATATCCAGCCCTGCCTGGCTGCTACAGAGACCTTGGTGAAGGGTCTTAACTTCAGACATTTTGAGGGGTCAGTCTTTTCCTGACTTAATATCTGGTTTTAGACTAGGAAATATATATGTGCCTGTGGTAGGTACAGAGACAGCCTAAAAAAAACCCCAAACCTGTTAATTTACTTCTGAAAAAGAAAAAGAAAATCAGTTAGTCTTCTTTCATCTCCCCTGTTTGATTGTACTCCTTGAAATCTCTGGAAAATCAAGTTTTATCCCAACTATTGAATAAAATATCTTTCCTGTTCTTGGTTGCTTAAATTTCAGTAGCTGGTCATCATACTTCTACTTTATCAGCTCTCCTATGAAAAAGGAAGTCAAGGTTTTCTGGATCTGATTCCCCCCTATATCCTAGATTAATGTATCCTAGATTAAGTTTGACAGAACTAATATTGGTTCGATTGTTCCTGGAATATCTCATCTGTAAAATGAGAGGAGAAATCAATTCAACAGAATACCTAGGGGAAGAGAACAGGAGAAAAGGACTCCTTTGTAAAAGAAGGTTTTGTCATGATGAGGAAACAAGAAAAAGTACAAATATGGGGTTGTTTTGACAATATGCTTTTGCCTGTAGGAATGCCCGTTTCAGGAAGCCTGACAGTTATGATATAGGCAAGTGGCTGTAGGAAAGTAGCAGGAAAAAAGAAAAAATACAGCAGAGAGAAAAAAAAGCCAGCGAGAAATAATAATAATGAGAAAAATGTCACATTAAACTTTGAGAGCAGCATCAGCAGCTGCCTACACCTGGAGGGTGAATGAATGCAGACGGCGGCCAGGGCAGCATGCTGCGTCTTGCGAGCATTCCTGCGGTGAAGGCAAGTCCCTGCAGCCCCGGGAACATTCCGCCACCCGCCCTCCCGCCCTGCGCACGGCGCTTCCAGCTCTGCTGCTTTTAAAAAAGAAATAAAAAACACATATGCTGCTGACATGGCCCCAACCCTGCACTTTACGGTTAGCTGGGTCTCCTTAGAAATCCTGCAGTAGCAACGCAGCATCTTCTGATTTTCAGTAAGGGTGGGAGCTGTGGAGGAGCAAGCCAGAGCCCTTTCAGGGCAGCAAGGTGGGACAGTGTCCTGGCCACCCGAGTAACCTCAGCTTCCATCAGTGGTCACAGTGACTTTGAATATCCATTTGTAGGAGAAAGAGCGATGTGCATGTGCAGTGGTTTGCTCAGTCTACGTTTCAACTCTGCACACAGATAAAGAAGCAGAGGAGACAACGCAGCAGTTGTAAATGATCATGGGATGCAATCATTAAAAGATAGAATGAGCCTTTATTTCCTACTTTACTACTTAGTTCCTACTCCTGCAGCCCCCTCCGCTTCTCTGCTGTGAGAAACTTTGCTCGATTTTTAATCAGCTACTGACCTACATGGGGGTTGCACCTCAAAAAAATGTTAATAAGCACTTCATTATGCTGATGCTTACTGTTCCGTGTCTGTTCCTGGGAATACAGCACATTCACTCTCCTGTACATTATCTATACCATAAGGGGTCTAAGCACACATAAGCAAATCTGATTAAACTCAGGACTCCGCCAGCTACAGTTCAATGGGGCCAGAGCATCAACCAGGAGTGCTGTCTCCGTGAACTGCTGCAGTCTGTGAATTTCTGGAACCCAACTTCCAGGACTGATCTGGTGCAGAGTTAGCCAGGTGAATTTGTCTTCATGTATTCTGTTAGGATCCCCAGTTTGTACTAAAAAAAAAGCTGGAAAGAGTAGATGGATGGAAACAGAAAGCAAGCGTATAAAGGCTCAGTTCAGCAGATCTGTCTTTGTGCTACCTCCTTCCAATTCTCATATGCTGCCTGCTGAGCTGACAAGAGGTGTAGTGGAACTAGATTTTTTTTCTTTTGCCTCCTGTTGTCTTCACAGAATTTTAGAATATGCTGCCAGATGCTCATTCATGCCAGAGCAGGATGAGTAGTTTCTTCATTCCTAAATGAGCCCCTCTGATTCATGGTATGTGCTAGTCATTTTCTCCAAATGCCAAGGGAATGAAAGTTTCTCAGGGGCCCCCTGTAGAAAGATTAACATGCTAGCAAAAGCCTGATTGGGAATGTGGGTAAATAATGCTGTTTTGTGTATTTGTTCTTTGCCTGCAGTTCTTCCTCTCTAAGCAAAGCCCATCAGCATTTCCATGGATATTACATCCATTATCATAATGAGTATGAGGTAAATCTTGCTCACCATCTTCTTGCTAATTCTGCCCTGACTGTGCTTCTGTAATCTTCATCAGATTGCATCTTCTGTAAAGCTGAAATAGCTGTAGCTATGAGATCATGTCCGAAGAAGCCTTAGGTTCGTACGCATTGCTTTACACATTTTTCCAAAGAAAACATGCACAGAGGAAACTCATAAAATGTCTGCTCTTTCTTATGTTGCTTCAGAACTAAGAGACTTGTAAATCATTGCTGAATGGGATGCTATATGCTTTTCTGCCTCTATTATGTATTATGGGGAAATTAATAAGTAATGGGATTTGCAAGATGAAAAGCAAGGAAACCCATAGGGTAGATGATGGAGAGGCATAATTTAAAAAGTCAATGAAAGGTTCTGTTAAATCACAGTTAAATTATGCTGATATTCACCAAAGTCCTGTGGTAAAATGCTTTTTTCATAAAATATTGAGACTCCTTTCTGCAGTGACAAATGAAGGTTCTCACAATCCCGGAGGACTGAAGGAGCTGGAGACGAGCCCTTTTTTATATCATGTGAGCAAGACAACATGGTGTACCTTCAGAGCACCGTCTCATCATGCCCCAAAGCTCCTTTCAGGTGCACTGATCCTCAGGACAGGTTCAGAGAACATGCAGCATGGGTTCAAACTTCCCAGGATACATCCTCTCCCTTCTCACCTCTTGCTCCTGACAAATATGGTCACATCATTGATTCAAATATCCACATAACTTGCCCTTAGGCTCTCCTAAGATCAGGCCTGTTCTACTCCCTTGCTCTGCATTTTCCAGGGAAAAGGAAGCTCTTGGAGCTACCTTCCACATACTCTGCAGAGGTCCGCAGGGTCATCCAGCCATCCATCTCAGTTTACTCTGCACACTACTCACAGTAGCAAGTGATCTCTTGTTTCAGCATGTGCCCCACAGCACAGCCCTGGTCTGGCACGGAGCTTGTCAGCACAAGTAAAATGTAAATAACCCTCCAGGCAAATCCCCTGCAGTCCTTCCAGTTCCTGCAGATACATCGGCCTCGCAGTCTGGCACCATGTCTGCACAGCAACTTACCCGTGTGAATGAAGTGCTATGTCGGAAATTGGTGTTAACGTAATTTTACCTTTAGCCATCTTGCTGCTCTATACAGTATGAGATAAATCCATTGATTTTTACAGGTTGTGCCATGTCGTCAGGACAGATTGGTACATAAGCTTTCTCTTTTTTTCTCTCAGAAAAGAAATTCCTTTCACTGAAACTTCAGAAGTTTTGCACTTGGAAAACTGTTTTATCAATTCGGTAGATAAGGCAACAGAAACGAAGAGAATTGAAGAGGGTCAGTACAACAGTATGGAACACTAGCTTTTTGATGGGTGAAAATGGGTGCAATTCCTGGCCCCAATGACAAATATGTGAGGGGAAAAGTATGTCAGGTGAGCGAGTATTTCAACAGATAAAACATAAATGCCTCTTCCTAACGCCTACAGATTCAGAACCCCGTTGGGCTTGATTTTCTTCCCATTTACATCGGGATACCGCCTTTATAGTAGGGTCCTCAGATTGCATAGGTTATGTTGAATTCAGTGAAATAATGTCAGTTTGCACCCTCCATGACTATGCCCTGTTGATATCAAAGGTAATTTGGTATTGGCATGAGCAACGACGGACTCAAACCCTCTCTTACATGGAATCACATAGTATCTGCTACCTACTAAATGAAGTCTTGTAGAAAATGGTTCAGCAGTGAAACCCTACCCTAGATCACATCATTTTAATGCCTTTTTTTTTTTTCCTCCTGTTAAAGCTTGTAAAAAATAATCTTCGTCTTGTGAAGAATTGTTTTGCATTTTGGGACTTTTTGCATGAGGGAATTAGATGGTGCTAAGTAATTATCAGGAAGCCTCCAGAAGGTGAACAGAAATGGACTGAATGGGCTGAAAGCTATACAATGCATTAAGATAAGGAAACTAAAATTCAGGAAACAACTAAAAAATATAGTCTAACCTTTCTGTGGGCTTTAGACCATTTTGAATCGATTTGAATCTATATTTTAAAGGCTGTTTAAAACTGTCTGCTCAGAAGTGCCAACATACCTTTGTACATCAACACTACCTTTGACCCAAAGGGGAAGAAACCTGCCTCAGCTCAGATCTTTTCAAATATTTATAGACATATTTTCCATCTTGACCTTAAGTTGAATTTCACATTTATTTCTAATAAAATTCCAACATCTCCATTATTGGCCAAATCTACCGAAATACTCACGGGAGTGGGAGGGAGGGAATTAATATTGAGACAAGAATCAAAAATTGGAAGGAAATTTTGGCTTCATGTGAAGGGATGAGCAGAGGCAAAGTACTTCTGGAATAAGTGAAAATGGCACAGTTTAGCACATGGATCCACCAGAAGTCAAACCTGGCAGGGCGCGAGCTCACAGGATGGAAATCGTCCAGAGGAAATTCAGGAACAGAATTAGCGCTGCCCCATATGAGTAAGCACGTGCTGTCAGACTAAATAAGAGACTGCAGAGAAAGTGAAGAAAAACCACATCTAGAAAAACACAAGACAAAGATTCAGTGGGTAGACGCACAGTCTTCTGAGCAGTCTCAAGAAGTCGTATCGCCTGCTCTCGGCTTCATATTTAAAACAAAAAACCAATATTCCTTTCTCTTCCAATTTGACCATTTGTTGTTCAGATTCAGACTGCGACTCCTGCACCTACCGCACAGCCGCCTCGCTGGCTCTGACCTGTGCCCGGGTGACAGCACAGAGAAGAGCACCACCTCCCAGTTCCTCTAATGCAAACAATAAAATATTATATGCCATCAAAGTCCTACACATGGGGTACCTGCAGCAATTTAGTGGGGATCAACAATTACATGGGTACAAAAGTACAGTACCACCAGTGACGTTGGTTACTCTACCTCCAGCGAGCAGTGCAACCAATGCCAGACTGAGCATGTCTCTGGAAGATGAGAGAAATCAAGCTAAAATTTTATGAATACAACTACTTGAAAAGTCATCACCTATAGATATAAAGAGCATTGCCTTCAGCAGTTCACACAAGCATTTATTACTACTTGTCACATCTTTTTTAATAAAAAAAAGAAATATTTTTTTTCCTCCTTATTTGAAGAGAGACAGAAGCTGTGCCCTTCAGGCAGACTGCATGGAGGAGTCCATCTCCACATCAAAATGCTGCAGTGACTTATTGCTATTGCCACTGCTTTTCCTCCGAGATCCTGCACAGGCAGAGGCTGCTTGAGATCACATCGTACCCACAAAAGACAACAGCGTGGGACTGGGGGTGAATGGACAGTGAAGCAGGAGGCAAGGAGGGAGAGACACCGTCACACTCACCACGCTGCTGTGCCTAGCTGGGCACATCTGTGCATGAAAAGCGCTGTTAATGGAAGGCACAGCAGCTCAACGGTGCAGTCTTTCGTAGAGCCTTACGTTGGTAGCATTTCAAGACAACTGATCTCTATACTGAAGAAAGGTGATCACCTTCACTAGCTCCTCCCAAGTGGCAGCCCTCGTGAATAGTGTGCTACAGCTGAAATTTGCGCTTATGCCAAGCGCTAACATAGCACCACACCTACACCTCATTTCAGCCTGCTCCAAGAGGTTTAGGTCCCTCCATAGGCTTCCCGCCACTGCCCAACAGCTCTGGGGGCCTTCAGCCTCCTTCACCACAGGCTTCTGAAGATGTAGCTGAAACAAAGTCCTGTTAGTCAGGGGCACAAGAAAGCTCACAGGGATTTAATTTTAAAGCAAGTTATTTGTAAAGAGAGATCATCTGTTACTGAGGGTGAAATGCCAGGAGCAGAGCATAAAATGGCAACAGGGATTTTAATTCTTATTAAGTTCTGTAGTTTCGTTACTTTTTGCATTGAATATTTATGCAGTAATATGGCATTAGTGGCTGCACCTGTCTGTAGTTTCTTCTCTATACTGCTATACTCTTTCCAAATAATTCCCCCCATGTTAAAGGTGAAACCTGAAAAAAAATGACCCTAATTTCCTACAAAAACCGTCAGTATATCTAACATTTCCTCTCACCCTCCATTTGGGTAAACAGATATCACACGTTCAAGGCACAGATGAAGGAACTACACAAAATTTAAGCAAGCAAACTCTGATGCAGATATAAAAATAAATAGGGATTTCTGTGCTACTGCAGCAGCAGAACTGATGCCATGGAGCCCAGCAAGGAGGTATGTGTCGCCCCCGGTAAAGTCTGGGAGCTTCAGCTGGACTCTGCAGGGATGCCCATCGCCTGCCTGCACAACAACCTGCACACGCCTGCGACGAGCCATGCCCTCCAGGAGCAGCCTGGCACTCTGCTGTTCACACTCATACTGCACTGCATGCCTCCCTGTTCCATTACAGCCCGTAACATAAACACAGTTAAACTTCAATAAGATCCTTAGGACAAAAATAATTCATTGATTAAACATAAATTAAATAATTGTTGCTGGAATTAACCAGTGCACATTTACCATAACTACAGTGAAAAACAAATATGAGATTATGGTACTGTTGAAATACTTTCCTCCAGTCTGTTTTATCACTTACACAAGCACGGTGCATGATCTTACAAGTTGTTATTATTGCACTTATTAACATTCACACCAATATTAATTTTGGAGAAGATTGAAAAGGATTAAAGTAGTAATTCTCTTACTTTCTAAAAATAACTGCCTTTCCAAAAGAAACCACCCCCACCAAAAAAAAATATCTCTAAGATTCAAGATAAAATTTCTGTCTTGCAGAGTTATGTTCCTATTTTTGCATCAAAAGCCAGTGTCTACCACTTGATTTTTACAGTCCAACAGAGAGCAAATTTGCTTAGAGAGAGCATGACAAGTGAGGCTGAAATTTAGGAGCTTTATGACACATTTTGACTGGGTGATTCCACTTTTATCACACTGGCATTTTCCTAAGATGCTGTTACAATTACCCATTGTTCTTTCTTCAGTTTTCACCGGGGCAAATCCCAGTGAATTAGCAACTTTATATTACCCTTGTAACAGTGAGACACATGCCGCATACCCCCGAGATGTAAATTTATAGTGCCACCAGCAGCATCTCGAAAAAATATAAAGGCCTTATTCTTGTCTCCATCGCGAATGGCTCACAATCACAGGAGCATAAAGATAACACAGAGGAAGACTAATTACAGAGAGGTTAGCACTGCCTCATGAAGACATATCTTGCTGTTCTTACCATGCTCCCAACTCTATAGCTCATGCCTCTATCCCTTGTTAGAAAACTGCAAGTTCACACAACCGTGGAGGAGTCTCATCAGCGTAAAACAGGATCAGGACCCGTTTTTTCCTAATTGCTGCATGAGGTGTAACATTAAAGTCTAATCCTGCTTTAATTTTGAGACACGCACACACATCCAGGATAGCTGTAGGGAATCTTTCCATTTCAAGGGAGAAATGTGCAATTGTTTTTAATTTCGTTTTCTAACAATGACGACAAGTCTCCTTGGAACTATCACTGAAGGGGATGGGGCATTTTCCAGTCCTCATGCAGCACTTGCCAGCAGCTTCTCCGGGGTGATATTATATTTGGATTGGCTTCAGATCCCCTGCATTTAACCCCCGGTGACAGGCGTCAACTTGATTAGAAGGGCTGTATGTGCATGTGTGCTTAAAGGGGGCTTTGAATTAAAACTACAAGAAAACATCGGCCAGGACAGAGGTTTTTATTAGGGTTAGCTATTCTCTTATGTGTGTGCGCACCTGATCCGGGGGGAGGAGGAGCTGGCTGTTGTTTTAAGTCTCCCTTTTCTTTTGTGCTGTGTCTGGGCAGGACCCATATGTCTGGAATGCACCTTAAAACAGCCTTATCTCCAGAACCGATCATTACATGGCAGGTGGTGGAGCCTACTTTATTTTCTCATTTCTCTTCTTTTTCTTCTCCTCCCTCTAACTTCCCCCTCCACCCCAGGGTAGGAATTTCTGAACCTTAACCAGTAAACGTCGCATGGCTCACACCTGGAATCCACTCCCCTCCATCATTGCTCCAACATGGAAAAATAGTGGGAGGAAGGACACGAAAAGCCACTACAGAAAGACCACAGGCTACTCCAGAAGATGAATGCCCATAATATTTTAAACTTGCCCAGGAATTTAAAAATTAATGTTAACTTGTCTTCCCATTTAGTTGCCCTAGTCCACAATAAAGACAAATTGTTTCCCCTTTTAAAAACCAGCAGAGGCTTCAGCAACAGTCCAGAAGTGGTGGCACTCAGCTAGAGAGACAATCTAGCAACGCTCTGTACCCAGTCCTAAAATGAGCATTGACTACCCAGCTCTCCCAGCAAGTGCTGTTCATGGAGAGCTGATGAACATCTCAGGGGTACAACTCATTGTGCCAGCAAGTTCTGTCTACACCCTGAGCCAACCAAGTCCATGAGGCTCAAGTAGGACAACACAGTTTTTACCTGGACAAGAGAACATGTAAAAGGACCTTCCACCTGCTCACAATGCCCTGGAAAGCCTGACACTACAATACTTGTAATAGATGAACACATTTTTGTTCAGAACTTTGTAATTGGAAGGGTTGGCTTAGGATCATTTACACATTCAGTGTAAATGGTGCATTTCTGCCGCGTAGGCAGCCTTTCCCACATCTCTGTGCTGCAGCATAGCCACCCTTAGCCTTGGTTTTCACATCTGTGTTCCAACAGAGCCTGGTGCTCAGGTGCTCCATCTATTAATGCAAAAATTTGTGTGCCCAGAACAAAGAAGGAGCGAGTACTGCAAAGCCTGGACTAGGCTGACTGTTAAGAACTTTTCAGATCTAAGATTTGGGTGCAGGATGGGCATTTGAATGTGATATCCTTCAACGTGCGACAGGTCAACACTAACCGTATCATATCTTGTTTGAAGTAACTGTGAAAGTGCTGCCATGATCAGATTCATGTCACTGCCAAATTTGCCATAGGGGGCTGATAAGCAAAAGAAAATCTGCTGAAGTCACTGCTAGTTATTTTTGGTTATTTTCTGTTTTGAACTTTGCTGGTTGCACACCTGGATTTTGAGACAGCTGAGCACTTCTGTAAAGACAGTCCATAGCACCAGGAAGGCGGGAACCGGCTGGAGCCCCGGCCCCAGCACCCTCACGGCCGCAGCACCTTCCCTCAAACTACAGCAGCTCCTGAGGTGAATTTGGGCAGAGGAGAGCCCGGAGTTGTTGTAACTTGCGCAGCAATGAACCGGCACAGAAAAGCCTAAGGATTAGAAGTATGCAAAAAGACTGCAACTGTATCGCCTTTGCTCTGCCATCCCTGAAAACATAGCCCACAGTTATACTTTCTGCACTGGAAAACCCCAGAAACCACAGCACACGAGTAGCAGCGGAGCTGGAGGTTCTGGTTTAATGACAGGAAAGTTTTATCGCTTACAGACTTCTCTGGGCTGGAGGAGCAGGGGCAGCACAGAGCTCGCTTTTGGAAGGGTTCAAGTACCTCCCGACCCGAAGCCTGGGGAGGTCAGCCGGGCCTATCAGGCTGTCTGCTCCTAGCTAAGTCATCCAGCCTGCAAATGGGTGATGCGACTGCCCTGAAGGGAGAAGGGCGACGATGCTCTCAGCCTTTGCCCCTGTCTACTTTTTTTAGCAGAAGGGCATCAGACCTAGTTTTCTCAATCCAGCTTAAAGAAAATAATGTCTAATTTATAGGATTAAGAAATTAAAAATCTGCATGAATCCTTCCACTGTGTCCCATTTGTCTCGTTCCCCCTCAAGAGCTGGAAGAAGACAGACCAAGGTGATGGGAACATACACCCAAACACAGGAGAAACTCAACAGTGTTACAGCCTGGCACTGTGTTATTTTAATTATCTCAATTTACACCCGTGTAAGAGGAAAGGGAACCAGGCTCTGGAGTGACCTACACCCAGACAGCATCTGACTGCTGGCGTTTATCCTTGTTTGCCTCAAGAGGTGAATAAATCTATCCCCCACGTGCAGAATCTGCTGTGGGAGAAGGACAATCCCTGCCCCAAGGATGCGCATCTTCTGGTGCACTGCTCCACAACCAAGAGCATGGCTTTGGAAAGGAAAGCTCAGGAGAGCCATGTGTGCCCAAGCCCAGCCTTTCTTATTTTTATATTTTATTTTGTAATCTGCTAAGGCTAACGTCCCCTTTGGCCCCATTTCCTACTATTAACGGGGTGGCTATTTTCACGTATTTCCTATCAATTCAGTTTTGCCCATTCCGAGCAGGAGTGGCTGTACCCATTTGTTGGGCCCCTCACAACATCCCAGCCCGATACAGACCATGGGTCTCTGTGAATATCTACCTCCATGTAGGTGGATGCCGACCACCTGAAAGTGTCATTCTCTGGAAATCCAGATTACACACATTACGGGATGGGATATGAAGGTGCTGTTTCCAAAGCCTCCTGAACTCCTCAGGTTTAACTGTTCACTTTTGAAAAAAATCTGGCTCATAAAGTTAATTCAGGTCTGTGTTTGAAATGATCGCAGGAATAAATGAATCAATGTAAGAAGCTAAACATAGAGAGGCATTTGGTTTTCTTTGATTCTTCAAACTTGGAACAATCCAGAGGCAGGAAATCTGCATAAATTATTTGAATAAAATTAATACTCAGCAAATCCCTGGAATTTAACCTTTGTCTTTTTTTCTGGGGCTAGAGATACAGTCTATTTACTTTTGTGCTAAGGAATAGATTGTGTAATTTTAACCAAAGCTGTTCCCAGTATAATTTAACAGCATCAAAAGGTTTGCAAATTTATTTCAACACCACTGAACTGATTTTGTAATAAAATCAAATAGAATCCTGTAAAAATTTCTGGACAAGATTTTAGAAATCAAATTAATGATCTTCTTTTTAAAAAAAATCATTTGAAAATTTCTTTTGAAATGTTCTTTGCTCTCATTTTTTCAAAGGAAAGTGTATGAAATATAATTAAATATTACGCCAAGAGACAGAGAAACTGCTTAATTCCACCCCAGCTTTTTAGCCTTGCATGTCTGTGGATGCACTGAGGGCAATGAGAGCAGCCTGAGCCTAGAGGCTCCAGGGATCTGATCCTCTTCATGGCTTTCAGGTTGTTAAGAGCTCTTCGGCTCATTCAACTGGACTTCTTTAATCAGGGGATAAGAGAAAACTTGGCTGAAAACTTTGTCAAACGATCCCTGCTCCCACCTCCACTCCTGTTGGTGGGAAACCATTGGGAAGCAGCGGCTATTTTTCACTGCCCGGATCAGTCTTCTGCCTGAGAGCACCAAGGATTTGAGACTTGCTGTGCAAACAGCCCAGACATTAAAGACAGAACAAACCCCACCAGAGTTTCTTCGTGTTCCTGGTGTGCTGCCACTCCAAGACTCTCAGTGGCCGTCTGCAGCCCAAAGCTGTGATCCATAGTTGGGATATAAAGCACCATAAATACCAGGGGATGTTACAATGGCTGGAGCAATACCAGCTGTGGTGTGAGAGCTAAACCATGAGACTGTCCTACCGAAGGGCTCACCCTGATTTTGCTGCAGGATTAGCACTTTCATAGAATCATAGAATCATTAAGGTTGGAAAAGACCTCTAAGATCATCAAGTCCAACCATCAACTAACATCACCATGACTCCTAAACTAGGCCCTGGACACGGGAGAAAAAAGAATTAAGAAAATAGATGCAGACTTCATTTATCCTGCAAAACAAAAGTGAATGGTGGTGAGCAGCTGTGTGTGCCTGTGCACATATTTCTGTGCACACAGAGAGTGGCCACTGAAATATTTCCTCCTCTCCCGCACATCACTATGCCTTGCCCTTATTTCCTTTATGAGCACTTACACTAAAGGCATTAGTTGTTTGTGATGGGGGAGATCCTCAGCTCTCAGAATGCCATTAACTTTGGTGAAAGTTGTGGACCTGGGCTGTATGCTCCTGAACCTGTGCCTCTCTTCTTTCCTATATTGTACATTCAAGAATAAAATCTATTCCTTACACCTAACTGCACAACAGCCACGCATCCGCTTACATTGGGCATCAATTTCAACCCGGCGGTGGTAGCAAAACCGCATTTGTGTTGCATGTGCAGAGTCTTTGGGGATTTTTACTTAGCTTTATTGTTACAGCTGAAATGCAGAAAGAGAAATTCAAATCAGGGAAAAGCAATAATCTCTAAGCCTGCTGTTCATCAGCGCATCACCCGTTAAAGAGCAGAGTCCTTTATTAAAAAGGACATGTCTTATTAAAAAGATATGAAACAAAAGTGATTTTTAATTTTATTGGGGAGACAGAGTCATTGCCAGAGACAGCCCGTGGCTACGTGTGATGATCAAGTCAAGAGGGAGGGCAGTGAAGCACTAACACAAATATGAAGCTAATAACTTTTCTACTCTTAGGGAAAGTGCCGTTCAATTTCTGGTGCTCCAGGCATGTGCAGCTTGAGTGGAAATTTAGAGAAATTACATCCACCTGCTTCCATTTCTTACATCCAGGGCCAGATCTTCAGCCAGCGTAAATCAGTTTATCTCCATGCAGCCAGGCAGATTTATGCCAGCTGAAGATGTAGCCCCTGGTCTTGCACTTCAGAATAAGAAGCTTTAAAATACAAATGAGCATGAACCCCTTAAAACATTCTCCGCTCACAGAACTCAGGAGGAAAAACAGGCCTCCCAGACTGCCTTGTATCATCCCACAGGTTGTGCTGTCTGTGGGGCAATGGGTGATACTAACCATCACGGTCTTTTTTTTAAGTGTATATCTAAACCTGAAAATACTGGTCAGTTTTTCTGGTTGGTGGGGTTTTAAGTATTGATTTTTATTCCTTCACTAACACCTATTGGACCAATGTTTTATTTATGTATTTGGTTATATGCAAAACTAAAAGGGATTGTTTCCCCTCAGGTCTGTGTGCCTGCTCTTAACCTTAGGAACCTGCTTGGCTGCCCACTACCTCCGAAGATGTATGCACATACTGAATGCTTTTGTACATTGTATTCCATACCTCTGCGTGCCAGCAACAGGAATAAATGAACAGCAGGGACACAAATATCAATATCTCTTATTCCCTTACCAGACTTCTCTCAGAACAGACACAGAGCAAAGGTGAGACCATAACTGCTGCTCCTTGACAACTCACATAATACTCCTAAGAGAGTCACCAGATAGTAAACAAGGCCAGCCATGAGCAGAGACCATCCCCTAAGGAAGAGTTGTTGCTTATCTGCAATGTGTCACCTACACATCACGTACACCCCTTCCTGCGACGTCGACGAGATCTGAGTGTAAGGCACGTGTGCGCTGAGCTGTGCTCTGTCTTTCAGAACAGTCACCTGAGCCCACGCAGCTGCTACCAAACACGGCTCCACCACCTCAGGGATGCCACCATCCGACATGCAGCCTGGTGCAGAGCTCCTCAGCGAGCCGCCGAAAGCAGACCAGCTCACTGCACGCTTGTAGGCAGATACAGCAATACACAGGGAATGAAAATACTGTAAATAACACAAATGTGGGATCTGGCAGGTGTAGTTTAGTTTAGCTTTGCAGCAGGAGGGAATACCAGCTTCTCAAAGTCAGTGGCTTTGCAAGGTTTTGCAAGTACAGACAAAGTACAGTTTGCATGTGATTGAGAAACTGAATATACCTGTAAGACAGTGACTGATGTCAGACTCCACCAGCTGCTTGATGCCTCTGCTACAGTAATTCCAGAGCAATACATTGATGAAGCAAGTTGCTTCACGTTTGCTGCCTAGATAAAAAGGAAATTAAAGCAGATGAGAGTTTAGCTGTGGTATTGAGTGTTGTTGGATGCCTAGTGAAGGACAGTTGCTGCAAAGTGCGAGCTGTGGACCTGCAGCACTCGTATTCAGATTTGTTTGAAAAGGGAAAGTCTTGTGAAATCAGTGGCAGATGCTCTAAAACTGTAACAAAGCCAAGGACCAGCCAAGGACCCTGTTATATCACCTTCAAATACATGTGTGCAGCAGGTCTTCTCAAGTCACTGACCTGCCTCAGGGGCGGGTGACAGACTGCCTTGGTGCCAGGGCACGAGGCACCGATATGGCACAAGGAGGTTTTTTATCTGACCTGGGCAGACAGACAGGCAGAAACCTCCTGACGCAAGAATGTCACTTGTTCAAGTCAGGTGAGATGAGCAGCAATGGAGCCACTGCTTCCACCCGAGAGCTTGTGGGTGACACAGCGCAATCCAGGGAAGGCACACAGCTGCACCCTGCTACAAACACCCTCCTTGATCAGGTCTAAGTCCTTGCCAAGAGCCTGACAGCCCTGAGCAGGGACCACGTCCCATCCTGATCCTGCCTCGACTTTCTTCAGTTTCAGCCAGAGATGCTACTTGACATTCTCCCAGCTAACGCCACATTCAGCCATGAAAAGCCCCAGGCAGAGGCAGGGTATGGAAATACTTGCAGAGTTTCATCTTGACTTTCTACTTCCTTGTTCCAGTAGAGATCTAGAATAACTCCCTCAAAATGTATTCAGATAAAGGAGCTTAAATGGGGCAGAGTGGTGTCAGATAAAACTCTGCAGCTGCACCGGCCCTGGCACACACAGACAAGGATAACTTGTGCTCATCCTGTCACAACAGCCTCTTACAGTCACATCATGGCTCAGCTTTGCAGGGGCAAAGGAAGAATTCTGCATTTTTCTCAATGGGGTGGAGAGGAGTGAGTCTTGGTTTTTTTCTGGGAACACCTACAATGTCTGCAAAATTACCTTCTGTCCATCCTGAGTCAAGATAAATCACTTGTATCTTTAGAGCAGTCAGTGCAGACTTTTTCACTGTTCACGAAATGAAGTCAACCAAAAAAAAAAAGAAGAGACTTTCTAACTGTGAAATGGCTTTCATTCTTGGCTGAATGAGACAGATTCCCTAAAGTAGCATCTACGTTTATATTTAACATTGGTTACTTAGACATCCACAAATGCCCTCTCAGAACATGAAAATATAAGATAGCATCAGGAAAGGCAAGCTAGCGCCTCACTCAATCATTAATAGAACAATGACATACTGGCATTCTGCATAAAGCCCCTGTATATCAGGTCTGCAAACATGCAGAATGTAAAACATGGTCTCACGTGGTAGGGATTATTGCTGAGAGTTAGAAATCTTCACTTTTTAAGAAGGCAAAAGGATCGAAATCAAACCTGAGCTCCCTCTCTTCCTTTGTCTCATTATAATTGCCATCATCAAAAATCCAGAGCTGAGATGTCACCTTAGACAGGAGAGCATGGCGATACACATTGCAACAGTAAATAATGCAAGAGAAGAATATTAGTACATAGTATCCGTTTTATGTCTTTTGCTTGCGTGATGCTGGAAGGTAATAACACCCCATCATTTGCAAGTAGAGTACCTTGCAGTTCTTAATTTTTTTTTCCCTAAGGTGTGGTCAAAGTTACTTAGGTAGGCATTGTTCATTGCGTGAATATGCCCTGAAGCTATGCATCCCACACGGGGAGAGGCAGAAGACATCTGGAAAAGCTAAAATGGGAGCCACAAGCCCCCAGAGGTGGCAGCACATCTGCACTTCGGCTGTTACACACACGGGCCGTCCCGGTCCCGATTCAGCAAAGCACTCTAAGAGGCACGCAACTTAAACCACATGCTTCAGATCGTGCCAACAGAGTTTCTTTATTGCCCCAGCTACCGCAGCCTGAAATCAGTGAAACCCGTGCACAGCATGTGCAGGTTTGGTGTTACGCTGATGCTATTTCTAACATAACTCGTTTTTGTCAACCCAGAGCTCCACTGGAGTGAGGCAGGTTTGCAACTCACCACTCATGGGGATGTGTCTAAGTAACTACGCTGGTAAAAACGTCACACTTCTAACCAAAATAATTAAATTAGCATTATTAGTGTTGGCTAGGCCTCGGTCCCTGTGACTTCCAGCAAAGCTGAGGCATATACTTTAAATACTTCTCTGAACCCTTTCATCTTCTGCTCCACTAAAGCCACGCATATACGAATATTCCTCCGTTCCCCCCATCTACATAAAGATCAGAACATCAGCTATTATGCAGAATGATTAAAATTATCCATCTCTTATATTAATATACAGCTCTGAACAGAAAGGTGCAATCATTCCCACATACAGGAAGACAGAAGGGAGCTGTAGGGGCCCCCTTTGACAGCCCCACTTGTGAGTCCACCCCTGAGCCCCTCCTGACCACACTGTCTTTGACCCTGCAGTACAGCCTCCAGCTGTGCTTCACCTCTTCCTTGCATTTTCAGGTGGGATACGGTACAGGGTTTGCATGGGGCCTCCCTTCAACTAGAGTTTCAAAGACCCCCCCCAAATAAAGTGATTTTGCCTTTGGAGATGTCGCTTACAGACACAGAAATGGAAACGATTGTTTTTCCCTTCAACACAGCAAGCTTCAAATTTCAGCCTGTGTTAAACAGCTGCCAGTCTCCACGTGCATGTTCCTAAACGCTGCCAGTACTAGATTTGGTCAGAAGAATGAAGCCTCAAATTAAAAATTACTTATTTAGACACCATATAAAAGAAGCTGGGTGTTACTTTAACACACCCAACTAAAGCTGGGTTCCATGCACATGAGTATGCATTATCCACGACAGTGTCTGGATTGCCCCAGCTTTTCAGAAGCCATCGTAAGTGGCACACCAACCGACCAAAGCGTGGCTACACTCAGATGCTAAGTCGCTTTCTTCAGATTTGAACGGGCATTACCAGACACAGAAGGCTCACACATAGGGTTTGCTCACAGATGCACTGTTAGCCTAGAGAGCACTGCATAACAAGTTGAGGCAATGCAAAGCTGAATAAGGCTAAAGAAAGGAGCGTTCCCAAAGGCGTGTCCTTGGCCCAGGCTGGACCTGCTGCTCAGATAAGCCAGCATGTACCTTCATGTCAGGGAAAGGGAAGGGCTCAGGTTACTCACAAACTGCACTCTAAGCTGCAGACAAAAGGCCAGGAATGAGTTGACAGAGCCTTGCAGCTCGGCGTGCTGGAACAGCTCTGAGGAGCCAGCTTACAGGAAGGTCTGTCTCTGACCCACCAGGAAGTGAGCATGGGGAACGTGCGCATCCCACAAAGCGAGCTTGGCAGGGAGCAGATGCTGGGGATGGGCACCAAGGTCACGGGGAAGGGATTAAAGGGGGGAGTGGGTCGAACCAGGACCTGTGTTGCTAAGTCTATCCTCAACGCAGTCACTTCTCTGAGGATCTCTCTTAATTGCACATGTCAAATGCTAGGAGAGACTTTTCCCCCCGCACCCAGTCACAAGCAGATGCGTAGTCAATGGCTGTAGAAACTTTTAGAGTAGTTTCCCACTTCTAGTCAGTTAAAACGCAAAAAGAACCCAAAACAGAAAACACATTTCTCAGTACTTTCAGCTTCGCTCAAGTCATAAAAAAAATCACTTTGCCACATCCTGACTTCTTAACGTTATCAGTAAATGGATTTAGAAAAAATATCAGAAAAGGCTAGAACATTATGAAAAAGCCTCCAAAAGCCACGGATACTTATCCAAACTAAACTCAAATTTTTCACTACTACATCTTGAAACTCAGCTTTGTCAGCCCTTGTAGTTTTATAAGGACGGAGTCAGAACAACTGCTGGTATTTTGCTCTGTGAACATATATGTATTCATAAGCAGCGATTGCATAATCCCAGTGCAGCAATGCACACCATTTCACAAGAAACCTTAAGTTTCCCAGAAAACAATCAAGATGGCGCAAGTACTAAATAACACTGCTTTATCTAATAATTGTTTCATACAGAGGGATAAACGTTTTTCACCAGTGCAGGTAGTTTTTCACTAAAGGCTGGCATACCCCTTTGTATAGAACGGCAGAGCAAAGCTTACAGTTCACCCCCAAGCTTGTGCTCCACCAGGAGAGCAAACCCAAGATTAGGGGTCTGAAAGATGTTTGTGCCCAAATCCATTATTTAGAAACTGGTGCTGAAAGGGCACAGCCACGGCTCTCTACACTCCTCTTTAGAAGGAACATGCTGGCACGTGCTAAAGGTAACGAAAGCGTCACAGCAGGAAACAAAACCTAGCCTGCATGGACTCACAAACAGATTAATGGCAAGAACTGGGAGAAGACTGTATCTGCGAATAATGTCAGACCTGCCAGTAGTGTTCCCATCCGTGGCCTACGTATGAAGCTGGTAGAAGTCAGACTTAGCTGCTTCTGAAACCATAAGATCAGCCTCACACATTGCAACACCCTGCTTACTAATGTGCTGTCACGCTCAAGCATTAGCCTGCCAGCTGCAAAACTGCCTTCATGCTGCTTTGTTTCCTGAATTGTGAAATCTAATATTCTCTTCTTCTATTTGCACACTGACAGAGCTTCCCAGGAACGGCCTGTTTGAGCCAGGTAACAGGAATGAAACTAAAACCCACCAACGTTTAGGAAAAGTTTTCTAAAAAAGCAGGCAGTGCATTTCATTTAGGTATAATAACTAAGATATCTACTCCTTCCTGAGGGTTGGGGCTTTGTGTAATTTTGGGGCTTGAGTCTCCTATTATAGTGGGTTTACAGCAATATAATTCATTTATCTTCCTCAGACATACTGCTGACTTACAGTTCGTGCAGCTACAGCTGTATGCCCATAGTGCTTTCAAAGAGGCTTGGCTTTATTGTTTATGGCTTTCCTAGTTAAAAAAAAAAACACAAAACCATGCCTGTAGTCCAGAGATTCCTTGGAAAACAAGCTATCCTCTGTCCCTCCGACCCACAAGAGTTATCAGATTCTTTAAAATACCTGTTATTGTGGAATGTAACTTTTTAGTGTTGCTCTAAACTACAGAACAGAAGGAATAATATTACCTCCATATTTTCCAGGAAATAGGTTTCTGCGTAATTTAATTTTCCACCCTGTGCTATGTTTCTCTGTACATTTTTATAGTATCTGTGATTCAGTTATATCAGCTTCCTGATATGTTCCCTCCTTAGCCCTGAATTTCTGCCATCAGTTTTTTCATTTGGTTAGGAGCATGCAGCAAGCAAGACTCCAGCCCGGGAACTGGCTAACAGGGCTCTCAAAACACAGCTGTGTAAAGAGAGGTAGAGACCTCCACAGACCAACAGCTAAACCAACCCCAAATGTTTCTTTCAGGGCACTAAGGCATTAAAATTCAAAGAGAAGTCAGAAAATTCATCTTTTCTGCTTAAAAGTTCATTCCCTGTAAGGGTAGATGCCAAGACTTTTTTCTTACTTCCCCCCCCCAAACATAAAACATAAAAAGTATACTCCTTAGCAGTGCTCTGGTGGCTTTAGGCCACATACGTCAGCTTAAAAGGTTTATTTTTAACTTATTCTTGCATTAGTCTTGTCAGCAGGATGATACATTCTGCCTTCTTGCTATCAAACCAAGGGTGCAGACCCAAGTGGGCACAGAGAGTTTTAATTCTGAAGTGACCTGTGACTGCAGAGTCTATTTTGCCTGATGGCTCTGCAGTGTGCGGGTCTGGAACATGCATCTCAGCACAAATATCTTTGTTCAATAAGGTTTAGACAGACTTCACAGCTGAAACTCACTGAGAGCAACAAGTCTGAGCTACCCCAGCCAAAATGCTATGTTAAGATTGTTTGTTGGTCTGATCAAATTACCCATGTGTGGTTCGTGGAAGCTGTCTCACACACACTAATCCGTTGCACCATGTGTAAGGCAGTTTGGCTTTTAGGGTTACTCACAAATGCCAGCCAGGCAGCGATGTGTTATTGCAGAACTCTAACAAATGCACAAAGAGAGAAACTGACAACGAAAGCTTGCATTTTATTCATCTTCTAATGCTGCTGGTTTTAAACTCAGATCTAAAGACCAAGCAAAAATTTAATAGCATATAGTTATGTTCCAAAGTAGAAGTTCAAGAATTCTATAAATTTCAGTTCTTGACCTCTTGCAAGACACAGAAAATGCAAGTAACCTCCCAGTAATTAAAACACAGCCATTCTGTCTTATCTTCAAAGGCAGAGGAGGAAAGGCCTGCCACCTTTAGAGCCTTGGGATACTGTTTTACAATTAAGGTATAATCAATCTTTAATTATCTTCTTTGAAGGTTATTTAAGCCCTTCCCTTGTAACAGCCCCTTTGGGAAACCCTAGCAGAGATGGGGCAGCAGCTGCCGAGTCTCCTCCTCGCCCCCCCCCAAAAGTGCTCTGGAGTGGCAGCATGAGCCGACAGCACCACGCTGCAGCTTCGGTCCCTGCACGGGTCTTGTACCAGTGCAGCTATGTTGGCAGAGAGCTCAGTTTTTACACAGAAATTAATATACAGCAGCACATCATCTAGTGAGAGAAGATATGTTGGCACAGAGGCACCCCATTGTCTTCTCAAGGAGCTTCGTGTCCATATTAGCTCACTTCAGCAACACAATTGCATCCTGACACCCGCACCATCAACGGCTTTAGACTTGGCATTTTGTTAATGCTCAAATTTATGTACTTTTTCAGTTGCTCCTGTCAAAAGTCACTTTTTTCCCCCGACACGAACCTGCATCACACAAACACTGTTTGGGGGCTTGTTGCTGAAAGCAGAAAAGACCATCTTATCTACAGTTAAAGGTTGTGCTTCCTTCTTTCTCCTGGTTTAATGCATCAGGATTTAGCAGGTTAATACTTCATACCTCCGAGAATGTGTGAGTCTGAAACAGCAAAACGAAAAACACTGTGGAAGAAACAGCGAGGTTTCCAATTTTCTACTTTACTGGAAAGACAGAAAGATCCTTTCCACTGTCTCAGCACCCGCAGGCATGCTCTTAAACTCAGCCTTAGTTTGCCATCCCATAAACATTGGTGGGAAATACCGAACTAATGTGATGTGTCACCAGCATCCTTTTATAAGCCTTGAGCGCTGTGTTGAAACATGGACATGGCACCTAGAAGTAGCAGTGCAGGAGAGCAGGTTACAGCTTGTTGGCTCTTTTCAGTGGTGTCTTAAGTGAATGGTGCCTTCTGAAGCAATCAGGTGAAGCCGAGCAAAAAAAAAAAAATATGTACAAATAACTTCTCCTCAAAAACTTCCTTCTTTTAAAGAAGCAAATATTTTCATGGAAATGTTTCCTGCTGCAAAGACAGAATTAACTCTCCTAGAAAATGGTTTTCTTCCTCTGCTTCCTCTCCTTTTTCTGCTTATTTTTTTGTTTTACTTTAGTGATGAAGGAGGAGAACAAGGGGAAAATGGCAAAACCAAACTTGGACAAAAAGATTCTAAAGCCTGAATTGGTTTTTTTTTTTCCAGAAGTCATAACAGAATGAAAAGCCCAATGCTCCATTATGCTACCGTGTATTTCTTTGCACGCTGGTTCAGTTTGAGAGGAGCTCTGCTGAAAACAACAGGGCAAGACCTCTACCTCTGTGCAATGAGCGCAGACTCCATGAGTTATCCTGCCTTAGCACCCACAGGCACCTTTTTTTGTAACTTCTCTACTTTAGAAATGCTACCTGCTATTTGTTGTACACTTGGACTCCACTCAGAGTAGCCACTGACTCTACCTGCTCTGGCTGGCTTTGCCATATGCTCCCCACAACCAGAGGCTGCAAGAGTTTGAGCATGGAAGAAGTCCTGTTCCCCAGATATCACAGCAAGGAGAAGCTGGGAGCCTTCCTGCTCTGCTGCAGGCTCATTAATACTGAGCTCTCCGGAAAGATGCACTGGACTGCCAAGGATACATACTGCAGTTGAATCGGATGCCTCTAAAGGAAGAAAAGAGCCAAATGTATTCATGTGGAAGAGCCAGATACTTAACTACGCTGCAGAACCAGGTGTGCTAGCTCATGCCAACTCCTTGCCAAAGGGGGAATGGGAACAGAACAGAGGCAGTGTTTTCTTTTAAATTTGGAAGTGAAAGGGAGAAAGTAAACTTGCATGGAGCCTAGGGATGGGGTGAAGATGACAAGAGAGGTTGGTGTAATCTGTTTTCTCTCCTCTGCAAGTTGCAAACGAGGAATTATGGCTGAGAATATTTGAAATAAAATTACTGGAACCTGTCATCAGTTGATTGACCTCTATACAGATGTCTTGTTGAATGAGGAGTATGATTAGAGTCTTGTCTATATCAAGCCATTAAGGATCCAATGCCATTTAGCGTAGATGTGAATTCATTAGGACACGTGCCCCGGAAACATTTTGGCATGTTCTGCCTTTTTACTTGCAAGTTCCAGTAGATGCAGTCTTAAAGTTGCTATAGGTGCCCTATTCCACCTCAGAGACATCTGCTTGTGAGGGATGAGCAGAACTCATCTGAATGGTGAAACACTACGTGTTTCCTGTATTGCTGTGATGTAAATGAGAACATACACTTCTGAGCAGCTACCATCAGAAACCAAGAATACCTGTGAAGCAGGCTTCAAAAAGAAGTAACAGTAATCGGTAATTCAAATGATAGAGCTGTAGTCTCAAACAAGCAGTTAGGCGATGGTAGAGGAATAAATCTCAAAGAAACCTAAGCAAGTCTCAATCTTTCTCCTTTTCTCTATTGTTCTAGAATACAAAGACTTTCTTATGAGCTTTAAGTCTTAATTTTGCAACAAGTATTTCTTGCTATTCACAGCAATAAGCTTCAGCACATGCCCATCTCCACAGAGACAGGAGCAGTTGAAGAAATGGACTGACTGAATAATGCACACACTCGTGTCAGCGTTGAGCAAGACTGAACCGTGCTCCCACAGACAACTTGCAAACACTACCGGTCTCACCACAGCTATGGTTTGAGAGACAGCAGGAGAACGGAGTGGGGAAGATGACTACCTATGATCAAACAAGGTTTTCTGGCTTCACTTCAGAAAGGGTACAAGATGGTTTTCCTTTTATGCATGTGGGAGACTAAGTGCTGCACAGGGAAAGGGTGCAGGAAGGCTAGTTACACTGCAGCACAGCAGAGTCAAAGAAACCATGCAAAATAAAAAGTGAAACATGGTGTTACTCTGTGGTTCATTTTTCTGTGATGGGAAATATTAAGAATGCATAGTCTGTGGGCTCCATTTAATCCTTAATCCTATGTAGGCAGTTGCTTTATAAAGATGTTTTTCACAATCATAAATAAACTTTGGAGGCGAACAGGGGAAAACCCTCAAGTAATTATTCTCCACCTGCTTGTGGACTGAATTTACAGTGGGCAATTTCAGGAGACGTGGCCCTGAGCTTTCCTCTGCTGTGTTTGATGTCTCAAACCTGCAGACCAAGTAAATAATTTGATTCCATTTATTGGACAAATTTAGAGGTCAAAGCTGACAAGCCTTCAAGACCACACAGGTTTCCTCCTTGGAAGCCAAACGGTGGAATGTGCCTTTCAGATACTGCAGGGAAGAGCCTTCATCCCCTGACGTATTTCCATCAGCAGGGTTTGAGAGCTTGCAGCAGCAGTTTTATGATGTGTTGGCAGCTTCTTCCACCTAACAGGTACGTGTTGAAAGTTTAAGGGAACTGATAGTTGAAATGATTCGGTATTATGGAACAACATTACATTCCTACCCAGCTATCCATGCCACAGCCAGTCCCACCATATCTGTCCTTGACAGCAGGAGTTGTAAACTTTAAAGGTATTTGTTGTTTTGCAGTAGCAAATAAAACAAATAAAGAACTGATTTGTATCTAAAAGAACTACTGCCCTGGCTTCAAACTGTGCAGTAGTACAAAACTGTGGAGAGTTTGGCTTATTGTTTCACACAGCCCGAAGAAAATAAAAGCAAGCAATGAATAGTGAAAACCTTCAGTACATATTTCTCATATGAAAAACACCAACTTCCTTTGCTCTAAAAGTGATTCCAGCAGACACATTTATAGACTGATATGTTCACCACCATGTTTAAAATGTGTGGCAAAAAAAAAAATATCAGAGTTTTTAATTCACAGTTGTGGGTAGTCACAATGGATACTGCTGCTCAGTGCAATTCAGCACAATCAAAATCAAAGCAACAAACCTTGTGACCTGTGTCATAACCAGAGCAGCCTGAATTTAGAACCTCTGGTTTACCCAACGAACAAAGAGAAAAGCAGGATGCGTGTGCAGTCCTTACATGGAAAACAGCGTTGAAGAATGGCAGTAAGCTGTTAGCACTACAAAAAGAAATAAAGAAGTAAAATTTAATTTTTTTTTGTTTATTTCGTTATCTACACCCTGCTCCACTGCAAAGGCAAACTAATTGAAATATTTTGATTTGTGCAGATTAGTAGACTTAAAAGATCCAGAAGTAATCTGCCTTCCAGAATATTTTTGCTAAATGCAAAGTACAGGCACCTCAAGCCTGGCCTGAAGAGCTCTCCCACAGCAATGGTTTGGGACGCTGAAGGGCAGACCCTGCTCTGAGAGTGCCGTGCCCACTCCCACGTGGCACCACCAGTGCCAGCCAGGTGGTTGGGCACCTTCCACCCCTGCACCCTGTGGAAAAGGAGGGCGAAGATAAAGGTTTAAAAAAAAAAAAGAAAGAAAAAAAAAAAAGACTCGACAGTTGCACATAATACACAATGCAATTCTAGGAGTCTCACTATAACTGACTTCCTTTAGAGCTGGAATTAAAACCATTGCATTGAAGCCCTCTGACAGAGCATCCCTACACTTCACAAAGTTCTTCTATCCAAATTCTTGGCAAGGAGATATCCCCATGGCAGGTTTTTGCTGCTTGAATTACTAGTGTAGAGGGATTCCATTACGGCCCCAATCTCACAACACATCGCATGCTCCAGAGCTAGCTCTGGAGTAGGGTTTCCAGTTCCTTAGCAGCCCTGGAAAAGCAAAATGAAACGTTTCTTACGCAGAAGAGCAAACACAACAGTTAGGCAATTTGATCTGACAGAAGTTAAAACGTTCTCTTTCGAACTGGTCACCTACAGTATTAATGCTTTTAAAAATAACTGCCTTGAGAGCAAAAGACCGCCTAGAAACGTTCGCTTTGGAGGCGTAAAAGCAAAGCAGCCCTCTCCTTAGATCGCGTCAGCGCCTTTTGCGAAACCGACGCACCTGGGGGAAGGAAGGGGGACCAAGGCACGGCCGAGCGGTTCGGTTCGAGCCTCCGCCGCTCGGAGCCGGGCCCCGGGCCCCTCGGCGCGGCNGCGCCCGCGGGGAAGCGCGGCCTCCTGAGCAGGCGCGCAAATAAAGACTGCACCTGCGGCCGCCACCTGGAAGGGGGCAGAGCTTCTCCTCCGCGCTCCGCCGCTTTTTTAAGATCCCCTGCGCTTTTTTTGCGCGAGGAGTGCCCTGCGCGCCTTTCCGCTCCTCTCCCTGCCTCGCCTCCCCTAGCAAAACTCTCCCCGCTGCGTCCTCTCCCTCGCCGCCGGCCCGCCCGCCCGGCCGGGACATCCCAACGCTTAGTGCCACCCGAATAAAGGACCATTCGTTTTCTTCTGTCTCGCCTCCTCTGGGATTCTGTTCAAAAGAAGGACGAAAAAAGAAGAAAAGAAATAGTCCCTGAACTTATTTATTTACCAGCTGTTTTATTTTAGTTTCCTGTCTCCTTAGTCTTTTTTTTTTTGGTTTAAAGTTAAGTAAAGCAGTTGCAAGACGGGATTGGTACCTAGTTAACCGAGACAGGTGAGTGAACGGTACGACCATGTGTTCTTATGTGTTGTATAAAACTGTTGTGAACTGGGGGAGCGTCATGGCCGGGAGTCGCTTTGTATAGAGGTGGCCTCTTTGGAAGGCTGCTGCGTTGGAGAGAAGATGCGGGATGCTGTAACGAGGTGTATTAATACCGTTCGTACAGCAGAAGCGCTGCTCATTCCCTACGAGCATCAACACAGCCGCCCTTTGCCATTTGGGAACTGAGGCCAGGAAACAGCTTTTAAAAGGAAAAATATAAACGTCTTAAACATTTCCTATCAGTATTTTAAGTCATAAATAACAGCAAAGTTATTCAAAGCAGCAATTGATGATACATGGAGAGATTCCCTAAAAAAATATTTCCTAAATTGGCACAAATTATGTGGTTATCACCGGCCTTTAAGAACAATGTAATTCAATTAGAACCCATGGAGTTCCTCTGGATTTACACTAGTGCAATGAATACCAGGTTTGAGCAGCTATCTAAACTACCATTTGTAAGAATTTAGCTTAGTTTCAATCCATTGATTCTTCTCTTGATTTTCTATGCAAATCACTTGAAAAAATGTTTTCTTATCTATCCAGAGATATCATGGAAAAAGTGAAACATTTATGAAAGTAGTCGTATTTGTTATTTTTCCTTATAGAGAAAGTTTTAACTTGCATTAGTTTGACACGTTTGCTAAGTACTTTGAAGTCCAAAAGTTCTGTATTGCTGTGTGGCGTTATAGATGCTGAAGTCTTAGGCTAGGTGAGCTCTCTCCTGAAGAGGCAGAGCTTATCTCTGGGATCAGAGGAGCCAGTGGGCTCAGGTTGCTTTTTCCCCCCCCTTCTGTGGATGTCGTTGTTTATGCTGGCTGTTGTGTACCAGCAGAAGAGAAGAGTCCAAAGGCCGTCTCACTCTTAAAACAGAGAATCATGAGCTTTGTAAATGACTTCAGCTACTGCTGTAAAATCAGGTTCCTCTCCAAGAGCAATGCACAGTGGTAAAGCCAACCACAGCCAACCACTTATTACTATGTTGTAAAACTTGCTCAAAATAAAGAGAAATGCAGAGCTGTTTTCCCTTTAAAAACCAACAGCAGCCAATTTCAAGCAAAGGCTTTGGAAAAGCGTGAGGGTAACACCAGAATAAGGCAGAAAAATGGAAACCCCTGAAGAGCAGCAGAACGTGCTTTGAGTAGGAACATTTCCTAGAAAAGGCCCAGGCAAAGGTCATTTTCAGACATAACACCTGGATCAGGTAGGGGTTGCAGAAGAGCGTTGCCTCTGGAAGTCATGCTTAGTGTCAGATCTGAGCTTCAGAAAGCAGGTTTTACTCATGCTTAATTTTAAATACAAGCACGCAGGGCGTCACACCAAAAATTTCAAGGGCTTGCAATCACCGGGCCTAATGCAAAGTCTATTTAATGTAACAAATGCAATGAGCCTTGGCTCAGAGCATCTATCTTTATCTCTTAGTTCCCCCGTAGACAAAGAAATGTAGAAACATTTGCTCACTTTAAAGTTCAGAGAAGACCAGGACAATTTTATCTGACCTTTAGTTAAAGGTTTGCCAGTTCTAAGGATGCAGCAGATCTTTGCTGCTGCTCAGGTAGATGCAAAAGACTACAGCCTGACTCTCAAGACTTCTCCCCAGGGAGAAGCAAAAACCACGTGGTATCTCATTAAAAGGTTGGAAAAAAAAAACAACCCATACTGGTAACCTTTAATTTACTTTAAATTGGTTGTTCAGGATTGAGGGGTAGTTAGCTGTTGCAGGTGGGTCCCTGGAGCTTGTATTTCAAGTTTTTATTACCATCGTTTTAACGTAAGATTTTGTTGATAAGCACCTTAATAGTCTGAGCTGTTCCTGAAGGAAGCCGAAGCCAAAGCCAGCCTTGCAGCTGCTTATTTTCTCTCCTGGGCATACTGGCTTTGTGAATTCCAGGCACGAAGTGGTTAATAGCTGGAAGCTGTGCATTAGGCATTTATGGTGCTAAAGCCCGTTGTAACTTGCCTGATAAAAGGCATTTCAAATAAGCCAGGATTGCATAGAGGAATTTCAGTTGATGGGTTCCTGCCTAGGCCACCCTTTCTCAGGACTTACCCAAATGCTTTTAACAAGTCTTGACAAAATGAAGGGAGAGGCTTCAATGCAGCAACAGACAGCAGGTTTATATTTAAAAGCAAAAGTGAGAGAGAAACACCCTAAGCTATTTGTTCTGTTAAATCCTCTATCAGCACCTCCATAGTGGGGGCTTTTGTGGGTTGGCTTTTTTTTTTTTTTTAAGTACAGGCAAGCGTTTCAGTTCATCTTCAAGTCAAGTTTTTGGATCCCAACCTATCTTTTCCCAAGCTGCAAAGTACAAGCAAATTAAAAGTTGAAATCTTAAGTTATCCAAGTGCATGGAAGAGTTGCCAAGACATGTTGCTACTTGGAACGGGACCCTTCATTTCACTAGGCACTTTGAAAATCCCAGTTTTCCCAGGTATCAAGGAGGCAGGAACTGTGGCCTGGGTCCCTTAATTTGGCTTCATGTCCCTGTGAAGCAAAGCCACCCAAATTGGAAACAATATTTGCCATTCCTCGCTGGGATATGGTGAATTTTCATTTTGCTCATGGGATTTGTGTATTTCAAGGTAGATTTTTTTTTTTAATGTTTTCGATTCTTTAGATGAGAAGCAACATGCAATGCTAAGTAAATGCATTATATTCAGACTTCAGTATTAATTTTACAGGTAAAACCAGGACATACCTAAAAAGAGTAAAATATTTCAATCTATAATCAGATTCCTTTGCAAGAATCTCAGAAACATCTTAACTGCATAGATGCAGGGATAGGTGGGGTTAGTGTTTTTGGGGGGAATATTTCTAACAGTCTTAATTTTCTTTAATTTTTGTCTCTTTCACAGATTGGAAGTTCTTTGGGAGAGGCTACGCATCTTTTAGAGGGTTTGGACAGTGCTTAGCTTAACTATTTGAATCATCATAGTGCCTTAGGGCAATACCATAATATACATAATCCATTTCACAGATGCAGTAAGGCGTGTGCATGAGCAGTGGCAGCCTGACAATGCCATGTCGGGACAAGCGATGTGTTCCTTGCTCTGCTATCTGCCCATGCTTTACAAGAAGCCTGAAGCAAGCAGACTCCAATTACCATATCATGTGGGGCTATGACTAAGTAAGATTATTTCCCCTATCTAGGCTAAAGGGAAGTAGTAGCTTTCTCATTATTGCCAAAGGTCTTTAAAAAGAACCAGCACATAGAAGAAAATTGCCTACTGGCATTCTTTGGATTTTGCAAATTCAGGGGTTTAAGGCCAGAAGGGACTATGGTGATTATCTTGTTGGACCTCCCTTGTAAAAGCCGTAAGAGCTCAAACCCTTGAGCATTTAATTTGGAGAAGCTCCTGGTAGTTTAAGACCTTCAAAAGATGGAGAATTGCCCTATCCTCTGGTAAGTTGTTCCCACAGTTAACATTACAAAGTGTACCTGGCTACTTTGTTACAGGCTAAAATTAAAGGGAATGAAAAACAGGGCTATGGGGAAAAAGAAAAAAGAGCAAATGAAAGTTTCAGCCCATAGCATCCCCATAAGCACTGATTGTAGAGTTTCATGCCTCCTACATACTATTCAAACACCACAGGTGTACCAGCTGTGCTTCCCTAAAAGGTATGTTAACATGCAATAAACTCGCCTGTGTTTTCCCGAGTGAAATAAGGATGATCCATGGGTTCTGTTGTCCTTCATTCCACCGGAGTCTGTCTCATACCTAACCAGATTTCAGTGGAGTGAAGCACAAGAGACATGGAGATGAATCAGCAACAAGAGGAACTGCTTCCCACTGACAGAGAAGGGAAACTGCATGGAAATTTGGATACACCAGGCATCCAAACAGAGATCGACCATGCTGGGAAATGGAGAGGAGCAGTACACAGAGCATTTTAATAACCTGAATATTTCTTGAAAGTCTCCAGTAAGAACCCATTTTGAGAATGTACTTACTTTCTGCATAATATGTAAAGATTAAAAGTCTACAAAGACCACAAGCTGCTTTCTGGAAGGCTTAAATACCTTATTAGCAGGAAATTAAACCCTAATGTGGATAAATTAGATGTGTAACCTCATTGCTTTCAGTCCTCTTCCCTCTAGGATGGTATACCCAGCAAAGAAACCAGAATGTAATCTTGTTTTGGTGCACATGCCCCACTCTGCATTCCCTTGAGGACCCTTCTCTAAAGAATCACACCAGCAACGCCTGCTTCATTCCAACTCTCCTGCCACAATGCCTTCAGAATCTGGCAAAACTCCATTAAAATTTTAGACCCATTTATTTTGTAATAAAATGAATGTAAATAAGATTTAAGTTGAAGGAGAATTTAGATTTTTCAGGCTGAGCACGAGATAGATCTTTTAAGGTGTCAGTGTAAATTCCTTGAAGGTTAATGCAGTTAAACATATTTGATGCATAAAAGTGTCACATCTAACACTAATCATTCACCAATTGTAATTGCCTTTTCAAAGTCCTCACCTCCCTGAGACAAATGCCCCAAAAAATGAGGTCTGGCAAATTTAAAACAAAAAAAACAAATAATGTCCTCCTACCATCAGGACGTATTATTTGCTTTGATAGATTTAGTACTAGATTTCAAGAATTTATTGTCCTGTATTATTTCTCAGCTGCCTGCCTAATCCTTCTTTCCCCTCCCCCTTTATTTGACTGACTTTAAAAGCATTCAAAAACTACTTGCTGATGGCTTTTCTTACAAATGCAGAGCACTGAAGGGTTTGCTCCCTGGAAAGCCAACAGCCAGCTTCCATGTACAGTGGTGCTGAGCTCTTCCAGTCAGCAGTGCAAGCTGTCAAGGCTTCTGACATTTATTTCCAGGCTCATTCTTAAGCATAACGCACGCTCTGTGTTGGATATCTTACAAAAACCGATTTCCCTGCTTAGTGTTAATTAAAGTTACACTCCATTTCAAATCAAATCATTACAATAACAGGACCACAACATATTTTCAAACCAGAATCCAGCCTACCCTATACTGTTGCAGTTTTCTATACTTTCTCACACATCTAATACTCCATCTCCATAGGTATCTTGAAATACATAACAACCAAAAAGAGCTCTTGATATCTTTTCCTGAAGTATTTTTCTTCAGGGCATCCCAGAACAACCGAGACCTTAACAAGCCATTCCTTAGAGTTCTGGTAGTGATTAATGGTGGAGGGTAACAAGAACACTGACAACAAATTGGGGTTTTTTTCCCCGTTATCTTTTTAGTGAGACAAAGAGTGAAAGTGCAAGAGGGTAAGTATCACATGTCAAGCATAAGCGGATGAAAAATGCACAAGTTTGCATATTTACCAATTAAGGGTAATAAAATAAGGGTACCTACCTTCCCACTGCCCAGACAGCGGCAGGTCCCTCTGCTGGGAAACTGTTTGGTTCTGCTGAAGATCCACTGAAGCATGATACTGCACTCACCGCCTTCTCGCCCTTCCCTCCCCAGCTGGCTTCAGCTCCCTAGGCATAAGAGGCCTTCATTGTAGGGCACTGTGAGCTCTATGGATGAAGACAGAAATATAGTTGAGTATTAATGATATGCTAAGGAATATTTACAGCACTACCATTAATACATTACTTAGCCATTTGTTTTTTTTTTTTTTTCCATATGAAGGACATTTTGGCTAACAGCTTTCTATACATTAAAGCAATGAATATAACGAGACAGCAGACAAACTGCCAGAGACACGCATTGCTATGGACAAGTCTTTGTCAATACACTCTGCAGTTAGCAAAACTCTAAGAAATGACAAGTGCTATGTAATGCAAGCTTGTTATGAAGGAAACCATGGCTTGTTGCTCACATTGAAGTAGAACCAGAGACAAGAAAAATCCTCAAGTTACTATTTGGAGTAATATGTGCAGTCTAAAGACTGAGTATTTCCAGACCTTGGGAAGCAACTGATGATATAGATCTGGCAATTCAGACAAGAAAAACTTACTTTCAGGCAAAAGGAATGAGATCAAAGCAAAACAGTCAAAAAAGTACCAGCCTAGTCTTGGCTCATGCATTTAGTAGCTGCTTCTTAGTGTTGCCAGCACTGGTACTTGGGGCATTATGTTATGCCTGTACTTATCAAGGGGGCCTTATTAACACCAGGTACATCCATACAGAGGAAGACAGCCCTTTTCTAGCTGCAACCCCCTCCCACTTTCCTATTTGCAGGCTCACTCAGTGACACAAGGTTTAACTACATGCACAGAAGAACTTAAAACCTGGTGCCCTTTCCTGCTGCTGTTTGTGAATACCAAGTCCTGAATAGTGTCAGTCACTGCAACTTGGTGAGGGGGAACTGGAGAACCCTGTTGAAATGGGTTGATTTGGGGCATATTTATTTGAAGTGTTGGTTACCAACAGCCCCAGTATCAACTTCACAGAGTACAGAATATAAGCCAGACTAATGTGGGAGCTGAGCCTATTGAGAGAGGCCTCTTTCTGGAAAAGGGCACATTAGCAAGAACAGGAGCCACGCCAAATGCTTTGACTTCAAAGATGGCATTTCTTAGACTCCCATTACAAAGACACACAAGCCATGAACAAACACTTTGACACTGGTGGCTTTCACCATGCACTTTGCAACCTGTGAGCTGCTCCACTCCCAGAAGGGGCTTTGGCACAGAAACCACAGCACAATCCTCTGCATGTGCAAGTCATTTGCTGTATTGAGGTACATTAAAAAACGCTCAAGCACAGGATAGGCTATAGCTGGTATAGTTGAAGAAAATTATTACAAATAACTACCCCAAGCAGGACAGTGCTTTCACTCAAGATTCATTTACTGGGCAGCAGAAAAGCAGCAAGTGCACAGCCACTCCCACTTCCCTATCAAAAACTAAAACTGGCATGAGCTGAAAGATGCTGAAATGGCATGAAACCAGGCTAGCTTATACCAGCAAAATATCTGTCCTTTTTGATTCTTTCCCATAAGGAAGAAGATGAGAAATAATACTGTTGAGCTGAGCTGAATGCCCAGGGAGACAGAGAGCTAAAAAAGCCAGAAGTTTTCCACCTTTTTAATAGTTACATTTCAATGTTGTGCCTAAATTCCTTGCCTAAAGTCAGTTTTTATTCAGTAGACAGCTAGGCCTCAAATATCCTCTCAATACAAACCTTATAGCCCTTTCTTTGAGTTGCTTCAAATAAATGTTGCCTTGTGTCTGGTGTTAACTTTGCAGAGCTCTGAAGCAGAGGGGAAGCTTAGATAAGAGGCCCTTTAGAAACCCTTTACAAATGTAGATTTGATTGACTGACTGATTGAACTTAATTGCAGACATTCTCTTAATTGTACACTTAATTACTGACACTGTGTCAAAAGATTTCTGATGCAGCACCTGGAGGACAACCTTGCAAGTGCCAGTCAAAGCCAGCTGCACAAGACTTCAGGGAGGTGCTGCATATTGCTACAGCTTGGAAGGGGAAAAAATCATAATATTTTAATAATATACAATTAGGGTTTCACCCACCCTCAAACACGCATGTGCACATACACACAATCACAAATCTCTTCACAGGGAGGGCATCTAATACATCAGGAACAGAAAAGAAACAAAGACTGATAATTATGGGACCATGTGACAGTTCCACCCTTTTGTGGTCTTTCCTAATATCTACAGTATTGTGAGCTGCAGGGGGAGGGCAGTATGCCATCGTTTTTGGCAGGAGTGATACAGCTGCTGGCCACTCTCAATTTAGTAACTCCAGATTTTGTATGTTAAAATTGTAACCAGAAATAAAACCCATGATATTTGTTCAAAGGTTAAAACTCCGAATATTCTCAGCAGTGATTTTGGGTCACTGCAGGTCTTCCTGAAAATAGCTATGCACGGAGCAAAGATAACAGTGTTCTTACTGTTTGTAATAAGAAGCGTCTGCGGGAACTTTGTGACTATGGCTCCTACGCTTCTCAATAGATAAATTAGTATTTTAGCGAACGCAAAACTTAAACCCATCCTACAATAGCTTGTATGTATAGCACGTATGATGCACAAATAAGCAGAAACTAATCTGGATGTGTGCATTTTCTCCTCGCAATATTTTTACCAATAAAGTCACATTCACAAAATCTTCTTATTAACTAGATGTGCTAGTCAATAAAAATGAGTGGCTGCAGGGTATTAGAGATACTTCCGTGACTGCTGCAGGTGAATCATTGTGGGAATCACATCACCACCAGTGCATTTATCCTCACTACATTTCCAAGAAGTAACTCTATTATTCCTGCTGAGGATCCAAGCACAGAGACTGACCGACCTATAATTCTTCTCTGGGTCTCTGAAAGATTTCCTGGCCAGTGGTCAGCTCAGCTCAGCTCACCTACGAGGTCTGTGGCAGAACCAGAGCCAAGGCCCGGGCTGCTGACCAAAGGAGGGATAATTGAAGATAATATTATCCTTACGGCAGTGCTCCCCAGGAAGTTTTTTAGGGTCATCCCACAGCCCCGTGCTGCCTGGCTGCACACTCCCATGCACATATAGCTGTGCACACCTCTGCTTGAGGTGTGGTGAAGAAGGTGACTTTCTTCCCCTGCAACATGTTGATATGTAGACCAGCAGAGCTCCACATGTCTGTTCAGACGTACGAGAGGAGGGCAGTAGTCTCAGGTCAGTTACAGCAAGGGAATCACAGATGCAGTGACTGGTACGTGCTGCACAAATGAGGCAGGAGCCACCCCTCATTGCAGCAGCAAGACCTCTGTGTTAGGGACGGAAAAGGCAGCAGCTGAGCACCAAGTGAAAGGCAACAAGGCATTAAGATGCAGGGATCAAAGGGAAGTTGAATGATGGCAAGTGCGATGAAAAGAGAAGGATGCCTATTGCAAAACACAGACACTGCAGTGGTATTTACAACCTGGTTTCCTGCCTCTGAATCCATCCTTCACACCGAGGCACGTGCAGCAGCTACTCACACATCTCGTTAAAAGCCATGATAAAGAGGCACCAAAAGTCTCTATGAATTAATGACTGACAAAGATGTGGAGAGAGAGAAAATTAAACTTGTTGGAACACTGGTTACAAGTTACTGCCTCAATAGCTGGATCTCCCTCTGAAGCACCTCTGAGTCTGGAAAAGTCACAGGAACTGGCACAATCTCTGTTTCCATTGGATCAGAGCAAGCCTGAAAACAGTGTGGATATGCAGTCCTGGTTAGAAAACGGAACATCTTCCAGAAAATAGTAGGTATGGATTTTAAGCTTCTCTAAAGTCAGGGTTATACAATATGTAGCATATCACGGAGACCATATAGATAACAGCCAGCTCTGGTGCTGATGCATAGCTACATTACTCTTAAAAAAAAAAAACAAACAACTAAAAACAGAACACACCAAAACTGTACAGACAACTAGCAGAGACGATCAGAATTGTTTTACACCCACATAAATGCAATTTGCTCCAACCACCTGGAGTCTCGTTAATTTACCTGTGACATGTTGCTACACTTAATTGCCTTTGACAATTAGTAACATTTCAACACCTCCTTTAATGGCCCAATTATGAGAACACTTGTCTTCTACGCAGTAGATAGAGGAAAATAGATGGGTGAACCTCAATGCAAAACTCCTCTGCAGGTATTTTAATGAAGAGCTTAAAAAACAAACCCCAAAGAGGCCATTCCAATTTTGTTTGGCTCACACTGCGGATAGATGAGCTGTGTTTGCTCTGCTCTCCGGTCGTGCCTCTCCTGGTGCAGGACTGTGACAGCCACTGCTCTGAGAACTGCACTGTGAAATTAATTACTGGGGAAAAGTGCTGGGTATTTGCCTCCCTCCATTTCTTGCATTTGATGTTTTATCGATTACTTCTGTATGCTAAACAAAGTGCATACTGTGTAAAATAAATCCTGTTTCCAAACTGGGAGAGCCATGATGGGCATAGGAACACAGAACCACCTCTTCCAACTACACAAGCTCCTGCCTGTCTAATGGAAATCTTTGTTAGACTGAAACTTTGCAGAACTGCTTTGATGAAATACAATTGCAAGTGCTGGCTGCAGTCTGGTGGCCATTTTCTCTCAGAAATAAGCAAGTAACTTCATATGCTACTTCAGGCTGGGCACAAATGCTGGATTTGATGACTACACTGAGTGGAAGAGACTGGGGGAACCTTGCTGCTGCTTATAAATTTGAGAAATCCCTGCTGATAAATACTGCAGAACTCAGATGTAAAATGAGAACATGAGAGGGAGACTGACAGGTCCAGCCCCACATGCAGTGTTACTGCTGGTAAGTGCAAGTTCATTACTGGGCCCATTCTGCTCCAACAGCAGTGGCAAATGAATGTACTGCATAAAGACTACTAGGTTTTGCTCACATTTTCAGTTCTGCAACATGCATTAGGATTTTCTGTGCTTTCCCTTTTCCTCCCACTCCTCCCACCTTTTCAAGTTCAGTTCTCTCCCCAGAGACTCTCCACTGAGCGGCACAATTCATCCTCAAACTCCTGCAATGCTGTTCTCAACTGTCGATTTCCTTTCAAATCTCTGCTGAACACCATGCTTCCTCTCACTTTGGTACCTGCATTTCTCCTCCTCTAGATTTATTTAGTTTTGTGAAGTACCTTGAGCTTCAGAGGTTTAAATTCTCCACCAACATCAATCACTGCAACCCCACTGATACGGTCAAACAAGTCTGACTTGCACCGTGCACACCAGTGACATACCACAAAAGGTTTCACTGAAAGCTTTCCAGTCAGATCTTGCAGGGATTGTGGGCACTCGCACCACTAGCATAACAACTATTGTTCTTTTGTGTTTCCTTTTTAACAGCAGCTCTTAAATTATCTGGGTCAGGACATGATCTGGATGCTGATGGGCATTTGCTGACCAGTTTGTGCCCGCGTCCCAGGTGACTGGAGAGCAGCAAGCACTGACGGAGCTCTGGGAAGCGCCCGCAGGGCTGGATGGGGCCACGCACTCACTCCAGTGTCATCCCTTTGATGCGGTTTTAGCTGCAAGTAAAGCCTGTGGTGGGACTCGCCATCCAAAATTGGGGGTGCAACTATAATGACCCATTTCTACCTCTGTTGGTTATTTTCTCTGCTGGATATCTTCTTGACAAGTGTACTAATACCAAGGACAGCAGCCCATTTCATTCTCACTGCCAGGCAGTGTCTCTGAGAAGGAAGGGGATCCTGCCCTCGCTCGCAGTGATCTCCACGTGCTTTCTCACTGGAGTTGTGTAAACTAGGAGCAAATCAGAAGAAACCTCACCAGCCACAAAGCCAGCCCAAACTGGCTTCTCCAAAAGAGCCGGTGTAGTCTTAACGCTGGATAGAGTTTATGAATAAAACAATGTTTTATTAAACTACTATTACATTTTGATTGAATAGCATTTGGACTACATAGGAGCAGACATATTCCTGAAAGTAATTGGTTTTCCACATCTGCTTTCCTTTCTAATTGGGCTAATTACTTCAGTGTAGGATCATGTTCACTACTCTCCAGAAAGCAAGAAACCTTGATTTACAGTGAGAAGAGCAGCAATTAGAGAGAATTAATTCATACTGCAACATCTAAATAAATCATATTATGAGAAGACAGCAATGTAATTATTGTGACTGGTGACTCCCTTGTGGAGAAACATCATCCTCAAGCCTAAATCAAGCAGCTCAGTTCTCTGAGGAATCCACCACAGCTCCTCCAATTTCACAGAGCATGTACTACCAATTTTATTTTTAAGACCTAATTGAGGTGCATTGTCAAAAACAATAGGGTCTAACACTCCTCAGGCAGCTGAGAAAAACAATCAAATCCTTGACAACTCCGTGTTTGTCCTCTGAATCAAATGTGTGTTCAACAGCCATGGATAACATATGCCAGCAGCAGCTTCCAATCAAAGTGCATGAATTTTATGGGTGTAATACCCTCCATGATGAGCCAGGCTTTTCTTACTCTCCAAACCCAGTCCGCCCCATCCAGATGGCTGATTAAAAGGCTTAATGATGAGAACATGCTGAACTACAGGGTTTCAGAAGAAGATCCTGCCCCTCAGATTGATAATTTATCTTCCCACTTATACATTAGCAGTCTAGTCCTACCTTCTTGATGGAGATCAGACATCTCTTTGCTACCTTGGCAAGCAGTGAAAGCCATTTTACCAAGCAGAGCTCCATTCATCTGCTTGTTATTAGTTTTGTCCTTAATGTCATTCTCATCAAGTCACTGGGAACTTTGGTGTTCCTCTCACAAATGCCTCCTGCTAAGGAAAACGCTACCTCCTTCTCATATTGCTCATGTACTTCCAAAAAAATCCACAATGCCTTTTTTTGTGAAGAGATCATTTCCACACATAAGCCAGACAGCACTGAATTTTCTGTGCAAGAGCTCCATAGCTTAGAGTCTGCAATACCAAGAGCTAGCTCTGCGCACAGAGGCAGAATAACCCAGCACTCCACCTCAGTTAATTAGTTCTCTTAATACAGTTGTTCTACTTCAGAATGCGTCTCTGTATGACTCTCACCCTCTGAATTAGTAGCGGGCATTCCCCGTTTCAGAGAGACTTGCTACTTTTACACATTAGATAGTCACATTGTCTTACACTGTCATATGACGTGCATAAGCATGACAAGAATTAGCATAATATGATGTTATATTTTATGTCCAGAACCTGACACATCATAAATCCCTTGCATCAGAAAGCCAAGTTGCACATCTAAACAATTACCCTCTTTTAGCAAATGCTTGATCCATTAGGAATTAAGGTGATAAATTGTCAGTTCAGACAGGTGGAAACATATCCATCTCGATTTGTCATTCTTTTGCCACGGCAGATAAACACAATCATCAGTTATAACACCTGCTTGCTACAAGCAAGGCTCCATGATTTGGAGGGAAAGGTGTTTAACACTAAGCCTGGAAAAAAGCAAAGCTTGTAGCTTTGTGGTTTTAAGAATATGTCTTTAAGAGCCTTAGCTCTTTCTGTTATCGTTTACTGCTATTCAAATCTTCTCTCCCTTTCCTTCTGAGAAATTTTCATGGCTGACATTAAATCTCTAAACATTTAAAAAAAAAAATTAAGGAATCAGAAAATGGAATAAAATTAACAAGTACTCTCTGCTCTGCAAGTTGATACAGTTGGACATCCACATACATAAGGCAAGAATCCCTTGGGTTGGATTCCCTACACCCCATAACCTGGAGGGTCATTTATATGCAGAAGAAATACATAATGGGTGTAAAATGCAGCACCCCACTCCAGTTGCTTTCTGTACTCCCTTTGCACTCATTGTGCGAGTGCCACAGCTGGCAGAAATTTGGACTTCGATGACAGCAAGCAGCTTAACAGCTCAGAATTGAGCCCACCTCTACAAATACCTACAGAAAATGTTCAAAACAAGTACTAAACTAGCCCATTCAACTTCCCTAGACTGCTTCATTTTCATACTAATATTTGTTGCATTATCCTGGCCTAGAAAGAGAACAATGGAAAAATGAATCTGATTACTTTGGAAGCATGGAAGAAAGAAGGTATTTTTAATTTATTTTAGCTCTATATATCCATAACAAGAATATGGATGCAAAATTATCAGAGGTCCTAAAGAAAATGAAGGCCACAGGAACCACACACATATAAAAAAAAAACCCCACCAAAAAACGCCCAAAAGATGTACAAAAATAAATACATTCAAGTATCACAACAATGTAAGAACTATTTTGAAGGTAAGTGGAACAGCTAATAATTCACAGTCATTATTCTTTTATCATTGTTCAGCTGAAGGTTGAGAAGATTTTAAAACTGCAATTATCAACAATAGATTTGCATTGAAATAAGCTTCTCTGCTGCATTTCTCACTCCTCTCCCCTCCTCCTCCTAAATAAAGAGGTGGAAGCAACAAAGAAAGCAACATTTTTAATACAACAGAGAAAGATTTTTTCCAAGAAATATCCATGCAATCATATACCAGAAAAGTAAGAAGAGTAGAGCCTGTCTGAGTATTTTTTTAAATCAAACCAATTAAGGTATTTTCTTTGTGTCACGTTGGTCAAGTAAGAAAATAGCAGAAACTTTTTCCCTCCACTATTTAGCCAGAGTGACATGTCTTTATATCTTTTTACTCCTTTTGGCCAAGTTTCAGTTATTACTCCTTGTGGGCCACTCTTATCAGCTCACCAGTAAGAGGAATTCTTGCACAATTGGGAGTAGTGGAAAGGAGAAAAATCGGATCCAAGAAACAAGGCTGAACAGCCGGACTGGCTCAGCACAGGAGCAGACAGGGAGAGGTCTTACTGCACTTTGCAGAGAGGCAGCGCAGTTCTTCCATCTCCCCAGCCTCCACCACACAGACCAGCAACTGCTCTTCTGATGATAATTTACCCCCCTTAAATAACTTAAGAAATTTAAAATTAATTTTCTAGTAAAGGTATCACAGGCAAGATACTACCACTTTGGGTTTGTTTTTCTTTTCTGGTGCTTTCTTCCACCAGTTTCCTAATAACCATGGATTAATGAACAATTACAAGGCTTCGTTCTTACCACCATGTAATTCCAAGAAAGGAAGAGCATCTTTCTGGAACATTATGCTTGAAAAACAAAGGAGAGCTTTGACTGTCAAGTCACTGATGTTCCCTCTTCACTTAAAAGCTTTCCAATTTACTTACAAATTATAGTGGTTTTAATGCAAATTAAGCACTAGAGAACATTCTTTCCTTCCCCCAGATTAGCAAGAACCAAATTGACCAAGAAAGCCAAACATGGAATCTGGACGCAATGAATATTTAAAATAATGAGCCTGTTTAATTATTCTGATTGGTGAAGTATGAGGTTATTAAATGCCTCTGAACTGATGACAGGGTTTGAGCATATGGTTTTGCTTTCTGAACACAGAGAAAACGTTTTCTGATACTCTGTGTTCCAGTATTCTTTGTTGAATTAACTATGGGGATGAAATACAGCTACACATGCTCAGAGACCTTTGGGAAATATTTCTTGCTTCAAAAGCAAATACTGCGATGTGGAAGGCAGAGGCACTCTAGGAAACAGCGAATGAGAGCACACAATCAACCAATTTCTGCGCAAGTTACCTGGCTCATTCTAGGTACTTAGGAAAAAACCAAAGTTCATTCAGTTCTGCTTTTGCTCCCACACGTCACCAAGTTTACATCTGCCTGGTAAGTGTCCATTTAGGTATGCAGGAAAACCCTAAACCAGAGGGACTTAGTTACAAAGACACACTGTACTGAATCTGACAAGAAAATACACCGAATTCTCTGTATTTCCTATTAGTATTGTGGTAAACGTTATCCAGCTTTTTTACTTTGAACCCTGCAAACCCTTTTAAGCCATCAGGCCTCTAAATGCCTGTGAGTTCAACCAGCCAATTATGCCTTCTCTGCTGAAAAGCTATTACGTGGCACTTTCCTCCCAAGATCCTGCATCGTATTACTGAGGAAAGCACACTCTGTAAAAGGAGAGCATAAACAGGGAAAAGATGACATGCCCAGAGTCTCCAAACAAGCAGATAGCAAAGCTATTTCCTTGCTTTAACATCAGGGTAAAATTTTCCCTGCTCTGCTTTTATAGTATCCATCTGTACAACTCATCTAAGATATTACCAGGTTGTCTTTGTTCCTTCCCCACTGCACACAACAGTTTGGGCACTGCCCTTTTGTTTGGGGATTTAAATTCCAGAGAGTTTGTGTTTGTTTACAAATACTCTCAAGTTCAGGGGTGCTTATCTTCAGACATAGGGAAAAAAGGTGAACAAGCTTCTAGTGGAAGTCCTGATTTTTCACGGTATTGAGCACCTGCTGCTCTCTCAACCTCATGGACCTTTGGGTCAGTGCTCTCTGCTTCCTGACAGTCATCCAGATAGGAAACATAATCACTCTGAAATAATGAGCATGCTTTGCACAGAACCGAGTGGAAGCTTGCGACCCACCCCCTCTCCCCGTGATAATCTCTCTGCCACCTCCTTGTCTGGCTCCAGCAGTGACCTTCTTAAAAGACAGCAGTTTCAGGACAGCATGGCGCTCTCCCAGGGCCCATCAAGAGGTTACGTGGGTGAAAAGTTCATATCCCCATGCAGCTCATTCACACCTCGCAATTCCTAATGCCATCTGCTCCTCCCTGAACCTATTTTTGGCTTTAATTAAAGATTCTAGAACTTCTGGAGACTGAAGGGCAAAGAGGTGAATGAGCACATCTGGTCTACGCCTCCCGGTTTGATATCTTGTACTTTAAACATCCCTAATATCTAATGACTCTGAGCACAGGGTGAGTGCCTCTGCCCTTTGATGTGCACTGAGAAAGGTCAAAACCCAATGGAGAAATTCACTGTTCTTGGGCTTTTTAGTATGGTTTCCCATTCTCCCGGTTTCCTGTGTTTCGGCTTAGTCAGTATGCACCTGACTCCCATCTGCCATCCCATCTCTTGCACTGCACCAACTGTTTCTGTTCCCTCAAGGAGAAAGCTGGAAGCAACAAAACACAAAATGCTGTGATAATCACGTTGTCGACATCTTTCCTTGAGCTAGCACGAAGGAGCAGTTGGGGAGTCATCTGAATTAAACCCCCCCTTCTTCTTCCATTTCCTCTTGGCTTCTTGCACTCTAATGCAATTATATACCATGTGAAGAACACTTTAACCCTAAGCCCAACACAGGTGCTCTGAAACAGTACAGGGGAACGCAAGCAAGAACAGAGATCAGGCATTACCATGTGGGCCCAGAAGGACCAGACTGGAAACAGCTTCAGTTGCTGAACAGATTCCTCTATTATTTTGCCAAAGTTTTTTTGTTGTTGTTTTTTAAATTTTTAAAGCATTCTGAATTAGACATTAATTGTAAAGAAGCCTGATGCCCAAGGGTAGGAGCCTAGCTCTTTCTCAAAGACCAGGGCACTCAGCTGCTGTGCTGGTAACACCGCGCTGCTCCCCAGCATGGACAGAGCCAGCTGCCTTGAGTGGCCACAGGCACCTAAAGCCAGGTCTGATGTACTCCACGCACTGCTCTACCGGCAAAACACATCCCTGTGCAGTTCCCACTGAGCTTTCCCACCGCTAGCAGGGGCTGGCTAATTTCCCCTCAGGGGCGAGAGAAAAAGAAAAAAAAAAAAAAAAAAGACAGACATTCAAGCTTCTATCTACATGAGCTACTGAACGAAAAAAACCCCCACAAAACCCACAAAAGCCAACTAAGCAAACAAAAAGGAGATAAAAGCAGTTTGCTTTAAGGCAGCAGCTTTTCTGAAAGCCCACAGTAAATCTTTAAGATTATCAATAATGAACACATTCAATGTCTTTTTTCGTCTTCTTTTAAATCACTTCTTCCAGTGGAAAGAAATCAGTCCGGGGGGTTGTTCATATGCGAGCTGCATTTATTATCAAGGGATTGAGACTGCTAGAGATGGAGAGAAGTAAAATGAGCCTCAACAAGACTGGGGGGGTACGGGGGGGGAAAAGCACACTGCCACTTTCTGGTCCTTCCTCCACCTATTTGTCACAGCACCCCAGTAACGAGCGCTGGAATTCATCTCCCTCTAATGACACTCTCAGTGGTAGATGTTTTCCCAAATTTAGTCAAGTGACAATACAAAGTCTTTAATATGCAAAGGAGTCCTTTGTGTAACTCACCATAACTTTGGTGGCTTGTCATGCCTTACAGAAATTTCAGGAAAAACAAATTGCAATAATCATAGGAGCGAACAAGTTGGAAGGAACATGCCACAGCAATAATGAAATCTTCTGTTGATTTTTGTGTATGTGTAGACATACATTACATAAAACTAAATGTAGTTCCATGAATTTCTTATAAATCACAATAATTCAGCCCTATGGAGACCACGTACATATCACACACCCAAGCAGCAGTAAACACGGTTGTCAGTCACTCCCCCTGTTTCTCACCTGCCTCAAATACAAGTATTGTGCCTTAAGCTCTGTCTTCTATGCCTGTCACATTAATATTTTCCTCAGCTACTGAGGCAGTATGAAAGCCTCCACTCACACTCTTCGCATATGTCAGTTATTAGCACGTTTAGAAACCAAGAGGACTTCTTTGCAGGACCGTTTCCAAGCCATAGCAGAAGCAGTGCTGCCAACGCTCATGCTACATAAAGCACAAGCTGGGCCTCAAAAATAATGAAATGGGGTTTGCAATCACGGAATTGAAAGAAGAAATAAATTTGACTTTTTTTTTTTTTTTTTTGCTTTTAAGCTGCTTCCTGTACTTACATTTTCTCAGCCCACTACGTACCAGTGACAAAGTGCAGCACCAATGGGTGTCAGCAAGCAGGTTGTGTGTGAGAGTTCACAAAAAGATGAACTCTCACAGGCAAATCAAGCACTGAACAGAGACATAAAACAGCGTGGACGCTCCCATACGAATGCACGGCGAGACAGTGCCACACTCGGCCACCTCCCGGCCCCGATCCACCACAGGGCCCGGGTGCTGCTCAGCGAGCGCCCAGCAAAGTTGTCTTCAGCGCAGGGAGCAAGACACCCCTGCAGTGAGGCTGTGAGAAGAGGGTTAACCCCACCTGGAAGGAGATGCCAGCTGCCTGCCTAAAATAATCAGGGAGGGGACGTCAGCAGAGGAGCAGCAGCACCTCTGGGCACCCTGTTCTACAACTCGCACCTCCGGCCCTGTTGAAGACACTGCCTCTCCCCTCACCTGAGCGAGCCAAGCAGGGACTCACACCACAGCTGACTGATTTCGCCCTGGCTGTTCTCCACTGGCATTTGGGGCCCCGCTCCCCCTCCGCCATGGGCCACAGCCAGCGGGTCACATCCCCGCTCCACCCAGGCCGGCCAGGCTGGCGCACGCAGCAGGAGCAGGACACGCACGTGGCAGCGCTGCCGGTATCGAGGGCGGCGTGAGGCCAGCGCCGCTGGGCAGGGCCTGGGGTTCCTGCTGCCGGCTGCCGCCTCAGGGGGCTGGGATCCCTACTGGTGCTGTGGGCCCCAGCGACAGCTGACGGGTTAAAGCAACCCGAAACACAGAGCGACGGGGTAAAATAACACTTGATGGTAACAACTTGGCGGCGGCGTTCCGCTGAGGATCCCCCAAATCTGCCCGTCCCTGGAGCGCTGGGTGACACCAGCAAATGTCAAACCCACACCAGAGACAGGTCCTGATATTCAAATAAAAGCAGGTTATGCGTTTGCCTACCAGCATACTGTTAAATCCATTTTTGGTCATTGCACGCAATGTTAATGCAACTTCCCACTGATTTTGCTCCTAGCATTCCCAACCAGTCTATAGCAAGATGCAGTTATGGTTTCCCTTTTTCTTAAATGGGGAGGAAATAAAACAAAATAACCCTCTCCTTCTAGCCTCCAACCATTATGTTAGAAAATCCTTCTGGCTAAACACGTTAAATTAAAAGAATGCATCATTTTCTCCTGATAATTTTTAATTGATCACATCTACAACATAGGTTGAGCTGCTTGGCTAGCAAGGGTCTGCAGCATTGTCCTATTTGTTTGTGATTTCCCTAGGGCATCTTTTAAACCATTAAAATTTGCAAACAATTTACAAACTGTGTTTCTTATTAACACAGTTTCTTAATTGCTTCCATGGGAAAAGAGTCAAGTTATTTGCATCTTCTTTCTTAGGGCTCCAGGGCTTTAGTGCAAACATTTAAGGAGAAGCTTTTAAATGAAGCAAAAGCAGAAGTACTGCTCCAGAATCAGCCCAGGCTCGGATTTGGTCCTGTGGTGCAAATGGAGCCATCTCTCCTCCTGGCTTGCTTGGGTACCTGCACATCCCACAAGGCCATTCTGAAACTCTTTGAGGCTGATGAATTTGACAAATAAAGGGATGGTCCTTGGGCACGTTCTTGGATAACAAGTTATTGGCAGCTTACGTCAAGCCAGCTTTCTTGTCCCCCACATTTGCCCAAAGTTTCAAACACAGGCAGCACCAGAGACCTCCATCTCTAGAATTTAATACCCAGCAGTAACATTTCAGGAGATGGCCTGCCCCATTTGAATCTACAAAAAAGCACTGTGTTCACAAAAATCCAGTGTGGATCTCTCAAGCACAGTATATTACAGAGAGCTTATAGGCAAGTACATTCTTATTCCAACTGAGTACCTCATCATTTTAATGCTTTAATCAAATCTCCGTGGTTCAGGACTGATGTCCCTGCATTCATCACCAATTCAAGATGAACCTATTATTTAGATTCAGAAAATCACTCACTAAACACAATCAAGCATTACTTTTCTGAAGTCTTTATAAATGTTTTCATTGTTAAGAGTCCAAGAGCAGCTCTCCCTGGTCCTCCTGCAGCCACTGCTGCGTCCTCATGGAGCAACAGCCCAGGGCAGGTAGCAGAGACAGGGCAAGCATCTTAAGAGCTACTAGTAAGACTCTGTCTCACTTCAGTTTAACTCTTCACCTGGAGTGCATGTCTGAAGCAGACACTCCAGCCAGGCCATTAGACCAATTTTAGCATTTTCTGTCTGGTAGAAGCCCCTTCAAAACTCCACAAGCCTGCTGCACTGTGCTGCCATGCACACTGCCACAGGGCAGCTGCGATGCCACCGCAGTAGCACAGCCTCTGCTCCAATACCCAGCAGAACTGAAACTGGAGTTTTCCTTACCCGTCTTCTTCCCAAGGGGGAGCTTGGAGGGGGCTATATGAGAGAACAGAAAAACATTTTGCCAGCTGTTAAAAAAAACTTTCCCATGAGGCTTCTGACAACTGTCAGAGGCCAAGAGATATACTGCCTTAATTCACCAGACAGACTCTACCTGATGTATTTGGTAATGGCATCAGGGAAAGGCAGCAGCAAAAGACCTATGCAGCGCCTGCCAAGGTAGGCTGCTCAGACTGACCCTGCTCCCTCCTTGCCCCAAATCCAAGTTCCCTATGGACTTGCAAGCAGTTTAAACTTCTGCTGAAAATTTTTCAACAGCAAATTGTGTTTCTCCAATGGAAATGTTTGTGGAGAGTGTGGCACTCTGAGATTTTTCATGTATGCATATCTATATATTTGATGAATACTCCAGCAGGGTTTTTGGATCCATTAGCTGTCTGTGGGAACAGGTTTAAAGGAAGTACCTACATCTGAAATGGAAATCCCCCACTCCTCCCACATATTTTCCAAGGAGGCCAAGCACTGCTCTAGTTGGTCGACTGCGTGGACTCTCACAGTCAAAAACTTACAGCAAATGGCACCTAATTTGCCATAAGCTGATACATTTCACAAATGTACTTTACATATAAAAACTAAAATATAAATCCCAGTGCTATATTGAAACTGGATATCACCCAAAAGTTAGGAGTCTATTTCTTGGCTTTAAATATCACTGGAAAATATAAAGGGATCCCTTTAGTTAATACTAATTATTATTCAGCCTATCATTAACAGCAACTGCACACACTTTGATAGGTGGGTTGAGAAGA
>WAAD01016600.1:581984-594689 GCA_013389945.1 Fregata magnificens
GGGGGGGAAGGAAACATTCTTTGCTTCCTTGGTCTAAACCAATTTTAATAAGATGACCTTTGCAGAACACCAAACTGCTCATCTTCTTTCCAGCATATATAACATATATGCAATAAAATGATTGGCAATGGCAACATTTAGGTTTCCTGCTGATAAACATGGAATGGCTTAAGGTATGTTTTTGCATTTAGGACATGTCCATCGGGGTATGACAAAGAAAGCTGGGGTATAGAGAACCCATTACAGGAGCCTTTCTCAAAATTCCTATCAGTTGATTCATACTTTTGTAAAATAAAGACTCTGCTGATGTCTCCTCAGGACATAAGAAATGTTTATAAAATACCTATTACACACAGGGATTATAAGTAACGTGGAGATTTATTTTCATACGTAAAATTGATAAAATCTCTGAAATTTTAAAACATTAATTTCATGAAACGTCAGTTTTGCAATTCCTTTGTTCTAACGGACAATGGTAAACAATGTTCCAGTGACCTCCAGTGGGGACCAGGGGAAAATACACCCATCCTCAGCTTGGTGTAGCAGAACTTTGCAAAACCTGGAGCAATGACAGTTGGGCTGAGATGCCCATGCAGAGGCTGCCCAGTTTTATTGCCTGATGAACAAGCACGCCGAGTGGTCTGAGATATCCTCCTCGGCCTTTTTATCCAAGTAAGTTCAAACTAACCTTCACATCCCTCTAACATGTAGACAACTCAGGTGAAAGTCTTCGTTGTTCTGACAACAGGATAAGACAGGGGGGGAATCACATGGAGACCTTGCTGCTCGCTAACCCTGGGCTCATGTCCTCATAGGACATAGAAAACACAAGAAATCAACATGAGCCAACATGCATGGAAAGCATGTGAAACAACCGGATGCTTGATGCCAGGAGCAAAGCAGCATTAGCTCCTTTCAGCTCAAGAGCATTCATCTACTGGAAATAGGGACACTTATGTTTGTAAAAGAGTTTAGCATTATGGTCTAAGTTCAGAATTCTTCAACTTGTGCACGCTGATACAGCATCTTCAATTGTTTTCCCCTAAATTTTTAGTATCTCAAGAAATAGAAGCCATGAGAAGTCTACAAAGACATGCTAACATCTCGAATCTCTCCAGTGAGGATGGGTTATCTGTGCCAAAGTTATGGAACATGCGTGGCCTGCAGAGCAAAGATCATCTCCATCAGCAGCTGCCATTGTAAGGTGCCATATCTTGTACGAAGCAGCCTGATCCCAATGAAAACAAAAATGCTGTGTAGTGAGTGGTTCACCTTCTCTTCTCTCAACACAAGTCAAGGTCTCTTACATCAGTCTCATTACCTGGATATCTTACTAAGGACTTCTGGAGGCAGGCATCAACTGAAAGACTTTTAGCCTAAGATTAATCCCCTCCCTTTCTTTTGTTGGTGGGGCCAGAGAAGAAAAGGAGGAAGGTAATTTTTAAAGCAGAAGTCCTTCTTATCACCATCTGGCCCTGATGAATATGGGAAGAACTCTGTTGATACATTAATAAATGCAATATTACAAGGTAGAACACATAGCAAGAGGAATGCATCAGTCATCAACAGAAAAGCCTCTGCTAAACTCAGAGGAATGACCTTCAAATTAAAAAGAAATACTAATAGAAGGGGAAGACCTGTGTCACATAATGCATATTCTGGCCCTGATTCAGAAGCCATTTGCCATTTTGAAAGTCAACAGGACTAAACGTATTAAAAATCTTCTCCTGCTCTCACCTTTCCATAGCCACCATCTGGGCCTAAGACCTGCAACAAAGTTTATCTACAAGTGGATGGCCTGGGCCACTGTTCCTTTTAATGCACCTATAGAAACATACTTGCAGCTTGTTGTTCTTGGAGAGACAAAATACCCACAGGCTATGACTGGTTGTGCTAACTCAGATGGGCTCCGACAGTCACATACCCATGCTAGGACCCGCAGCATGCTATTTTCTAAGTCATTCCCCAAAAGAAAGCAGCACATACAGAAAACTCTTCTCTCATACCATATTCCCAAGAGGATTCACCTCACACCATTTCCTCCTGATAGCGCAAGAAAAATAATTGTGCATTTTGCCTGTTTCTTTGTATAATGAAAGAACTAACATTTCCCTAATAAATCATTTAATGTCCCAAAACATCATTCCTCATTGAAATGAAACTTCACAGAAGGGCAATTCTTCATCATGGAAAAACACACTAACGCTAGCGCAGGGTCTCTATTTGCTACTGTCTGCACAATATTAATGTAGAAAATAATATATTGGCTTGAATCAATACTTCCTCGACTTCTCCATCCATCAGTCCCCCTTCATTTGATAAAAGTCCTTCCTTGTCACGTTCTCCCAGACTGGTGAGATCACAGCGCCTCTTTCCAGCATGAGTGATGGTGTGTAGATGTATAATTGCCCAATAAATCACACCCTCCGGATCAAAGATCTGAGATCCTCTGGGTGCCAAGGAGGCATACCAAACATCATAAAATACAATAAGTTAGTTAATTACAGCAAGATTTTTACCACCTTTGGACAGGTTGAGTATTACTTGTCACATACAGATATCCTGAAAGATTCAGCCAAAACCACCCTTACTGCAGAATCAGGGCCTGAAACCATAAACATTTCAGGGTAAGGACTGTGGAAATAAGGTGGGCAAAGGGCTCCAACACCCTACCGCAACACAGAATCCCGAGAGCTACAAGTAAGGCTGAAGCCTCGCTATTATTCCACGCCCACACAGTGACTGCTTTAGGACTTCAAGCAGGGCTTCTAGTGGTTACAGAGGACCGTCTGCATCTCAGGGATTTAATCACATGAACCACAAGAACAGACTGGAAAAGGCCAGGGAGAACAGGTCTGCAAAAGGTACATCTTGTCCAGTATCTGATGTCCATTAATTGCCACAAATACCTGCTGGAGTGATCCTTTCCCTGGTGTAACCTCCCTGCACACAGCCCTGGAGCAAGCTGGGATTCCCAAGGTGCCTCTTCCTTTCTGCTGAGCCTCACACGAGCTGCTCAGCATCCTGGCACTACGGAAAGAAGTGTTCCAGTTTGTCACAGTGGTGGAAAAAATGTGTTTCTGGCTGCTGTCTAGTGGACCTTGTACAGATGCTGTGGGCAGCAGTCACATCCCCAGGGCCCTGCTGGCCTCAGGTCACGGGAGTTTGCAGGAATACATGCTGATAAAATGCAGCCGTGTGCCTGCGCCCCACAAAGCTTCCTAACCACAGCAGCAAGGTTGTTGAGAAAACACATAAGTTGAAAGATCATACTTCATAGCCACAAGGTGTAGGCACTATTTCAAGTATTTCTGATAGAGTTTGATACCATCAAAGCTTGAAGGAATTAAGACCTTCCTGGCAGTTCCCACCCTTGGCCCAAGCACAAGCCATGCATCTCCATATGCTCCAACTCAGACTCACACCAACAAGCACGTTCTCCCAAGCAAGCAAAGCTGCAATCTGCTAACCTGAGCTCAGGAAAAACAGTAGTGCCCAGAACTCTCTGTTTTACAGGCATCCGATTCCACAACCTTTAATCCTTTCTGTCAGCCCTGCAAGATCAGGTATTAACATCTCTGTAACCTCTTGTACTAATTAAGATAGCAGATCTTTGGTATTCACCTCTATATTGGCTTCAAAGCCGAGCACTGACAGGTTGCTGAAGTGTTTCTGCATTTCAGTGAGTGGCCCTTGTAAAACAGAAATTATAATGAACACACCACAGGAAGCTTTAATAAAAGCATGCAGTCATTACAAAGTGACTGGAACTAAAAAAACCTGAGCTAAGCTTTGGAAATTAACACGTGGGAAGCTTGCAGTTCTGGGTGGGAAGCTTGGTGCTATGGAAAGTAGCCGCTGTTCCCAAACGCTCTGCAGGCACTTGTTAGAGACCTGGACACTCTGTCCAGGATCTGTCCTTTCTATGAAGCCACATTTAAATGGCCCCAGACCTTTTGCTTCTCCGAAGCATGCATCATATTACAAACGACCTTAAAAGCAGCAATAGCTTCCAGTAGACTCTGAAAAGAGAAGCCAAAGCAGTTTAAGGTAAAGACATGAGCAGGGAGTCTGTGTTCTCTGAGCTAGAGTGATTTTTAGAAGTACTTCAGACATGCAGACACATCCCTAATGTTTTAGGATCTAGCTCATTTCTTAGCGAGTCCAGCCCAGACTTTTGCAGCAGTAAGAGATTTTTCCACTCCAGCAAGATCACCAGCTCACCTCCCATCGGTGACCCCTCCTTGCCCACACACCTGGAACAGGGCTGCACAGGCAGGAGCTGAACTCCCCCAACATAGCCCAAGGCTTTTGGGTTCAGGCAACACTAACCAAGTCAGGAAGGTCTGACCCAGCTGTAGATGCGGTCTGAGCTTAAGGCACAGCCCAGGATACAGGATTGAATAAAGTTTAAATCCTGAAAGCTGCTTAAGACTTAGCATTGCTATTTTTTGCTTGTCTGTACCCAGACATACTGCAGTGATGAGACACTAAGCACTGCCTGAACTTGCAGTTTGAGATACCACAGAGTTACAGGGAAAGGGAACTATAAAAGATGCTTTCTGTAGAAATGTCACCAACTCTCTGCACAAGCAGCACGGGACACATGTAGGACAGAGCTAAAACAAGAAGAAACATTTACAAAGACACAAGAGAAACAAAAAGTTAGTTAAACTGACACTAATTAGAATGACTCAGGACCTCACTGAACAAAGAGAAACCTCATTGCGTTGCAGTTTCTTTGATTACATAAAACAAGTTTGGTAAATAGGCTCCTGTCTCATAGCCCCAAGACCAAGCACAAAGGGAAAGAGTTCCCAACTTCATCCCTTCTCTAGCTTTAAACAGAAAAGTTAGTAAATGTGAAAAATGTGATTTAAAGAAAAACAATCCTCTCTTCCTCTGATTGCTCACTCCAACAAAAAGTTAGAGCAAATTTCTTTGAGACTTCTCTGATCACACATTATATCTAAGTTGTGTAGCAACCAAACACTCAGAGATAATGAAAAAGCAAGAAAACAAGAAAGAAAAAGAAACTAAGAACACCAAATACCTTTTTCTTTTTTTTTTTGCTTAGCTTTTTCAGTCTTCTAAGGCCCTGAACTTCCATTTCTCTTTTCCTACCCCACCACAGTCCTTGCTAAACAGGGTTTGCTGCACATGTGGAGCCTCATCATTTCAATGCAATCCACCTTTCTCCTGTGATTCTGCATCTCCATCACCTGCTGGGTCTCAGCCAGGCCAACCCTGCCCCACAGCAGCTGATTTCAATACAACTAATTCAGCCATAGAGGTTCATATCTTTGTACCTGCTGTCCCTGCTCTGCCCTTAGCAAAGATGCAGAATTAAAAAAAACCACAAAACCCAAAACCAACCAAACAAACAAAAAAAACTTGGGGGAAAAAAATCATTCAGTTGGAAATTGCATTACTTTTCTAAACATCTCTACTGGATTTCACTTCATGCAAGTCTCTCCTAACTTAACAGCATACTTGGCCAACTTAACCTTTGAAAAGGTTTTTTTATTGATCGAGTGTTACACAGACATTTACATTTCTTGGAGGGAGGAAGAGGCAGGGAAGAAAATTAAATTACTTTGCTTAGTGATCTTAATTATCTAAAATAATTACCTTCAGTCAATTCTCAAACAAGAACTCTCTGGAGAACCATGTATTTTAGTTTGGATAAAGGGAAAGAAATTGAGTCCAAAGGCATACATTTTGTAACTTATTTAGATATACCTAATTAACCATCTGAGTGAGGAATCCAATCAAAGCTTCTCCATTACATTTAATTACTAAAAGGAATTTAGAGGGGAAAAACCAAAATGAGGGGTCTAAAAGAGCTCTCTATGACTCAAAGAATAATTTTAGCAAAGAACTGCACAAATAGGTGAAAGGAGATGAGAAGTAAAATATTTTTAAGAAAAGCAGTTCATTTTCTAGCCAGGGCCCAAGAGAGAGACTTGGTAACTCTCATATTTTGTATACAGCTCTGTGCTGGAAGGAGCACAAAGATTTTTAGGCTTCCCAGAAATGGGCAGAGCTTCATTAAGACCTTTTCAGTGGAACGCAAGGGAGACACTTTGTTCTCTATGCAGCAGTGGCTGACAGCTTGCAGAGACGTTGGCTGATTAAAAGAAATGATCCCTGTTATATTAATTACAGAAAACATTAAAAAGTCCTCCGAAGAGTTTTTGCATGGATTTGTGCATCCATATGTGTACCTCCCAGCCCGGAGAGGGAGAAAGCAAGTCTTGCTACTGAATGCTTCTGGTAACGAGTGAGAATGGGATTTGGCTTTGTTCAGCCAAAAAACGATGACTAGATATTTGCAGTTTGGGGCGGTTAGCCTCTCTGCAGAGCCAAGAGCAAGGAAGCAGATGCCAGGGGCTGGCGGAGGTGCTGTATTTCACCCCACCTGAGCAGAGCCTTGTTCCCAGCAGTGTGCCTCTTTCCTCACTCTGCTTTAGCTTTTCACAAATTCGTAAGGCAGAGGACAAATATTACTTTATTTATATGTGAATATATTTAGCAGGAGTAACCCCTTCCAAATATGTAATAGACTCCAGCACAGCAGGATATTCTAACTTTGATGCAAAAATTATCTGTCTGCATTCCTGTGCTCCAGCAGCCCTGTCTTGCCAACCCATCACCTCTCTCCACCTCCGCAGGAAGGCGCTGCGCTTGGGATAGCACGTGGGCACTGGGATGGATTCATGGCTGGGCTCCAGCCGGCTACTGGCCACAGGAACATTTTTAATCCAGGGGGTTTATTAGATTAGCAAGGCCAACAGGCCAGTCCACTGCCAACACACCTAATGTCTCATACAAATAATGGCAGTGGTAGGTTCTAAAGTCTGAAAAGTGCAGAGAAAGAATAAATTTATCTTACTTCCTTTATTTTCCTTCTAAATTGCAAGGAAGTTCTTGGTGTCTACAGCTCTCCTCGTTCAGACAAAAGAAATGAGAAGGTTTGTATATAACTGTTGCTTTCCTAGAAAAAATTGTGTGCACGGGATTGTGCAAACAGGGGTGACGTGCCTGTCTTAAGGCCATTTGACCAATTTATATGTCTTTTGTCAGATTCGTGGAGAACTAAGACTGAAGACAACCTTACACGCTCATCCAGCCCTTACTGAGGAGGCATTAACCTTTGCTGTTTTCCTTTCTGTACAATAAAATTAATAACTCACTGCTCAGTGTGCCCATTAATAGTTATAACATACTCCAGGTCCCCTAGATGAAGAGTAAAACATTGCTTTTATGCAGCTGGGATAGTTCCTCATCACAGGTAGTTTCTCTCCTGAATTTCCTTCTGCAGAGAAGTTCAGCCTAGCTTGTTAGCCCCCAAGGTAATTCAAGCACTTAAAAGCAGGATACTGTTTAAGGGTTCAATCAAAGCAAACAAACTGCTAAAAATAAATTGGCATCCCATCTGTTGCCAGGCAGGGAATTTAGTCTCAACAGTCAGGGGAGGGGATGAAAGGCTGTAGTAAACACCTTGAAATAGATATCTGAGAAATTCTGTGGCCTCAGGAAAATGGTCTAATTTTCTCTTCCTTCTCTTGCACAAAAAGTTTTAAAATTTATTTTTCCAAAGGGAGAGAAGTGACCATAGGCTTCTGCAGTATGGGGAGGGAAGCAAGCAAATATCAAGTCTCAAAGATGAATAACGATCAAATGAACTATTGCTGATAAATAGGATTTCATTGGCAGAACGTGAAGCACTGGGGGTGGGGGGGGTGGGGGAGCTGACCTGACCACGGTGCCAGCCCAGCCTGCTGGACTGTACCTGCTCCCGGCGAGCCATACAGCAAGCAGAGGGTTGAAATCTTATTCCTTAGCATCCTGAGAAACTATCCCACATTCTGCTCTCTCCCGACAGCAAAAGCCATTCTGTGGCAAAACCTTTCCTCAAGGAGTAAATATTTTGCAAATCAACAGCATGCTGATGGACTATAATATCCACCATTGCTGCAGCAAAGCATACGGTCCCTGTGAAAGTCTATTCCCACAGGAAGAGGCAGAGAGCAGCAGCACCCCGCACGCACTACGCTTCAGATCAAAGGTACCCAGAGAGTGGTTTGCAGAGAATCGTCACTGTCTGCTAAAGGTACATCCAAAATACATTAAAAAGACAATGAAGAGGAAAGGGCAGCAATTAAAGGTCCTCTAAAACAAACCGTGTGTGTCATCCTGCCAACAGCCATGTCAAGTGCAGCTCCTCAGCAGGACCGAAACGCTGGTAAAAACTGCACATCCCATGTCCCACCTGCGACTGGTGCCCCCCAGTGCTGGTAAAATTGTTCATTTGGGTTTAATAAATCAAATATGAAGTGTTTTGTGCTGAACAAGAGCACAAAGTAAAAACATGATGAATAAGTAGTTTTCATACTACTGAGATGCCTAGACATATCATTTTGGGATGTCGCTGCAAATTCATTATTAAGTTCTGGAAACTATCTTCGTTTTGGCAAGTGTCCCTCTTGTCCCCCGAGGAGCTGGCATCCGAATCCTCCAGGATACTGACTGTTTGGCTCCTTACACTGGCAGCGATCTGCACTAATATATCATCTGTGATTGGATATATATTTTAAGCAGAGTAGGAAGGCAATAGAAAATAATAAGGAGAAAATGCTTTGCTAGGAAGTATCTGGTAGACTGGTCTTTGCTGTTCATCTGCTTCTCTATTAATTATCTGCAGAAAATATTAACATTTTAATTCAGTGAAACACCACGTGAGAATGATTTCAAGTCTGCATTTGCTTCTACAGAGGCCTTTCCCTTCCAGAAGGGCCACCTTTTCCTAAGAAGCCAGATCTTCCTGGCTCTGGATCACATGCCTCCTTCCAGCTCCCATCCTGTCTGTCCTTCCGCCTTTCTTTTTTTCCAAATCTGGTTTTACACTGTAACTCAAGAGAAGGCAGCATTAATCAAATCACCCACATGCAAACGAGAAATAAAAAATTTGACGCTGCAACCATGAAGCTTTCATATTAAATCCACCTTCACCTTGTGTGGCGGTAGCTCTGGTGTGCTGTCACCATCTCATACTTAAACTCTTTTTGTGATTTCCCCCCTTATTCTTGTGAGAGATGCTTAGAGCTTTTGATTTGATTGAGGTGTGAGATTATTATGAACCAGAAGCTTGAAATGAAACTTTAAGATGTAAAACAATAAGGATCACAGCCAAGAAACCTATTTACCAAGCAAAAACAAAACAGCTGTTTAAACTCAGGAGAACCTGACAGGCCAAGATCAGTGGAGCTCAAAACATACAGACTGGTTTAAGCAGAAAGGATAAAAGTACTAAGTCCTCTCCACGCTGTCTAGAGCCGTTTGTGAGCATGCGGGTGGTGGTAAGCAGGATGTGCATCTCCCCACAGTGTGTTGGTACTCTGCATGCCACCACGGGAGTCCCGAGCAGCATCTCACATAGAAATAACACTTTCATTCCTCATTTTGCTTCTTCTAAGGTGGCCTCAGGGCAGTTTCTCTTTTACGTCTTGCACATTGGTAGGGATACTCAGAATACCCTGCATTCCTCTCTGCCAATGCCAACCTGAAAACAGACACCTGACAGCTATTTCTAGTTCTTCGCAATATAAATAATGAATGGTTTCATACTGGAAGGAATCAAATGGTACCAGATGACTCTGGTAATAAATCAGGAGAAAGGCAGGTGGTCTCTTGTCTGGCATCTCAAAGCTGATGTGCAGCTTTATGAGGAGGGAGGTGGCTCTGGTACAAAACCCATCAATATAAATCTGACGTTAGAAGCTATAGCACTTTTCATGCTGGTTTTAAGCATTGTCATAATTCTGGTCTTATATGAAAAATCCTTGGCAAAGGGCTGGGCTAAGGAACATACCTGCACCACTCTAACTTTGGGGTTTATGTTCATCACTGTACCCTAAATCATTGTCATTCATTGGGGGACAACTCTCTTGCTGCCAATTTCACTAAAAAAAATTGGATATTTGGGATTGTGAAAAATAGACCTAAAAATCACCTTTTTCCACCTAGGTAGCTTGACTTGCTTTTGGACCTTAATAACAAATATTTTTCACTACATTGGTATCTAAGCACCTCTTTCATCACTGCCATGCGGTCCACAATGTTCGTACCTGTGTGCCCGCGTGGGACGAGGGGACCTGTGGGGTACCGGAGAGGGGACGCCCCCGCCGCAGGCACTGTGCTTTTGCAGTTGTGTGAGGAGCAGAGATTGCGTGTTTGGAAACCGCCTCTGCCTGAAACAACTGCAAAAAGGGTTTAGCTAAATAAAGGCTGCGAACGGGGGGTGTGCTCATCTGTCTGCCAACAGCTAGTGACTCCCCGGGCACGTCGGCTCTATTCCCTCGCCACCTTCTGTGGTGTTCCTTCCCAGTATGCAAAATCCCAGGGACATTCAGCATATATTTGAGTAATTTATCCATTTTTTTACTCAGCTATTCTAGCCTTATTCTCTAACGTGCTTAGAAAACTCTTACTTCTGTGGGGGGGAAAAAAAGAAGAGACTATGTCACCATCTCAATTACCCACTTAGACAGTGCAGCTGAGATGGACCAGTAGGTCACCTGAGCAGGAAAGCCATTATCTGCCATGTACACTGTCAAATTTCATAGGAAGGAGGTGGGAAGGTTCCTTCTGACAAGAAGTGGTTTTGATTTAGTGCTACTATAATGAACTGCATAGTGTGTCTAAAGATGACAGAGTACCTGGAGGGTAGTCTATTTACCCGTAAGGATAACTGCCATCTCTTCAAACAGAACAGAGGAAAAATTATTTAAATAGGTCTGGATATATTCCCTGTGTCATAGCAGACATGTTAGCTGCCAGCACCCATCCCACAGCCATTTTCAAATGGTCAGAAAACAGATATCCTGAATAATTACACCTAGCAGGATCCAAGCAGATAAAAATTTCTCTGAACATCACCAAACTGGGCTAATGGCCCGTTATGAGTAACAGCACCTCGGGAAATTATACCAAGCCGTGTCTCTGGTCATCTTACGTGTAGGAGAGTAAAGCAAACACTTTCAAGTGGTGATGGTCAGCCAGGTCTCGTGGGAAACATGAGGACAATTTTACAGAGCTCCAATCAAGGGTACTAAAGTGCAGTTTACGATTTCAGGCAAAGACGGCTTTTATCAGTACTCCCACATGCCAAGGGATGGACTCTGTGACTGCTTATGAAATGTTTTGTCATCTAGCTTCCACTTTTCAGCAAGCTGATGAAAAAAAAGCGTAAATCCATCAGACATGTTGTCTTACCAACTCCTGATATGTTTTGGCTACTTACAGAGAGTAAGAGAAGTCTTTGGAGCAGATGTGAAATTCAGATCTTGTTTGCTCGCTTGTCATCACTCAAAAAGCAAAACAAACACTCCTGCTCTTGCAAAAATTAGCCCTCGTGTCCCACTGTTCTGCCTTGCCGGGTGCTCACTCGATCTCCCCCGTGGATGACAGTTCCTTAAGGTCCGTAGCCCGGTCCCGCGTTCTTTAAAACCTGCTGTAAAGTGCCAGAGAAGCAGCAACAGTGAGCCCAGGAAATTGTGTAAATCGGTCTATGCGGCAATTATGCTGAAGACGTCACTCGCAAAAAATACCTACAATACCATCATACCGCACTTGAGAGTGAGAGGTAATCCAGAGAGTCATGAAAAATTATTTCGTGAGTAACTTCCCAGTCAGTGTGTTTGCCAGTATTTTCACTGTGAGTTCCTCTGCCTCGAGGGGGGTATTTTACAAGTACACGGAGCCACCTACAAACTCTGGATAACACGAAAGCAGCCAGGATATCAGTTTATTGCAAATGCCCATTTTCTTTCTGATACTTCAACGTGCTCTCCAAACATCATGATGTTTCTCATGTGATACTCCAAAACATGGAGCTGGTTTGGCAGGACTTCCACACACTTCTCCAGAAGTGATGTATGCAGTTTTTCAGCATCTTTTCCTTATACCTTAGTTGCCCTTCCCAGTGTTTTGCTGTGTTGCCCAGGCATGCATAGAGCCGGGGTGTGACAGGCTGCATGACCGGCAGCAGCAAGGGAGGGAATGGAAACCCAGGTCCGGGCTGTCTCCGTCCTCCTCCCAGACTGCTGGGCAGATCAGGAGGTGGTGTTGGTGTATCACTCAGGAGGGTTTTTTTGTTCTTCTTGTTCTTGTGCCTGTAATCACAGATAAAACAGAAAAAAGTGATCTGAAGCTGCTATGTGGCCCAAGAGGAAAAAAATGTTAACAGAAACACACATAATCCCGTATGAGACGGGCCCAGAAGAATGTAAGTGGATTCTTTCTTAAGCAAAATTCTACAGTGCCGTTATCTCCTTGATTATTTACTGCGCACAGTAACAAGCAGACAAAGGAAAATTGCTCTTGGTAAAGTCTTTCAGCCAGATTTCGGCATCTTGAAAGATTTCTTTTTGAACTGAAAAAAGAAAGCTACATTTTTACTGGGAATGCCTTAATAGCTTTGGCTTTTAGCAGCCGTCACATGGTGTAAAAATAACTGTTCCGGAATTTCTGAGCTTTATTGCCCCTGTTACCTTTTCCCCCTGTAACGACCGAGATATGTAACCTTCTCCCACCGGGATGAGGCGGCAGGGGGTGCCCCGCCATGCCAGGGGCCCGCTTCCCGCTCAGAGCGCGCCCGTCACCGACGGCCCCAGAGGGGCCGCCCAGGCCGGAGCCCGCCCT